>CM053787.1:9490000-9867500 GCA_028749045.1 Cupressus sempervirens | reverse complement strand
ATTCTTTGCTACCCGACCCAGCTCGGTGACTATTGCTCCAGAATGGTATCCCCAGTGTTAACCAAGTGAATCTCGGTAAACATTACAAACTTTGCAACTTTCTTCGGAGACCGAGTTAACTCGGTAAACACTGACCTTCCTTCATTTACCGAGTGAGCTCGATAAAAGCTAACCTTCCTTCTCTTACCAAGTGAGCATAGTAAAAGCTAACCTTCCTTCGCTTACCAAGTGAGCTCAGTAAAAGCTAACTTCCTCTTTCATGATCGAGTGAACTTGGTAGACATTGAACTCGATAGACATTGACTATCCCTTTATTAATCTTGGGAGCTCAGTTAACATTAACTTTTTGCTACAAGATCCTTTGATGCCTGAGTGAGCTCGATAAGAGCTAGCTTAATGTGTAATGTATAGGAATGTTTGGCAGACACTGTAAATTTCTTTGTTGACCATCTGAGCTCGGTAGACTCTATCTGATGGCTGATATGACATTTGTGTAACAGCAAAGAGAATACACAATTAACAATTGTATCCAGCAATCTCCCTCTTTGGCATTGATGGCAACACAACATGTCATAGCAGAAATGAAATTTGAAAACAAGTCTTTCTCTTATATGGCAACACCACATGTCAACATAACAATTCTCCCTCTAAGATAGAAAACTCTCCTTCTTACAGTAATCTCCCTCTATGAAGGAATTACATAACAAATTCTTTATATTTTGAATAAAATTTCAGAGAGATATGACATGACAGTAAAAACTCTCCCTCTTTGACAACACATGCCAAAGACAACTCAATCAAATTAATTTTAGTGTACCTTTAGTATTGATTCATATGCAGTATTTTCTGGTTATGCTGCATCAACTGATAGATGTTCAATCTGGTATGAGTTGATGCATCACTAAAACTTTATTTTAGTGAACTTCAGATAGAGGAGTGACCCCTAACTTAGCTCTTAGATACAGGAATGCATCCTTAGGTAATGGTTTAGTGAATATGTCAGCAATTTGTTCCTTTGTATGAACATATTCCAATATGATCTCCTTATCTTGCACCAATTCTCTGACAAAATGATATTTTATTGCAATGTGCTTGGTTTTGGAATGCATCACTGGATTCTTAGATATGTTGATTGCACTTGTATTATCACATAACATAACAACTGGTTCTTTGATTTCTATCTTCATGCCTTCCAACAACTATTTAAACCAAACAATATTAGAATAGTTTACTGGTGCAGCAACATACTCTACCTCTGCTGTAGATTGAGATGTACAATTCTGCTTTTTGCTTGTCCAAGAAACCAACCTCTTTCCAAGAAAGAATGCACCTCCACTATTACTTTTTCTGTCATCAAGGTTTCCTTCCCAATCAGCATCAATAAATACTTTCAAATCCAAATTTCCTCCAAACTTATACCATAAACCATACTCTTCAGTTCCTTTCAAATATCTCATTATTCTTTTTATTGCCATCATGTGATTTTCTCTTGGTTTTGCTGAAAATCTTGCTACAATACCAACTGCAAGGGCAATATCTGTCCTAGTATGAACTACATACTGCAACTTTCCAATCATAGATCTATACACTATTTGATCTACTTCTTTTGATTCATCTTCCTTGGTAAGTTTTAATCCAGTACACATAAGAGTCCCGACTAGTTTACAATCTTCCATTCCAAATTTTTCCAATATCTCTTTGATGTATTTTGATTGAGTAATGTAGATACCATTTATATTCTATTGAATTTGAAGACCAACAAAAAATTTGATCTCACCAAACATAGACATTTCAAATTCTTTGTTCATTTGTTCTGAAAATCCTTTGCACAGATCATCATTCCCTGTGAAAACAGTATCATCTACAAATATTTCTACCAAGACAATCTTATTATCTAGTCCTTCCTTAATATACAAGCTACTATTATCATTAGTTCTTTGAAAACCAATCTGAATAAGATAGCTATGCAATCTTTCATACCATACTCTAGGGGCCTGTTTCAGACCATACAATGCCTTGTGTAATTTTTAGACCATGTTCTTCTTATCTGGATCAACAAAACCTTTAGGTTGTTCAATGTAAACCTCTTCATCTAGTATACCATTGAGGAATGCTGACTTGACATCCATCTGATAAACTTTGAATCCTTTGTGAGTAGCATATGCTAGTAAGGTTCTGACTCCTTCCAGTCTTGCAACAGGAACAAAAGTTTCTCCATAGTCTATTCCTTGTTCTTGAGCATATCCTTTGCATACTAGTCTAGCTTTGTTTCTTGATACCTTACGATCTTCATCCAACTTGTTTCTGAATACCCACTTAGTTCCAGTCACATTTTTGCCTTTAGGTCTGGGTACAAGAATCCATGTCTTATTTTTCTCTATCTGCACTATCTCTTCATTCATAGCTTCAATCCAACTATCATTTTCCAATGCATCTTTGACATTTCTAGGTTTAAAGTCAGCAAGTAAACAAGTACCTTTCAACTTATTTTATGTCATGGTACCTTCAAATTTATCTCCAATGATTTGTTCTGCTGAATGATGTCTCCGGACATACTTAGCTAATACAAATTCCTTGCCTTTTGAATGGATTTCATTATTATCTTCTTGCATTTCAACTTCAGGTTCTGTCTGTTCTGGCTCGATAGATATTTGCTTGGGTTTTTCAAACTCGGTAAACACTTGCTCGGTAGACACTTGCTCAGTTTGAACTTCCTGTAACTTGGTTACAGATGACTCGAGAGTAGAAGATTCCTGATTCTCTGATGTAACTAGTAATGTATCAGGTTCACTGAAGACAAACCTTTTATAATCTTTTGGTTCCCTTTTTCTTTCTTCTTCAATCCTTTCTGCAAACTCGTCAACTTTCACATCAAATTTGCCTTTTCTAGATTTTTTCAAAATGTAACATTTACTTCCAAATACTTTAAGGTAACTTACATTAGGTTTATAGCCATACCATAACTCATAGGGGGTTTTCAATGAGTCTTTCTTCAGCTGTACTCAGTTCAAGGTATAAACTGTAGTGTTGAGAGCTTCCTTCCAATATTTGATAGCAATGTTCTTTTCAATCGTTAAAGTTCTTGCACAATCCATGATGGATCTATTTCTTATTTCAGCTATTCCATTTTGCTGGGGTGTTCCAGGGGCTGATACCTATCTTTTGATTCCTCTTTCAATGCAAAAGTTATTAAACTCATGTGAAATGAATTCTCTACCTCTGTCTGACCTCAAGCATTTTAATCTTTTCCTTATTTACTTTTCTACTCTGGCCAAATATCATTTGAACTTTTCAAATGCTTCTAATTTATTTCTTAGATACATGACTGTCATCATTCTTGAGTAATCATCGACAAAAAGAATGAAGAACTTTTCTCCAATATAGCTTTCAATTCCAATGGGGCCACATAAATCAGTATGCACAATTTCTAATATATCTTCAGACTGATAGATTTTACTTTTAAAACTAGTCTTTCCCATCTTTCCAAACTAGCAATTTTGCATAGACCGACCTCAGGTTTCTTTATGTTAGGAATGCCTCTTACTTTCTTGAATTTGCTTATCTTTACCAGATTATCAAAGTTTACATGACACAACCTTTTATTCCATAACCAACTTTCTTCAACTTGAGCAATGAAACATGAACATTCAACTAGTTCAAGATAGAACAAGTCACCTTTAGTTTGAGTACCTGATCCAATCAACTTTCTTTTGCCATCCAGCAATCTTGCTTTACCATGCATGAATTCTACTTTGAATCCATTATTGAGTAGCTATGCCACACTTAACAAATTATGCTTTAGTCCTTTTACCCAATAGGCATTATCACATATAATTTCCTTGGTTAGAGAGATTCTTTCTCTCCCTTTTATACAACAAGGTTCATTGTTACCAAATCTTACACTACCACCATCGTAGTCTTCAAAGTATTCAAACTTAGTTTTGTAACTAGTCATGTGATGAGAACAACCACTATCTATGATCCATGTATCATTTTTTCTCATATATGAAATGAGTGTCATTTCCTCATCATTATCAGATTCATCTTTCACAGCAATGTAGACAATTTCATCTTCTTCTTCATCATTAGAATCATTAGAATCTTTAGCCATAAAACATGTTTTCTTACCTTTATCCTTGAATGATTTGAAATCTTTCTTTCCATTCCATTTGTGATCTTTTTCTTCATCTTTATTCTGCTTGTTTGGACACCTTGTAGCAATATGACCAACTTCTTCACATGAAAAATAGATTAGGGGTACTTTACCTTTGTATTTTCCACTGCCTCTAGAATATTTCCTTGCTAGAAGGGCTTCAATTACTTCAAGATCACTGTCTGAACTTTGGTTTGATTCATCTTCACTTTCTGACTGAGATTTCTTTTTTCCTTCCTCCTTGAGTGAAATTTTGGCTTCAAATGCTGATTCAATGTTCTTGGAAGCTAGAACATAGTTATCAAAGTTCTCCAGTTCAAATGCAGTCAATCTTCCAACTATAGCCTCTAGATTTATCTTGTGATTTGCTTCACATCTTCTTACTTGAATTGTAGAAACTCTGATTGCATAAATGGGAAGTAGAGTTCTGATAACTTTACTTATAACTGTCTCTTCACTGATATCTCCTCCAGAAGCTTTGATTGCACTGACACATGCTTTAACACTTTCAACATATTTTGCAATATTTTCATCCTCTCTCATCCTCATTTGATCAAATTATCCTCTCAAACTTTCTACTTTGGCTCTTTTAACATTATCATCTCCTCCATAGATCTCTTTCAATTTTTCCCACATTTCAAAGGTAGATTTGTAGTCCTTGATATCATCAAATTCTTCATAACTCGGAGCAGATGCTATATCTATCATCATAATGTTGTGAGTCTTTTTTTCAGCAATATCATTGATAGATAGTGTACCAACTGGTTCTGCATATTTTTCATCAAGGTATTTTAGTCCTGTATCTCCAATAGAAGCTAGATGAAGTCTCATCAACCCTTGCCATGCTATGAAGTTATTCCTATTAAGCCTTGGAATTTCCCTCTTGTAAGACATCCTGATCTTTGGCTTAGATGCTTGAAATCTTTCCAGCAAGCACCAAAAGCTTTGATACCAATTGTTGGAAATAGAGATGGAGTAACTGAGAGGGGAGTGGTGAATCAATTACCACAAAAATAAATCCACAGATCCTTGGATGTCTTAAAATAAAGCTACTGCTGACACTCGGTATCCACACAAATAAATGCTGAAACTAGATAGATGTTCTGTTAACTTGTTAAGCATTTAAAATGGTTAACATGCATGCATAAAGAAATAATCATGAACACAAGAGACACCAGATTTAACGTGGAAACCCAATTTGGGAAAAACCACCAAGTAACTAGTTACCAATTTTCACTCTTCTGAAGTGAGCCCTGTTAGGAGCCAACCCTATTAAAGGTTACAAAACACACTGTTAGGTGTGACCCTATTAGAGGATTTAATCACCCTGTTAGAAGTGGCCTTGTCAGAGGTCTTTAAAATAATTCAACTGAATTGTCACCTTGTTAGAGGATTTACAAAATGGTTGTCAAACCAACTCTGTTAAGAGGTTTTGAATCACTGTTACAATGATTAGAAAGCAACAATGAACTGATCTGAAATATATGCAACTTATCTTTGTTGAATACAGATCTTTGTTCTACTTCACTAGATCCTTACTCATCGAACACAACTTTGCAGCTTCATAAGGATATCTAATCCTTCCTCAACATTCACTCATATATCCACTTATTCATACATTCGCACTCTTATGCATCCACACTCTTACATCTTATGAATTCACAACTTGACCTTTTATATATACCTTTCAGATTGTCAAGTCGGCTCAATTACAAGTTACAACAACTAAAAAAACATTAAATTAGTCGGCTCCACAAGAAAATTAAACTTAATTCTTTAGAACAATAAAATTCTTTGCTGCTCGAACCAGCTCGGTGACTATTGCTCCAGAATGGTATCCCTAGTATTAACTAAGTGAAGCTCGGTAAACATTGCAAACTTTGCAACTTTCTTCAGAGATCGAGTTAACTCGGTAAACACTGACCTTCCTTCATTTACTGAGTGAGCTCGGTAAAAGCTAACCTTCCTTTGCTTACCGAGTGAGCTTGATAAAAGCTAACCTTCCTTTGCTTACCGAGTGAGCTCAGTAAAAGCTAACTTTCTCTTTGATGATCGAGTGAACTCGGTAGACATTGAACTTGATAGACATTGACTTTCCCTTTTTTAACCTTGGAAGCTCAATTAATATTAATTGACTGCTACAAGATCCTTTGATGCCCGAGTGAGCTCCGTAAGAGCTAACTTACTATGTAATGTACAAAAATGTTCGACAAACATAGTAAATTGCTTTGCCGACCATTTGAGCTCGGTAGACTCTGTCTAATGGCTGATATGATATTTGTGTAACATCAAAGACAATACACAATTAACAATTGTATCCAACAATTTCATCTTAAAATTCAAAAATCAAAATAAATCAAAGATGAACTTATCTTGGAATATGCAATATATGGTAGTCTCTTCAAATGTATCTTTTAAGTATGTATCTCTTAATGGAAAGACTAGTATCACCTTCCCATAGAAGATAGAAGAACTTGTCACATTGCCAAATCTTCAATGGTTCTTCCCTAAGAGTCTTTAGTGAATCTTTACACATGATCACCTTATGATTCAATATATATTACCAACAATTGTGATTGATCAAAGTATTTAGACTATGTTGTGAGTCTCTCCTTTCTTTAGTAATTTACAAGTGCCATTTATACTTCTATCTAATATGACGCCTTTTTAATTTTCCTCTCCAACTCTCATACATATGATGTTCATCAATCCTTTCATTTTTGTATTATCATACTTTCTTTGCTTAATCTTAGTGACCATTTCTAATACTAATATTCACAAAATTATAGTGATTATCATTAAAGTCAAAATCTATTATGTTTGGTGGTGATCAAGTTGTAAATCAATTATAATATAGTATGATAATCTTATATTCAATCAGCTCATACTTCATCCAATATGAATAATGTCCCATTTAGGACACTCTGTAGATTTCCCTAATCTGTATAAATTTGTGTTACATTATCATTCGATTAAACTATCGATGCATGTAGTAATAACAAACCTATCTTACGTTTCTCCAATGTCAAGTACTATTAAACAACAATCAATTTCCCCAACTTTTCATCACTGTAAATTGAGAGGAGGTGTTAAACAATAGTCCATAGCCTCAAAACTTCCCTAATTTTTGGATATACTAATTGATTGATGTACAAGAATAAAGAACTCACTAAATAGGAATCATATTTAGAATATTGCTTCCCAAACATTTCAAATATTTCATAAAATCTTTATTGTAGAGAAGTTTAGTCAATGATTAATACATTTGATTTTGAATGTTTTGATTTTAAATCACATGCAACATTAAGAACGATATTTTTCCATATTTGGTATGATCGTTCTATAAGGGGTTAAGCCAAGAATGAATTGTCCTCATTTTAGATCCATTTTATTATTATTTTCAAGTCTTTTTTTGTCCATCCATTTAGTAAGGGGAAGCCACGTGGATGGCTTTTGGTTGAGTGGGTCTTACTTCTGTTGGGCATAATGTATTTTTTCTCTAATGGGGGAACTATTGAAAAATTATTATAATTGTCTCTTTCATATATATTTTTTCATTTCTTGCTATGTGTCATACATCACAGGCATCGTTAATCTTTTTGTCATTTTCCTCCTTATCACTCTATTCTCTCATTACTTCTCAGTCTTTATATGGATCACTAAGTGTATAATTTGATATTTTGAATGATCTTTGGCATTCTATATTGATCAGCGTTACTCATTTCTAATGTTAAATAATTTTTTTTGGGTTTTCAAACTTGAAGTTAAGAATTATTTCTCTATTCTGATTCTCACAATTTCAAATGTATATAATTATATTGATACAAAAAAATACTGTTCGGTAATATCATTGAATTATATCGAACTATTCCCCAATCAAGATGAATTGATATTGAACAGAGTGACTGAAAACACATATACATATTATCAGTGATTAATGGCAAAAGACTCAAGTATTTTATTTTATTTTGTAATGTCCAGCATAACATTGTACTTCCAATCAATGGTTTTTTGTAGTATATTTCGTGGATTGCCTTAACTAGGTTAGATTTAAGGGGCCCAATAAATTGCCTCGTGGAAATAGCTTCTCATTTCCCCCATAACATGAAGTTGCAGGATCATTTGTTGATAAGGAAGTCTCTGACATGGTTTCTTTTTGTTTGCATTATTATACACAGGCTGGCAAGATCTGTGCTTTGATACCACTTGTAATGTCTCATTTAGGACATTTTGTAGATTTCCCTAATCCATATAAATTTTTGTTACATTATCATCTGATGTCTTTTCCACTTTTTTTATTCAATATATATATATATATATATATATATATATATATATATATATATATATATATATATATATATATATATATGTATGTATGTATGTATGTATGTATGTATGTATGTATGTATGTATGTATGTATGTATGTATGTATATATGTATATATATATATATATATATATATGTATGTATGTATGTATGTATGTATGTATGTATGTATGTATGTATGTATGTATGTATTTTCAAGAGTCGCATCCTTTCATAATAGATATATTATATTAATAATTATATTAGTTATTTATTAATAGGGTTATTTATATATCACAAGGTGTATTATATTAATAATTAATAATTATATATTAATAATATAGATTAATATTAATTCTATATGATTTTTATAAAATATCTTTATATATTATATATTATATTAATTACATATGATTGTATATTACATATGCATCATTTTAATTCTTTATGATTTTTTAATATAGATATAATTTTTATATACTATAGTGCATACAATAGTTGATATATATATATATTCACATATTCATATATATAACTAATATTTATAATTGTCTAATATATAACATTTTATATTTGTAACTTAGAATAATTATAATTTATTCTATATAAATTATCGATTATTAATATTATACCCTTTATGTATAATTAATTTATATAATAAAAATGGGGATATCACATTCTCTGATTACTTTAGGTAGCTCCTAAAGTAAGATTCTCTACATCAATGTGTAAACTATGAAAATCAACTTATTTGATGTAGGGCACTCTTTTTGTTACTTAGATAGCCTTGGATAGGGGTATCACCTCTAGTTTACCTCTTAGATACACATAAGCATCCTTAGGTAATGCTTTTGTGAAGATATCATCTAATTGTTCTTTCATGTTAACATATTCCATCTTCACCTCTTTATCTTGAACTATCTCTCTCAAGTAATGATACTTGATTGCAATATGTTTAGTCTTTATATGCATCATAGGATTATTTGATATGATTATAGGACTTGTATTATCACAATAAAGTGTCACTAGTTTTGTGATCTTTTCCTTCATATCTTCTAGTAACTATTTGATCCATACAATGTTTGTACAATTTATAGTAGGAGCAACATACTCAGCTTCAATAGTAGATTGTGAGGTGCAATTTTGTTTCTTTCTAGTCCATGTAACTAGCCTCTTACCTAAGAAAAGTGCTCCTCCACTGGTGCTCTTTTTGTCATCAATGTTTCTAGCCCAATCAGTATTAGTATAGGTTCTTGATTAAAATTTCTCAATTTTCTTATAATATAGACCAAACTCCTTTGTTTCTTTTAGATATCTCATTATTGTCTTTATAGCCATCAAATGATTCTCCCTAGGATTAGCATATAATCTTGCAACTCTACCTATAGATAATGCAATGTCAGGTCTTCTATGTACTACATATTGTAATTTGCTAATCATAGATCTGTACAATGTTTGATTCACCTTAGCTAAATCATCATTCTTTGACAATTTGTGTCTTGTCACGATAGGTGTATTTACTAGTTTGGAATCCTCCAATCCAAAAAAATTCATTATTTCCTTGACATATTTTGACTGACTGATGTATATACCATATTTCACCTGATATACTTACAAACACACAAAGAACTTGATCTCTCTAAACATAGACATCTCAAATTCTTGCTTCATTTCGTTTGCAAAAGTCTTACATAAAGAATCTTGACCCCCAAATATGATATCATCAAAAAAAAATTTAGATAACTAAATACCTTTTCCTTTCTTTGTATTCATTTATAGATTGTTGTTATCATTAGTCCTTTCAAATCCAGTCTTCACAATATAATTATGAAGTCTCTCATACCATGCACATGGTGCTTGTTTCAAACCATATAGAGCTTTGTGTAGTCCACATACCATGTTCTTATTGTTAACATCAACAATTCCTTCCGATTGTTCTATGTAAACTTCTTCCTCTAATATACCATTCAGAAATGTAGATTTAACATTCATTTGATAAACTCTAAAACCTTTTTATGCAGAATAAGCATGTAATTTCTTACTCCCAATCTAGTGATAGGAGAAAATGCCTCTCCATTGTCAATTCCTTCTTCTTGTGCATATCCTTTGTAGACCAATCTTGTGTTATTCCTTGTGACTTCAGCATTTTCATCTAGCTTGTTTTTGAATACCCACTTGGTGCCAATCACATTTTTATCTTTTGTCTAGGAACTAGAGATCATGTTTTTTTTTCCTCAAATTGTTCAATCTCTTCTTCCATGGCTTTACTCTAGTGCATATCTTCTAATCCATCTCTCACTAATTTGGGTTCTTTCATGCTCAGTAAACATGTATCATTTCTCAATTTATTTCTTTTCATTGGTCTAGCATCTTTATCTCCAATAATTTGTGCAACAAGATGATGTCTCTTGACATATTTGGACAATCTTGGTTTAGATCTAGTTTCTTTATTTAGTCTTTCAACTTTAGAGTCACTACATACAACTTTTTCAAGTAGTTCAATATCTCTTTCATGTACACTGATCTCAGAATCAGAATGTGCTTTGACTTCATTCTGTAACTCAGCATTTGAATGTACCTTAGTTCTTGAATGCAACTTGGCATTCATAGTATGTGACTCGGTAGTCACTAAAACTTTTTTGTTCATTTATAACTTGATTTGTAGCATCTTCTTCAGTATATATACCTTCATAAAAGTATACAAATGATTTTTATTCTTGTGGTTCTTTCATAGGTTTAGCCTCATATTCTTCTATATATTAATCAAAATTTATATTTGCACTTTCCATAACTTTGTTAGTGTTAGTATTTAAATACTTATAAGGTTTACTTCTTGTGGAATATCTTAGGAATATACTTTCTTCACTTTGTGCATCTAGTTTACCATTCCTAAAATCTTTAAGAATGCAATATTTGCTTCCAAATACCTTAAAGTATTTTACATTGGGTGAGTATCCATACCATAGTTCAAAAGGTCTTGAATGAGAACCTTTCTTGACTTATATACAGTTTGAGGTATAGACAGATGTACTTATAGCTTATCTCTAGTATTTCAAAGCAACATTTTTCTCCATCATGAGTGTTCTAGCATAGTCCATCATAGACATATTCTTCCTTTTAGCTATTCCATTTTGTGGAGGCGTTCTAGGGACAAATTTCTATCTTTTGATTCATCTATCATTACAAAACATCTCAAACTCATTTGATGTAAATTCTCCTCCTCTTTCTGATCTTAAACACTTCATACTTTTATCTATTTCCTTCTCGACTATTGTTAAGGACCACTTAAATATTTGGAAAGCATTATATTTTTATTTTAGAAACATAATTACCATCATTCTAGAATAGTCATCAACAAGTACCATAATGTACTTATCTCCTTTGTAGCTTTGCACATCAATTGGACCACAGAAGTCAATATCAACAATCTCTAGTATTCCTTTAGAATTATGAGTTGTACTCTTAAAACTTGACTTCTTCATTTTTCCTAACTAACATTGTTTGCACATTATATTATCAGGCTTCTTCAACTTAGGAAAAACTCTAACTTTTCTCATGTTATTGATACTAACTAAGTTATCAAAATTGACATGGCATAACCTTTTGTGCCATAGCCATACATCATCAAATTTTACAACTAGACAAATAGCATCCTCTATATCAAGATAGAATAGATTACTCCTAATTTGATCACCCTTTCCAATTTGTCTCCTATCAGTGTCATATATCTTAGCAATCTTGTTTTCAAACACAACTTTACATCCTAAACTATTTAGTTGTAACACACTCAAGAGATTATAGTTAAGTCCTTGAATATAATAAGCATTGTCACATAAAACCTTATTTGTGAATTTTATAGAGCCTTTTTCCTTTTATCAAACATGATGCATCATTACCAAATCTTACACTATTTCCATTATAACAATTCAGAGTAATGAACTTATTTTTATCTCTAGTCATGTAATGTGAACACCCACTATCAATGATCCATCTATCATTCTTGTTCACAAAAGTCACAAGTGTAGTTGCCTCATCTTTATCAAATTCATCCTTTATTACAACATACACCGCTTCATCATCATGTTGATTAGATTCATATTTTTCTTCTTCTTCAACAATATAACAAGACTTATTTCCTTTGTCTTTGCAGTCCTTGCTACCTTCATCTATTCTACTTTTGTACTTGTCACCACCTCTATAGTTTTGCTTCTCTAGACATCTAGTAGCAATATGACCAACCTCATTGTAATGAAACAAATGATAGGTAACTTGCCTTTGAACTTGCCTTTACCTCTATGGAATCTTCTTGCATGTAGTGCTTCAAGTTTTTCTACATCCTCCTCATCTATATCACTATTACTAAACACGTACTTAATCTTTTTCTTCTTCTACTTCTCATCAAGTTCCTTCAATGACACCTTAGCTTTGAAAGCAGACTCAATGTTTTGAATTTTTTAATTATCAAAATTACATAGCTCAAAAGTAGTGAGCTTACCTACTAGAGCTTCAAGTGATAGATTATTCCCTGGAATACATCTTAGTTCTCAAGTTGTAGAAACTCTAATGGTATATATGGGCAGTAGCATTCTTAAAAATTTACTTAGCATGAGATCATCATCTATATTGCTAGTGGCTCCTCTTATTGCATTGACAACTTCTTTTATCCTTGAAAAAAATTGAGAAATATTTTCACCTTCATCCATTCCCATATCATCAAACTTAACTCTGAGACTTTCAACTTTGGCTCTTAGAAGATTAGCATTTCCTCCATAGATGGTGGTTAAGGAATCCCACATTTTCTTTGCATTGTCAAGACCTTTGATATCATCAAATTTAGTATAGCTTATGATGACATGAAGAAATAGAAGTTTTATTAGCTCTTTTTATGAACATTTGTTTATAACACGCTGAACTTTATCATCCTTTAGTATAAATGTTTTGAACTTTTGATTTATAAAGTATGGACATAGGGTATAAAATGATAGTCAGAATTATATTTAAAAAGGGATTCATTTTGTGGTAAAAATCTTTCTTCATGAATTTTTGATATGGGTAGATCTTCCTGCAGCTGAAGAGATTGCAAAAATTGTTAGTTGAATAATTAATGCCTTTTCTTTATAAACTAATAAATGAAAAGAAATGTTTGCGAGAAGTCTTGTGTGTATTAAATGTTGATCGCAGGATATAAGTTGAATGAGAGTTAAACAAAATACTAAGGAATAGCGCTAAAGCATTGACGACATTAAGGAGAAGCGTTATGACACCGTTGCAACTAGAAGACTTGGCGGCAAAGTCAGAAGGGACTTGTTTTAATGAATAACCAAGCGGGACCTGATAAAGCGGCCAAGCAAGGAAGTAAGCATAAAAGAAATTAGTTAAACATGCAAAGCACGATACTTGGATTCCTGGAAAGTTGTTTGAAGATAGATAAATGATCAAATCTAGCATTCACTATGATCTCTATATTTGTGGGGAATTTAAGGGAGAATTAATGTCTTTCCAATTGCATGTTTTTAGTCTTAAAGTTGTAACTGGCTTTCCTTCGTGAGGAAGTTGTAGTTTTAGGAGTTTTTTGTTCTTCTCTATAAATAAAACCTCGTCTGTATCTATGAGGTTAAGTAGTAGTGAATAGATAGATAGAGTTGATAGACATCTTACTGTTTTTCCTGAATTATTGATGAATACATGCCTTTGCTGAGTTCCTACACTTTTATTTGAGTTGTCTTTCCTTCATTCTTCCATGGGGGCCCATGTAGAAGGTGGAGTTTTACTTTAGTAAGTAGAAGTTAGATTCAGTTTTCTAAGTTAAAGTTAGAACTATCATTCCTGCAGCCACTGGAAACAGAACCAGTCACTGTTCCTGCAGCAATAGGTGCATAGATGTATGGTTAAACAATTAGAATTTCCTTCTGAGTATTTAATAGTCATCTTTCCTTTGGATAAAATTGATTTCCTTAACAATAATTGCATTCAAAGTAGTAGTGACTTTTAGTGAAAACTAGAGCATATACTTTGCAGACATCATCTCAAGTTCACGCTCCCGAATTGACATTTAATGAAAATTAGCATAGTACTTTGGTGGTAAAGGATGTCCAATCCTACAAATAAAAGTGTGTTATATTGATTAGACATATTTTTGGCACCGTTGTCGGGGATGGTGTCAGTCTAGTATTTACTATTGAGTCATTTAGTTTCATTTTCAGCATTTTTGCATGCATAGAAGAAGAGATCACCTTGGAAGATTTCTTCCCAACTTCAATCAGGAAGATCCTTCTTATCCTGAATCTGAAGAAAGAGAAGAAAGAGAAGAGAGAGAAGAAGAACTATTTGAGAACATATTTGTAGAAGTACCGAAACAAGTACAATCACCAACCACATCTAAAGAATCTTTTCATTTGAATAATCTTTTTGCTGAGCCAGAATATCAAGATAATCCATTAGCTCTAGTCATTTATCAACCACCACTAGTACATCTACAAATGGCAGCAACTCAACCTAACTTTCCCTTTCCAATTCGTCCTCAGCAGAGTAATCAAAATTTGAAAAATATACCCTCAACTACCCTACCTAAATTCTATGGCCTTATTACTAAAGATCCAAAAACCTTTCTCTTTGATTTTGACATCCTTTGTCGAAGTTATGACTACACAACTAATGCCCATAAGCTAAAATTATTTCCATCAACTCTTAAAGAAGCCGCTTTGAGATAGTTCATGAGTTTAGGTGCGAATGCTGTGATAGATTGGCCAACTATGAGTAATTTGTTCCTTAACAAATATAAGGAATATTGCAGAGGCCATGATTTGAAAGCAGATGACATTTTTAAAATGACACAAAAGGAGGATGAGACTTTGGAGGACTTTGTTGCCTAGTTCATGTTTAACCTATAACGCAACACACAACATCAGCTAAATGAGGAGTCTCAAAAGAATCTCTTTCTGAAAGGAGTACATGGCAGGAGTATGGAAGCTTTAGACTTAATGGCTAGAGGTGACATTACACAGAAGACGTGGGCTGAAATTTGAAATATTTGTTTAAATTATTCCAGACCAACAACAAAAAAAGGACGAGGTTTGAGGAATTTACTCCAAAAGACTCTTGGGATATGAGTATCTAGGACAGAATTATCAAACCTCTTGTCGAATTTCAAACAAGACATCATTAATGATGTTGCTACATAATTGGACACCATGCAAGCATGTAGGAAGAAGGAAGATGTTGATAATATGTTGGCAGAATATTGCCTCCATTGCAGAGAAAAGAAACGCAATTGTCGATGTAAGGCTATTGCTAGCGTGGAATCACAGCATGTGCCTACTGAGTTCAATTTTATGTTGCTCAACGAAGGCCATGGGCTCCAAGATTAGGTATTCCTCAAGACCCACTCCATAATTATGGTAGTAATAGTCAATGGCAACAATAGCATGGTAATTATAATCATTGGCAGCAACCTTACTAAGGTTGGCAGCAACCTTACCAAGGTTGGCAATAGCCTTACCAAGGTTGGCAACAGCCTTACCAAGGTTGGCAACAGCCTTACCAAGGTTGGCAACAGCCTTACCAAGGTTGGCAGTAGCCTAACCAAGGATGGTCATAGACCAACTAAGGGCGGCAACAGCCTAACCAAGGCTTGCACTAACCTTAGCAGGGTTGGCAACAAACCTAGAATTGGCAGTAGCATCAGTAGCAGTTGGCTTTGACTCAACCTTCTCAACAACAAGCCTTAATGCCTCCTGCAACCAATACAACCCTTCCAAAATAGCCACAGTTACCTGCACAACCTGCACCTAACCCTAATAATGCAAAACCTTTAGCCCAGCAAAAAAATTATTCCATCATCCTAAATGATATTCATCTAAGATCTGGGACAATGCTTGCTTCACCTCAGCAACCCATTATAACAGAAATAGATGATACAAGTGTTGAGTTAGTTCAAGAACCTACCACCACTATTTCTCCTGTAGCCAAAGTACCACCATTTCCTAGTAGGTTAATAGAGAAAATATTGCCAAGTGAAAATCAAGCTGCACTAGATTTGCTCGAGCAACTCCAAAAAATGATGGTAAAAATTCCCTTACTTGATGCAATCAAGGAAGTACCTATATATTCAAAAGCCATCAAAGAAGCCTATGTTAAAAATCTAGCAAGGAAAAAGAAAGACCCAAAGACTATCCATGTACTTGGACAACTTTTTGATCTTATGCTTGATAACTGCAAAATGCCTAAGTATGCAGACCCTGGTAGCCTAGTAGTAACCCTCACCATTCAAGGAGTACAAGTATAGAATGTCTTAATAGACCTAGGAGCATCCATCAATGTAATAACCAAGGAAGTGGTGTCCAAATAAAGTATTATTGGTCTCAGGCAGATGCCAACAATCTTGCAATTAGCAGATAGTTCTACCATCATTCCTAATGGTATGCTAGAAGATGTCACTTTTATATTACATTCATGGGAGTATCCAGTTGATTTTGTTGTACTCTCTCCAAAAACAAGTACTAGAGGCTACCCTATCATTTTAGGATGACCATGGTTAGCAACAATAGATGCTTATATTGCATGCCAATCAGGGAAAATGACTATTTGAGATGGAACAAACACTAAAAATTTGACCTTGTATTCTCCTGCTCAGCCTTTGTTGTAGGATGATCAAGTTGTCTGGCCAAATATGGATGACTCTGATATGGACATAGATTCTATTCAAAAATTGATGATCTCATGGGACTCATTTGTAAACATTAAAGAAGAAGATGATGTCATTTCTTCCATTATACTGAATGAGTATGGAGCACAACCTGAGACATCTTCTATACAAGAGTATGTCTTAGAAAGCATTCTGTCTTTATCTGATGAACTGTATTCACTCTTGCCAAACGAGATAGATTCACAACCAATTGTGCAAATTTCAACGGCTAAAAAAGTAGTCAAAACAACAATCATTCCAGGAAGAGAATTAAATATAAGCAAGTCCTTATCACAGGCACAACATCATGATACCCTGCAGCTGTTACAAAAGCATTAGGATGCTTTTGCTTGGGAGTGTACAGATATGTAAGGTTTGGATCCTGCACTCTGTACCCATAGAATTTATATCAGTCTGAATTATAAACCTATAAGACAACCTCAATGTAGGATAAACCCAACATTAAGGGATATTGTCAAAAATGAATTGCAAAAGTTACTCAATGTTGGCTTCATATATCCTATTTCCAATAGCCAATGAGTATCACCATTAGTTATTGTTCCCAAAAAGGGGGTAAAATGGCAAGTCTACATAGATTATAGAGAACTTAATTCGGCTACCAAGAAGGATCATTTTCCATTACCTTTTGTCAATCAAGTGCTTGACAATCTTGCAGGAAAGAAATACTTTTCATTCTTAGATGGGTTCAGTGGTTACAATCAAATCTAGATAGCACCAGAAGATCAGGACAAGACAACATTCACATGTCCATGGGGAACATTTTCTTATTCTATCCTACCATTTGGTCTATGCAATGCACCCGCAACCTTCCAAAGAGCTGTTATTAGCATTTTTTCTAACATATCTATAGATTGTTTGGAAGTGTATATGGATGACTTCACCACATACGGGCAAACATTTGAAGAAGCCAAGGAAAACTTGGACAAGGTTTTACAAAGATGCAAAGACTACAATTTGTCATTAAACAGTGAAAAGTGCTTTATGATGATGCAAGAAGGAGTGGTCTTGGGACACTTTATTTCTCCTAAAGGAATTGAAGTAGATCTAGCAAAAATAAAAGTCATACATACACTAGCTGTACTAGCCAAATTGAAAGAAGTCAAGAGGTTTTTAGGACATGCAAGATATTATCGGCATTTTATCAAAGATTTCAGCCAAATTGCAGCACCCTTATACAAATTGCTTTGAAAAGATGCAGAGTTTGTATGGGATTCAAAGTGTAAAAAAGCTTTCTTACAACTTAAGGAAGTCCTCTTAACAGCACTAGTGCTTCAAGGACAAAATTGGGAATTACCTTTTCATATACATACAGATGCTTCAGATCATGCCATTGGAGTAGTACTTGGCCAAAAAATAGATTCAGTAGAACATGTAATTTACTATATCAGCAAAAATCTTCAAGGAGACAAGTATAACTATATGGTGATAGAAAAAGAACTGCTTTTTGTAATTTATGCTTTGAACAAATTCAGACATTACATTATAGGATACCAAATATTTGTACATACAGATCACTTTGCTATCAAATATCTGATGAACAAGCCAACAATCTCTAGACGATTGGCTCGATGGTTGTTACTAATGCAAGAAGTTGACATCACCATTATTGACAAGCCAGGCAAAGAAAATGTCATGGCTGATTTCTTGTCTCGTCTTCAAACACCTGATGATCCTGCAGCCATAAAAGATAGCTTTCCTGATGAACATCTATTTCTTTTATCAACGCAAAATCCTTGGTATGTTGACATTGCCAACTATCTAACTACTAGCAAAACTCCTTTGCATTTTTCTGCAAAAGAAAAATGATTGCTAACAGAAAAGAGTTTTAATTTCTCATGGATCTCAGGATTCATGTTTTATACTGGGCTAGATCAGGTAACATGACGGTGTCTCAGAGAAGATGAAACATATGATGTTCTTCGTGCTTGTCATGACGAGCCCTATGGAGGACACTTTGCTAACAAACGGGCTGCATTAAAGATTTTGAATACAGGTTATTATTGGCCTACACTTCACAAGGATGTGGCTCAGTATACAAAAAAATGTGATAAATGTCAAAGAATGGGTAGATTGACAAAAATAGGTGAAATGCCCCTGTAACCACCAATAGTAGTAGAACCATTTGATAAATGGGGAATTGATTTTGTTGGCCCTATTGAACCACCATCAGAAGGGAAAAGTTACATATTGGTTTGTACTGATTATGTTACTAAGTGGGCTGATGCAAAACCCATGAAGCATCCCCGTGACAATAATGTTGCCAAGTTTCTGTACGAATGTATCTTTACTAGATTTGGTGTTCCAAGAGAATTACAATCAGATCAAGGGCCTCAGTTCACATCTAAGCTGATAGTAGCACTCATGGAGGAATATAAAATTCAGCATGGAAAATCATCTCCATATCATCCACAAGCCAATGGATAGGTAGAGGTAACAAATAGAGAGCTGGAACATATTCTCACTAAAACAGTCTCTTTGCATCATAGAGATTGGGCAACTAAACTTCCTGAAGCCTTATGGGCGTATAGAACAACATGGAAATCCTCTATTGGATTTACACCTTTCCAACTCTTATATGGGAAGGCAGCTGTCATGCCTATTGAATTTGAACATAAAACTCTAGGCACGGCTTTGGAACTTGATATTACCCTTCCTGCAACACAACAGGATCGCATTTTGCATCTCAATGAGTTGGATGAATGATGAAAATCAGCTCTTCATAATACAAAATTAATTCAACAAAAAAGGAAGCAATGGCATGACAAATTCATTGAAGATAGAGAATTCTCTATTGGTGATTGGGCACTCCTGTATGATTCACGATATCAGCATCACCAAGGAAAATTCCAAACTCGATGGCTTGGTCCTTATGAAACCATTACAATTTTTGACATTGGAGTAGTTCAACTATCAACAATTGATCCGGTTAAATTCAAACTCCTGGTTAATGGGCATCGCCTAAAGTTATATCATAAACTAGCAACCAGGGAAGAATTTCTTCAACAGTTTACAACAATAGAAACATCTCTTCCTGCAGCCACTTCATCTGAGGCTTCCACTTAGACGCCTGCAACCCCTTGAATTTATTTTCAAGGCCTTCATAATAATAAAAAATTTGCGCTCATGCAAAAATTCATTCCTTTTTCACCTCATTCCATCCCATCTTCTTGTCTTTCCATCATCATTCCATCTCACTTTCTTTCTCTAAAAAGGCACTTTTTGGTTCATCCTTCCTATCGCACCTTAGATTAGTCACACTCGACCCCTTTGCATTTATTTATTTAATTTATTATTTATTTAGGAAAGCATGTTATTTCAATTTTTAGAATTTACAATCTTTATGGTCTGGTGGGACCCAGTCTCTGTTAGGTTGGGGGGAGGGAAAATCGATCATGAATGCAAAATCAAGGAAATGTTAAGTTAGCATATAGGATGTACGGGGAAGGCTCATTTTAGTAATGAGCTCGCTACCCTTTGTACTTTCGAAATGTGTGAAATAATACTAAATCATGATTTCGCATACCTCCTCATTAATATGGCGTATGTTTTTTAGCACAATCTTTATTCCCATTATGGTTTGGTGATTAAAATGTCGTCATGAAGTACTGAAAGATGTGATGTTTGGAAAGTATTGAAGAATTGCAATTTCCTTTTGTTGAAACCCTTGTAGCTATCACCGCCCATACTTTCAAAAATCACTTGCAGTGAAATCGCCTATACTAGCATTTTTCTCTCAAAAATATGGGTGGAGAACCTCAGCGGCATGAACCAGCAGATCACAGAGTCTTACTGGCAGACCCGGCCACATGTAGTTTGTTTCAACAACGAGGTTAGCTGGCTTATTGTCTCAGTTTCAAGTAGTTTGATCAAGAAATTGTGCTCCAATTTCATAATACATTGAGGGATGGATATGCAACTGTTAAGGATATTCGGGTAGAATTCACCGAAGAAGTGGTGGTAGAATTTTATGGGTTACCCACAATTGGAGAATGTTGGACAGAGGATATGGATGCACGATAAGCAAAGGAGCAATTCTCAGTATCGGGAGATCCTTACCTAGAGGAAAACAAAAAGCAAGGTACATTATGGTTATCTCTCCCTCTGCAATTTATCCACCCTGCTAAATTTATCATAAGATATTTTACCTGTGAAGGAAGATATTCCTATTTGCATGTTGTTCATTTCAAAATTTTGAGTGGTTTGCGCCATGGGGATTGTCTTGTAAATCTTCCAAGTTTCCTTTATAATATCATCAAAAGGCAAGCTACCTATGTACAGCAAGGCAAAACCCAATCGATATCCCACCATTGCTTGATTAGGGCTATAATTGAAAAAGAGTTGACTAGGCAGCACTTGGGAACATGGGATCATTTTTTAGAGTTAAGGTCAGATGGACCCATAAGGGGTGGACCTAAAGGGAAAGGAGTAGGGACAAGAGAGAAAATTATTGTAGGAGTCAAAAAAGTAGTATATAGAATGACTCAAGAAGCTTCAACATCTGCTTCTACGCCTAAAAAGAGGAAAATTTTGACCATAGAAGCCTTAACTCCTAGGAGAAGAAGATCACACACAGTTTTCGTAGAGGAAGGTTCAAAAAAAGAACCTCTAGTATCACAAGAACCTAACCTGAGTAAAGGGAAATCTATTGATAAGGGCAAGAAACCAATTTATACCCCATGGTGAGTCACCAGAATGTCTGGGGTGAATATAAGAATTAAACCTCTTGCGCCACCTGCTGAACCTCCTATGCCACTTGCTAAGCCTCCTATACCACCTATTGATATTGAAACTCCAGTACCTACACCTGCACAGTCACTAGAGCATACAACACCTACTCCTGAACATAAAAATAATCCTTAGGAAATTTTTGCAAAACCAAATAGTCCTATTAATATTGATAGTGACACAGAGTCCTCAGAAGAGATAGAGCCTGAGATTGGACACCCAGCAGAGGAAACTGATAATCTACCACCAGAGGAATATCCATCTGTTGCACAAGAAATGGTTCAGGAAATTGTTGAAACATTTCTAAATCAAATGATTGTTGCACCCCATCCTACAGCCATTGCCCCTTAAGAAAAAGTTGATAACACTGTTACTTGTCAACATAATGATTTTGTTGAACAACAGCATTCTCGGGATGATAGCATTGCTGACCACCATCATCCTAAGCATTGTATTGAAGACTATAGACCTATTTTCCATCATCATACACCACTGGACATTTCCACTCCATTTACAACCAGCTTTAATTTGTACCAACAATTTCAATGGGAGAAAGAAAATTGGGATTTAGAGAAGAAATAAATGCTCAGAACTATCAGGGAACAAGCACAACAAATTAAAAAAAAGGATAATGAAATTAAGATCCTGTAGCAATGTGTCACAAATATCACAGAGCTCATTCCAGAGCTTGTAAATTGTAGGTCCCCATCTCTAGTTTATACAATGTTCCTAAAGGAGGAAATGATTAATTTTTAGTTGTCACGAATTACTCGGGGATTAAACCCTTCTTTACATACTCCTCAGGAATGTTTTACAACATTCAATTTAGTTCCAATGAATTTGAAGAATCTCCTCTATGAATTATATGTTCATAATCTTGTTGTACCAGATGATAAAGATTGGAATTCATTGTTGTATGTGGGAGATGTATAGTTTAGGGCCGTTATGTCATGGATGCAGAATGAGATCAATCGAGAGAACCAGGCTACTCCTTATAGGGAAAAGGAAATATTTGAACCATTGTACATTTGGCCAAAAATACAAAACACATATAGAGTATTCTTCGATTGGCTCTCTGTTAGCAATAATCATAGTGCTGCTGCCAAAATCCATCCTATTCATGTATAGGCATTTCTGGATTGGGAGCAGCATTGTTCTAAAAATGCCCCTGATGCTTTACAAGCTTCTCTTCAAAGATGGACTCGATTGCCAGAAGACCTAAAAACTAGGGAGTTGCACTCTCCCCAAAATCTAGAATTAGCCATCAGCAGGATGCCCATGTATCTGACATTGAGAAGAAATCAAAAAAATTATTGGGTACCTCTTTGTTTCCAACCGCTGATACTCCTGCATCCTATGCTTAGAAAACATGATCTGTTTGTTGAATATAACATGACTGCTGAAGAACGGAAATGGCAAAGATTGAAACAAAATCATGGGTATTTTAATTATAAAACTCATGAATCAGGGGAGAAAATCGCCAATGACCTCAGACTGTGGATGAGGATTAGAAACCTATAGATGCTAAAGGGACCAGCCTCAGGACAGTTGGGGGGGAAAATGATGACATGAAGAAATAGAAGTTTTATTAGCCTTTTTTATGAACATTTTTTTATAACATTCTAAACTTTATCATCCTTTATTATAAATGTTTTGAACTTTTGATGTATAAAGTATGGACATAGGGTATAAAATGATAGTCGAAATTATATTTAAAAAGGGATTCATTTTGTGGTAAAAATCTTTCTTCATGAATTTTTGATATGGGTAGATCTTCCTACAACCGAAGAGATTGCAAAAATTGTTGGTTGAATAATTAATGCTATTTCTTTGTAAACTAATAAATGAAAATAAATTTTTGCGGGAAGTCTTGTGTGTATTAAATGTTGATCATATGATACAAGCTGAGTGGGAGTTAAACAAACTACTAAGGAATAGCACTAAAGCATTGATGACATTAAGGAGAAGCATTATGACACCGTTGCAACTAGAAGACTTGGCGGCAAAGTCAGAAGGGACCTGTTTTAATGAATAACCAAGCAGGACCTAATAAAGCAGTCGAGCAAGGAAGTAAGCATAAAAGAAATCAGTTAAACATGCAAAGCACGATACCTAGATTCTTGGAAAGCTATTTGAAGACAAATAAATGAGAAAATCTAGCATTCTCTATGATCTCTATATTTGTGGGGAATTTAAGGGAGAATTAATGTCTTTCCAATTGCATGTTTGCAGTCTTAAAGTTGTAACTGACTTTCCTTCATGAGGAAGTCATAGTTTTAGGAGTTTGTTGTTCTTCTCTATAAATAAGACCTCGTCTGTATCTATGAGGTTAAGCAGTACTAAATAGATAGACAGAGTTGATAGACATCTTACTATTTTTCCTGAGTTATTGATGAATACATGCCTTTGCTAAGTTTCTACACTTTTATCTGAGTTTTCTTTCCTTCATTATTCCATGGGGGCCCATGCAGAAGGTGGAGTTTTACTTTAGTAAGTAAAAGTTAGATTTAGTTTTCTAAGTTAAAGTTAGAACTATTGTTCCTGCAGCCACTGAAAATAGAACCAGTCACTCTTCCTGCAGTAGTAGGTGCATAGATGTATGGATAAATAATTAGAATTTTCTTCTAATTATTTAATAGTCATCTTTCCTTTGGATAAACTAGATTTCCTTAACAGTAATTGCATTCAAAGTAGTAGTGACTTTTAGTGAAAACTGGAGCATATACTTTGCAGACATCATCTCAAGTTCACGCTCTCGGATTGACATTTAATGAAAATTAGCATAGTACTTTGGTGTTAAGAGATGTCCAATCCTGCAACTAAAAGGGTGTTATATTGATTAGACATTTTAGGGCAAAGGAAATCTCCGATATTATATGGTTATGTTCTTTCTTCTTTTTCATATCTTTGATAGTTGGGGGTCTAGTAGGATTGACATGCTCACTAGTAATGGTAGATTGTGCATGATCTCCAAGTTCTCCAAGGTATAGATTCATCAAACTTTTCCATGTAGGAAAGTTATCTCAATCAAGCTTTGGTACTTCTCCTTTTGACATCTTGATCTTTGTGCTTCTATTACCTTCAAACTAGTCCTCTTAAGTAGATGGCTCTAATATAAATTTTTGGAATACTTTAGAATAACTAGGGGGGTGTGAATTAGTTATCCAAGGTGAAAATGTATAAATAAATCTTTTCACAGCTTAGTGAACCCATAAAACATTATTCATCATGCATGCATCCATATGATTATGCAATCACTTAAAACTTGTAGGTTACTATTAAATCAACTTACAAAAATGTAAACATGAAACATAATAGATTCATCAACACACTTGACACAATAATTTATGTGAAAACTCAATTTGGGAAAAATCACTAGTAACATGCTACTCTTTTTCACTCTTCTGAAGTGATGCCATGTGAAAGGCCAACCCTATTTAAGGTTACCATACACACTATTAAATGTGACCCTGTTAACAAATTTCAATCACCCTATTAGGAGTGAGCCTTGTTAGAGGACTTTAGACCATTCACTTGGAATTTCACCTAGTTAAAGGATTTACAAATGACTGCTAGGTCAACCTTAATCCAAAGGATTTAAGTTAGATTGATATAATTATTAGAGAGTAACAACAAAGCTTGATGTGATGACAACTTACAACTCCATCTACAAATTATAGATCTTTGTTCTAGTCCTCCATTCCACTTGGCATTCACTCATTTTAGTTCTAATAGCTTGCTCACCCTTTAGGCATTCATATTCTTAAGCCTTGTTCCTTAATATACCAATGCAAACTCTTCTCTTAGGTCACTTAATGAAGCAAAACCTTTGACTCCTTGTCTTCCTTAGGTTGTCACACATGACAACCTTTTCTTTTGACCAACTATTCCTATAAATAGGGGTAAAAGCACAAACCTGTGTCGCCTTTTATAAAGAAACGTGATATCAGAATGTGACAGTTCAACATTAATGACAAAAAAAATGGTATTTGTGTTTAAAATATGAAGATGATGTAAACTAATGAAATGTGTAGAATTGTATGAATTTTATGCCTATAATTTTTATAATTTTTTTGACTAAGAATTTATTCATTTTATTTTATTTTGAAGTCCCTTTTTTAACTGTAAAAAATATAAGATGTAGTTCCCGTCAAACAAGTATGTGCAAATCATCTTTTTTTGTTCTAATTTGAAAATATTTTATAGATGACATGTATAGCTAGTGAACAAAAAAAGAAATAATTATTTTTGATGTATATTTTCTTTGTTATAAGTACTCAAGTTTGACCTTGTCAGAATCCAACAGTTTTTTCCTCCCGTCAAAACTTCCCTATCAAATTTATACCTTCTTGAAAAAAAATTACATATTCGTGAAGAGGATTCTCTCCTCTAGTGATAAATATAATTTTTTTATTTTTTTGATACGATTTACTATTTTTTTTTATTTTTTGAGAGAGCATCTTCTGAAATGTTGAAATATTGACTTATAATATTTTGAGATTATAACATATTATAACTAATCAAAACACTCAAAAATTTATATAATGATGATATTGAATCTGAGATCTATAAAAGGGTATTTTTAGTTTTTGAAAAAAATTGAATTTTGATACAGAAATGAGATTTGACCAAAACAGGTTTTTGTATCACAAACAGTGACACAGATTTGTGCTTTTACCCATAGGAAATTAAGATCTTTTTCTACTCATTCTTCATCATCCAATTTAGGGTTAGGATAGATTAGGTAGGATTCAATTAATCTATCCCATTTTTCATATCTCTTCTAGAAAATTCTCCTTTAATCCTCTTTGAATTCACCTAAAAATGATTTACCTTGAATTTTTTGCTACTAGCTAATCAATATTATCTTCTACCTAGTTCACACAATCGAAGAAAACAAACTTGTCAATGTAGATCCATCAAATTCATGATCTTTCAAATAATGTAGCAGCTTGATGTTAACTTGTTTCTGATGCTCAACACATACTACATTTTTTGACATCCTCTATAGAATTACTTGGAATGAACTAAAGTTTACTAGTGCTCAACATCAACTAAACTTTTCTTGGAATCCACTATTTTTCTTGGCATACACTAGGATTCACTTTTACTCGGCTACAATTGATTTTCTACTTAGCTTGCACTAACTTTGCTTGGAACCTACTATCCACTCGGTCAAGCTTCGCAAATAAACTTTGTATAACTTATTCTTATAAAGTTTCTTAGTGTAACCAACCTTTGTAACCTTAAGTAGATTATCAATACATCATGTTATCATTGTCTCATTTAATTCTTGTACTCCTTTTCATAATCATAACACAACCTTTTCTCTAGGTGCTATTGTTACATCTTTTGATCAAATCCTCTTCATCAATCAAATAAGTGATAGTACATACTTAAATCATATAGGTAGTTGTCTTACCAGAAAATAGTAGGTTTGACATCAGTGACAAAACAATGATTCAGATAAATTGATCATACTTATATGTTGTCAACAATCTTCCTCTTTAATAGACTTCTTCAATCTATTTTTAACAACTAGGGCCAACTATAAGGCTATTTACTCTCCTTCTTCTTCAGGCTCTATAAGGCCTATGTGGGTGGACCTCAGATTGTTTATATGGTACCACTATCAAAGTATATAACTAAATCTATAAAATAGACAAAAACCCCTAAGTCTTCTATGCTTGTGCAAATAAAATAGATATGAAATAGCTAATAGCGTGACCTATGAACTTGACAAGCTGAGTGAGGGTAACACTTTTCAGCTCTTAAATATGAAAGAGAAAAGACATTTGATTAATGATATTGATTATAAGCAAGACCAAGACATAAAAAAAAAAAAAAATGTAATCTCTAAGTTGATTAGTCCCTTGTCCATTGGGCATTGACTAAATTAGAACATACATATGGATACCCAAAATATACTCATATAGCCATATATCAAATCTATCCATTCATCTTGGAAACAAATATCTATCTTCAAAATGAAACTCATACTTATTGAATCCTCTTATGATGCCTAAATTTCTATTAATACATATCAAGCAATTTACTTAGGTCCTTGACCCAAAAAAAAAATACACAAGGTCATACAACTTCAAATCCAAGTTACAACTAGATACCTTGTACATATATCATAGAAAACTATAGAGCCATACAAAGAAGACAAATTTCAGAATGAAACTTTCAATAAAAAATTCTATTAATTTCCTTGAAACTAATATGTCAATTGTATGTATAGACTCAAAGAATACACAATTAATGACTATATAACTAATGCTTAAAAGAAACTACACTATTGTTCATAATAGATAAAATATTGAGAACAATGGTCTCACAGTAACAAGACTAGAATTGGAACCAACCTTGTGGTATCATAGTTGTAGAAAATGGAACCAAAACCCCTACAATGATAAAAGAAGACAAATATATATATATAGGAAAAAGGCACCCAGATAAAATCTGATGCTACCAAGTGTCCACATGAAGATCTTCCTTCTCCTACTTTAGAGTTCATCTCTTTTCTCCTCTACTAGCAATCAAATCTCATCATTGTTGTAACAAAATGTTTGAAATATCTCATTAAAATAATTAGAGAAACCCACCTATGATTGGATATCAAATATGCACTCAAAATGTGCAAATCTTTCAAATTGATCTTGTTTGTCTTCGTCTTCCCTCATCCATGAATCTTCAACTACCTCTACTGATAGAAACTTTATCATCAGCAACTTCCCATTTAAAATCATTTCATTCTTTATGGTTGCTTAATACATCTGATCTTATCCAAATATGATCATAATCTAATTTTATTCCATCTTAAAAATTGAATTTGCATTATTACTTAGAATGCCTTTGAAATACAAAACTTCCTGCAACTTTTTCCTTTGAAAACCTATGCAAAATCTAACTATAGAAATGATAAACATAGCTTCTCCCAGTTCTAGCAACATATTATACTCCACATTTTTGATAAAATGGTGCCCTAGTGTTTGTCTAAAAACTCAGGCCCCAAGCCATGAACTGATCTTCTCTTAAAATTGAAAAATTGAAAAATATATATAGTCAGAACTATATAGTATCATTAAATTCAATTCAAAATTTTCAACTCTTCATGTGAGCATACAAATTGGAAAGACATTTGATTTTAGTCTTTATTTTATTTTCTATCCTTATCTCTCCAATCTATTATACGACATGTTGATTTTCAATTTTCCACCTCACCTAGGTGGACCCCACACAACATAATTGTAAGATCTTAACCTTAACCTCCCAATGTAGCTTCATATCTTTTCAATTTAAGCCTTACAACTATATCAATTAAAAATTTCTCATAGCATCGAATAGCCCATCTTTTCACCAAGATTAATTTTCAAATTTTATGGTGAAAATACTAAAAAAAAGTGTTTTGATTATTAGGGTTGTTTATTATTTGTTTTCATTTGCAGAGGAAAACCATAACATGCTTTTTTCCCTAATCTAGTTATTTTTCATTTTTGCCCCAAGTGTGAAATTTGGTGCCCTGAAACTTTGATTCCATCCTACATTGCAAAAATCTTTATAAAAATTAGAGTCTAGGCCCTAACCCTAGGTTTTATCGTTGAATGAGAAATCATTTGTCTTTTACATTGTTTTCTATGATGTTACAACCAAAGGGTAAGTAGAGGATCATGATGAAGTGTTTTCACTTTCTCAATCTTATGATAAGTGGTGTTCTGTAGTATCATGGATGAGAAATTTTATTTTCTCGATCTTATGATTCCATTTGTATCGTATGATTGTATGGCAATTTGAGTAATTTTCATTTTTTCTTCTAAAAAATTATGACAAGGAGGGCAATTGTGACATCAAGGATAGTGAAAGAAGGTGTTACAATGTTACGAAGCTGTGGGCATCATAAGATCATGAAGGTGATATTTGGTTGTTGCAATGTTACGGGATACCTATGATCATAGGATTGTAAGGTGATAGAAGATATGCAAAAGTAATAGTATGCTATCAAATAGGCAAAAGGTGTCTAGTTTTGATTGACCTGATTATGAAATGAATACTAGATGGATGATTATTTAGACCAATGGGACCAAAAAAGATTTTTATAATAAGTTTTCTGTGGAATTTGGTGATCTCCAATCTTATGATAAATATTTTATTGTAAGATCTCAGGGTAATGAATAATATGCTCCAATGTTACAAATAAGCTACGATCATAAGATAGAAAATGAAAAGGTAGGGCACATGATGCTACGATAGTAAAGAGTAACAATTTCTTGTAGTATTAAAAGAGTTTGAAGGGTAACTTGAGATGTTACAAACTAACAAAGATGACCGTGATCGCAAGATCATAAAGTGAAATGGGTTAAGGTAAGATACTACACGATTTCAACATAAGTTGTTTTCTGTAAGATTGTAAAGGAAGAAAAAGTCAGCGTTGATGCCACAACAACTAAGGATTCATAAGATCATAAAGGGTTTTTCCATGGTTTTCAACTATTTGATAAGGGTTTTTCAAACGGTTTCATAACATCAAGAAACTCTTTCTTTAGCCATAAGATAATATGAGTAGTCTTTTTGTCAGTAATGATTGTAAGATCATAAACCCTATTTTGACATAAAACATGCTAAGTCACTTTTTCTGAGCTTGAAACAACAATAAGTTTCTTGACCAATAAGATTTGAATATGGTACAAAAATTGCATTGCTCAATAGTAATGGCAATGCTCCCCTAAGGTGATAGAATAAGCTAATATTATGTTTCAAGCATGCTAAAAATAAATCCAAAGATGAATGTTGATTTATTTTTGTATAGTTATAAAGACTTTCCTATTTGGAAATTGTAGTTCAATATTTGCAAAGAAAGAGAATTTGAGTAGTTGCATAGCTTTTAGTGTATACAGATAGTATTTTCAAAGCCTTGAGAGTGGATTCCATACCCTATTTGGTAATATATTATAAAGATGTCTGATAAAGAGGTAGAAGAAATTCAAGCATCAAATATGGGAGTTAAAGAAACTTCAATTTTAAGGAGAGAAAATCACAAAAAAGGAAACCAAATAGGTTTGTTGAAGAATGGATTAAGCATTTTCTAGTTTCTTCTAATGCCAATGTTCCAGATGACCATGCCTTTGTCAACCCATATGCTCTTTGTAGAGATGTTGTGTGCCTTGGTGTTACTAGTTCTGAAATTTTTAAATAGTTCTACTATAACAGAGAGAAAAAGATTCATGTGTGTAATCCATGGAAGAAGAACTTAGCAAAATTGATATTTTCAAAAGTTTTTGTAGATGTGTAATTGATGAAGGCCCTATTTCATTGCACAATCTAGCCACCAAATCTTTCCATAAGAAAGATGGAACTATTCTGTATACACTTGACTGTGAATCATTCATTGAGGCTTTTGGACTAGATGGGGCTATGGGCCAACCCGTATATTTGAAGGATTTGTAGAGGAAGTTTGAGGAGAATACCAAGGTCTACATTGGGAAATCTATGCTACAACATATTTCGATGGATTTGAAGAGTGTGGGTGATTACACTAAAAAGATAGAAAAAGTGAAGCTTCTGGACAAGTTTAAAAATTATCTTGTAAAGATAGTATATGGTGTACATAAGGTGGTTGGAAAAGATGGAACTGATATGGTCTATGGAGCTGAATTTATAATTGCCAGAGATGTACAAGACTCTTACTGAGGAGGGGAGTATGATTATGTTAATTACATTCTGGAGGTGATGAAAGAAAATATTTCCCAAGCTCAAAGTGGAGAGTTAAAAGATTTCAAGTTCCATCATTATTCACTAACGATGCACTTGATCCTCTATAAGAATGTTAAACATTTAAGTTCTGATTTCATTGATCATACTCTTGATGCAAATGGAGACTTACCATTTCAGTTGTGGACATAAGTATGGGATAGTAATTATCATTTTTCTGATTCTATTTCATTCTTTAATAATTTTGGTGTTGTGATAATGAAAATGTTAGATCCAAGTACTTTAGGGAACCTAAGATTTTAAATGTTTTTTGAGACCATCCCTACTTCCTAAAGGAAAAAGAATAGACCATAATTGGGGGGACATTTTCTTATTTTGAACTTTTTCCTTAATGAGAGTCTATGGTTGTCCTAAACCACCCCATATATTACCAAAGTTTATCCCTCCTAGATTTGGTATGATTGAATTCATATGGAAATTGTTGATTGTCAATAGGGAGTATCTAGGACCCAAAGTACATAAGGGTACTTTCTTGTGTAGCTGTTTTAGGGTGGGTGTTTTTATAATTGAAAAAGAGGCCCTTGACTAGATTCATACTTTCCTTCATCATTACAATTTTCCAACTGGTTCCCATAGAATGTATGGTCCTAACAATTGTATGAGGATCGCCCTTAAGCAGATAAGAAATTATGTATTGCCTAGCACCAAGGAATCACCCCATGAGGATGTTATTCCAAACATAGTTGTAGAGGGTGAGGCAAAAAATAGGCTAGAAAAGCTAGATGATGTCTTGAGGCTATAAAGGAAAATGAAGAGAGTAGATCCCCAATTTATGGGATTTTATATGAATGTTCCCTATCCTCAGAGGATTAGGAAGATGGTCATTGACCATGATGAGATTATGGCTAAGATGCCTGAAGGACCAATGGAAGAGGAAGATAGGGTATGCCTCGACAACCTTGGACCTAATGTGACCCTAGATATAGAAGAAGATGATGTCCCTAAAGCATCATGGGTCACAAAGGGAAATAAGAGACAAAAGGTTGTCCATATCCCTGTAGAGGTGAAATAGAGGATATTGCAGATCTTACTTAGCAATAGTCATTATTTTGCTGACTTAAGGCAAAATTATCTCCAAGATAAGATAAATGCAAATGAGGGTACACTCATTGACTTAGAATTAGCAGCAAGAAGGCTAGATGATAGGATAATTTAGGCCTACCATTTCCTAGAAGATACTAAATTCATCAATTCTACTAAGTTTCCTATACAAGATAAATAAGAGTGAGCTAGTACTAAAGATGAAGCCAGGAGAATTAAATGAGAAAAAGCTTGAACCAATGGAGAAGTTGTAGGCCTAAGATCTTGAGAGTGATGTCATGAATCTAGAGGAGGCAAGAGATCTTGTATAGAGGAGTAGCATATTATTAGTGCATAGATGAGGTCTAGAACAAGCTTTTATGCTTGATCAAATAAGAAGGTAAGAAAATGGCATGTCATATGAAGCATTTGGTGCTGATGGATTGCAGAGAGGAACAAGTTTTAACATAGATACCAAATCTCTAGCAATTTGGAGTATGGCTCCATCATCAAACAAGCTAAAATTAATGGATGTACAAAGCACTAAACAAGGTAATATGATTGTATAGAATCTACAGGGAACCTCTAGCACAAATATTTCTAAAGCCATGAGACATTTTTCATTTATGAATGAAGCCAAGGTAGAGGAGATGGAGACTAGATTTTCTAAGTCCATACATGATTACATTGATGTAAGAAAGCTATATGAAGATGAAATTAGAAAAAATCATGTATACAAGGAGATGATTTTAGAGCTTGAGGCCAAGGTCCAAGCACTTGAAAATGAAGTTTTGTCTCTTAGGGAGAACCTTGTACAAGCAGAACAAGTAGTTATTGTAGAATAGGGAGAAGAACATAAAGATCAACAACAACTAGCTAGGAACACAGATGAGGCCTTAATAGAAATAGATGATTTGAGGGAAGAGGAAGCAATAGAACCTAGGAGGATTAGCATTGATTCTCAATCTACTCAATGGGGATATGGGATAAGGATAGCTATCCTTAAGAGTTTGATGAGCCATAGGATAAAAATCTTGAAAAATATGTCACAATAGGTTCATAGTTTTTACATTGCTTTAAAAAGTGCTGAGCAATTTTGCAATAAGGAAATTTCATGGCTATCACCCACATTTAATCTTTAGGGGCTATACATTCAGTTCTTGGAGAGGCTAATTGTACTAATGGCTAAAAAGACAGATTTGTCTAACAAAATAATCATAGTGAAGGAAAGTTTGGAGATAGTTAAGGAATTGATTGGTTTCTTCACTAAAAAATTACAAATTATACAAGGAAAATTAAAGGTCTTATCTCAAGGAGTAAAACCCTATTTACCATCAATTTTGGATGCTGCTAACACAGTGATAGATTGGTAGGAATGGTCTAATTCCTTTGGTTGCATTCTAACTCAGGAGGCTATAGTATCAATTTTTGAAAATAGTTATGATGTCCCATACAATAAATTAATTGATTCATTTTTTAAGGTAGAAATAGATTTGAATAAATTTATTGTAGAATCTAAAGTATTTATGGATGTTAGGTGGAGCAAAGCCACTCAAGATTTACAAGAGGTCAAAACTATAGAGTGGCCCACAAAAAGGGAGATTTATGTTTGGGAGGTGGTAGGAGAAATTAAATCTTTTCCTATAGGAAGTAGTTGAGATATTTCTTGTGAAGGAAAATGAAGGACAAAGAAGAGAAATTTTTTTTAAATGACATAAATGTCCACTTACTATCTCAACTACTTTTCTTTTTCTAATCAATCTTTCAGAAGAATGTTCAACATACCTTTTTATTCCCATCTTCCCAGATTTTTATATCTATTCTTATTTTGACATGTGTCCTCCTCTCATATGTATCTTGTTGCAATCCCATATATGGATTTCCAAGATGAAGAGTAGAGGTCAGTTATCTATAGAATTTTCATATTATCATGTTTTATTTTGTAGTCTGTGCATTTTTTTCTATAATTATGTGAATGAATAGAGTTATTTCATACTTGAATATAAAAAGTGAACACTTGGTATCAATGGCTTGTCTCTGAGATATATTATGAGTCTCTATTAGCATGATAAATATCTTAATAAGAAGGAATTTTCCTAAACTATCATTGTCTTTGAGTTTTGTCTTCTTTCTCATATATTCATAATCTTGGGGTTGATATGGACAAGTTTCATTTAGTTTATTGCAATTTACTCAAATTGTCTATCTCTTATTGATTTCTACTAATTTAAAGAATTAGGTAATTTATTTCTATAATTGATAAAGTTTAGGGTTTATGAAAAGGATATGATAAGAATGAAACTTAGAGATCAATGTTGACAATATTAATCACAAGTTGATTAAAAAGGTCAAAATTTGCTAATCTTGGACTCTATATCTGATTGGATAAGACATTGGTCTATTTAAAAGTTCAAGAACAAATTGATGATTCACTTAATTGCAAAAAATTCATAACAAAAAATAAATTTACCATTTCATGTGTCAAGAACTAAAAGTGTTGGTCATTACTTATTTGCATCTACTTTTTGGTTGTAGTTAGCTACTATGATCAAGAAGTTTATCAACAAATCATAGAAGAATATTGACCATTTTTGCTATAGGGGATAGTCTTGTAGAGAAGAGTATCAAGTTAATAAGATTAATCCCTAAGGTTTTCCCACCTTGGCCCTACAAAGCCTAAAGTGAAGTGAGTCCTGATGACTCTATTAATGATGGCCTAGAACTAAGATTTAGCCCTGTTGAATATAGGATTTAGCTCATCCTTAGGCTTGTCCCTATATTATGCTTCCTAGTACTAGGTTTAAACTAGCTAATATGTTCCTTACTAGAGAGAAATCCAACAGGATCATAAATCCTTTTAATTATCCTTAAGATCTCATGATTACTTGTTTGGCATAACATCTTAAGTATAATTTTTGAAGCTCCTGAACATATGATTTATCTTAACATCTTACTTCTATCCTTTTGATCACTCAATCTTACAACCACTTTAACTTTGTATCTCTCATTTTTCTTCCTTGTGATCCCACGATGGTCACATAGCATCAAGAGTCCATTCACTTTGCCTCACGATCTCCTAAATTGTGTAGCTTTGTAACTCTTTCCTCTTTAGCATCCTAATCTTATGATGAGACTCTTGAATATGCCACATGTTGCCTCTATTAACTATGGATGATTGGTCAAAATATTGTTGACTCTACTACCAACTAGCCTCAATAGGCCCCTCCATGCACAAGCTTTGCCTTCAAAAGGCAGGTGTCTTTTAGACACTTATAAAGAGTGTATTGGTGCTTATAAAAATTAGAAAGTTACCTTATTGTGTGAATGTGGGATAATCATTCCAAATGCCCCCTTTTACATAACCAAAACTCATGTACTCATCCTCCTTCCTGCGTAGCTTTTATATGTAGCCATGACACAGTTTGGCATGAAACTACCCATACTTAGAGTCTCCATTGTCCTCCTTGAAAGTACTCAAACCCTACATGCATTTCACACTCTTTGGCATGATACTTTCTGGTGTCTCCTTTCTGGATAGGGAGATAGGGCCTCTACCATAAGCTTCTCTACTACTAGCATCTCTGACCACTACTCAACACCACCTGTGTCCAAAGTTTTCAATAGGCTCGCAAGAATAAAGGTGACACAAGTTTCAGTTTCATCAAATGCAAAATCTCATTCTAGGTCCTTCTCATGTAGCTTAATAACATACTATATAATCTCTTAAAGAATCATAGCACTTTTTGTATTTATGATAGAGTTCACAAGATTCCCTACATTTGTAGAACAACTTTTCCATATCTTGCACTTTTTCTTTTCATGTTTTTGGAATAGTGATGTTCAGAGCATATGGAGTATCTTGAGCTTTCTTAGATTACCAAATAATATGTAAACTTTGTGGAGATAAAGTTGTCGGATGATCCCCTATTAAAGTAGAGCTCAACATCTTGACCTCAAGTCCATTCTCTAGAATGACCACATAAGTCAGCTTTCTCACAAGTTTGGAGAGAGAAGAAATTTCTATAAAATAGAGGGATACTTTTGTTTCTTTTTTTCCAAAGATGCATCAAAGTGCACCAAATGTTGCCCATTCTTTTTGTATTATTGCTTCTTGTTGCTTGCCTATATTCACATAAATTTCCTAGGAAGAAATGAATTGGAGGGTAGCCTTCTATAAAGACCCAATGGTGAGGTATCCGCTACATCATTTTCATTTTGACCTTTGAACAACTCCAGATAAAGGCACTCATGCATTTCAAGCTGTGGATCTATAGACATTGTGGAGAATCATTGAAACTATTCATTTCTTTAAAACTTAGAGAATATATACCCACGTGCTTCTCCAAGTTGTAAGTTTTTAATTTGTAATTGGAGCATCTTACATGGAAGTAAAAATTTGATTCCAAAAATAGAAGTGTCCACTTGATTCCATTTGACTAGCAAGAGGATTCTTATATATTTTATCTTTGTTCAATTCTTCTCCACCTAATCCATAAGAATCAACATTATATTCCCCTGGCATAATACCCCTATTAAACTCGGTGAGGATAAAGCAAACAATATGGTGGTGAACCTTTATAAAATAATCCCTTTATTTTCTAATTTCTTTTTGAGCAAACTCATTCAACTCTCTTTTGATCATCTCAAATCCCAAAACATCTTACCATCGTAAAGGAGAAAGTTGGACCCCAAAGTGGGTCCGGCTAAAAAAAATTCAAATTAAAACACCCAACCCTTCAGAATTTTCATTTAATCACTTGATGCTAATTAAATTCAAACTTGACTACTGAATCACCATTAAAAACTCATTTTACTTCTTATCTCGAAAATTGTGATTTACTGATAGGAAGGCCTATAGACTGGTTTTAAAAATTGACCAAAAAAATTAATTGGGCTCTAAAAATTGACATGCTAATACTCTACTCCACATTCTTTCAGCCTCTCTAATTTCATCACATGATGACATCTTGGTCAAAATATATTGACCATCAAAATTGCCTTCTCTAAACTGCCTTCAAACAAACATGTTAGAAAACTATAAAATGCATTTTGTTTTAGTTTCAAAAATAGGTCAAACTGATACTTGAGGGTATGAAAACTACATCATTAGTTCATTATCATGAAGAGAGTGTAAATCTATGATTAGGGCTCATGAAAAATAATTGGGTGAATTTGACATGTGTGCAAAGTGGGGTGCTCAGATTTGTAGAACTAGAAACATTAGTAGGACTATGGCTTTCACAAATAGAATGGACTTGGGAAAATGTGAAGCTAGATTGGTCAAGACTCAAAAAAATGACTCACTCAAATTATTTTCAGAGTACAAAATAGTGGGACATCCTATTTGATCTCATCTCTCATGGATTTAGAGTTATGATAGCCCAAATAGAGGTACTAATCAATCTACACTTTTTGACACTAGTAAAAGTTCATAAGTTGCATTTGGAATTGTGTCTAAGAAACTAATCAAACAGATTTATCATAAGCTCAAATATGGAACATATCAAGTTCATGACCTCTACAATACAATGAAAATGGAATTTTCTTAGTATGGTCAACTAGGTCAAAGTTATAATCATTCAAATAAGGCTTTCCAAAATTATGAGACATAATGCATTAGCATGACAACAAAAAAAGCCAACTTTGAAGGATTCAAAACCTAGACAAAATGTTGAGATCTGATTAAAAAGATCATTTTTGAATAAATATTATTGAAAGAGGGAGATTTTTGAAGAAGACTATGTGTTTCAATCATTGTGTTGTCACTGATGTCAAACCTTCTATTTGATGGTAAGACAACTACTTATAAGATTCAAGTACTATCACTTAGTTGATTGATGAAGAGGATTTGATCAATAAGATGTAACAAAAGAACCTAAAGGAAAGGTTGAGTTATGATTATGTAATGAAGTAAAAGGATCAATTAAGATAGTGATGACATGATGTATTGATAATCTACTTAAGGTAACAAATGTTGGCTACACTAAGAAAGTTTAGAAGAATAAGTTACATAAAGTTTGTCTGCCAAGCTTGACCAAGTGGATAGTAGGTGCTGAGAAAAGACAGTACAAGCTGAGCAAAAAGTTAGTTGGAGCCAAGTAAAAGAAAATTCTAGTGGATGCCAAGCAAGACAGTCAATGCCAAGTAAAGTTTAGTTGATGATGAGCATTAGTAAACTTTAGTTGATGTCGAGCGATTCCATAGTAGATGCCAATCAATGCAATATGTGTCGAGCATTAGAAGGATGAAAATGTTGAGCTACTGCATTATTTTAAATATTGAAGATTCACTGAGTCTAAGCCAACAAATTTGTTTTCTTGAATTTTGTGAACTAGGTGGAAGATAAGGTTGATGAGCTGGTGGCACATAATTTGAGGTAAACAATTTTTAGGCAAGTTCAGATGGATTCTAGGAGAAGTTCTAGAAGAGATATGAGATATGGGGTAGATACATTGTATCCTACCTAATTCATCCAAACCCTAATTTTAACAATGGAAAATGAGTGGGAAAATATCCTAATTTCCTATTTATGGGAATGTCTAGTCATGAAGTGAAGTTGTCATGTGTGAGAACCTAAGGAAGAGAAGGAGTTAGGGGTTTTCTTCATCAAGTGACCTAAGAGAATAGTCTACAATGACATGTTAAGCAAGAACGCTTAAGGAGATGAATGGTTGAGGGGTGAACAAGCTATCAAAGCTGCAAAGTATGAAGGCCAAGTAGAATAATTGAACAGAGATCTGTAATCTACAAGAGAAGCTATAAGTTGTATCAGATCAAAGCTCTACTATTACTCTCTAAGAATTATATCAGTCTAGGGTAAGTCCTTTGGATTAAGGTTGTCATAACATTCATTTCTAAATCCTTTAACTGGATGGCATTCCAAGTGAAAGATCTAAAGTCCTCTAACAAGGCTCACTTCTAATAGGGTGATTGAAATTCCTTAATTGGGTCACATTTAATAGTGTGTATTGTAACCTCTAACAAGAGTGGCCTTTCATAGGGAATCACTTCAAAAGAGTGAAAAGGAGTAGCATGTTACTGGTGGTTTCTTGCAAATTAGGTTTCCATGTAAATCATTGTGTTAATTGTGTTAATGAATTTGTTATGTTTCATGCTTAACATTTCTACAAGTTGATTTGATAGTAACCTACAAGTTTTAGTGATTGCATAATCTTATGGATGCATGCATGGATATGAATGTTTTATGGGTTCACTATGTTGTGAAAATTTTTATTTATACATCTAGACTTTGGATAATTGATTAACCCCCCTCTCAGTTATTCTAAAGTATTCCAACACAAAACATATCAAAATGACTCAAAAGCTAAAACATAGGTTCTTTGATGTTCATAATAAACACTCCCAAAGTAGTGATTCATTAAACATAACTGGGTGAATGATATTCAAATGCAAACTAGGCTTCTTGTCACTGTTTGACACTTTGGCAAAAATGCAGATTTGAACAATGCTCAAAATGAAACTTCATGGAATGACTTGAAAAGACATGGGACACAAGGATATACTGAGTGCAAGGTGTTAGAAACATAAAACACCTTATAGGCCTCAAAATGATAGTTGGATATGCATGCATAAAAATCTCTTTTAGGGGCTCAAATTGACTCAAAATTTAGAATAGTACTCAAAATGGGAATGCAATTTTGAGTCCCATTATTGACTCTATCTGGGAATGTGTGCCCCTTGTAGGCATCATAAGGATTCAGATCTCTAGAGGAAGAAAACCATTCCAAGAAAAACTCTTGGACAACCTATCAAGAATGGGAAAACTACTCTAACTATACAATAGAATGGCCCTAGGCCACCAAAACCTCTTACCTTTTTCAAACACATGATTTTCATTTACATCTCCTTGGGGCAAGGTATAAGTGTCATTCTTAATTGTTTCATCAAACACACCAGAATTCTTCATTAGCACAGTTGGTAAAACAAAATAAATCTCTTCACTTTCATGGTGCATATTAGGAACATACTTAACATAATGCTCACTATGAAAGAGTGGATCAAAATGCCAAAATACATTATAATTAAATTGAAAATCATCTTCATCAAATGAATTATGCATGCTATCAATTCTAAATATGAAAGATTCATATTCAACTTGGGGAAGAAGATCACACATACCTTGAAATTGTGTATATTCATGTATAACCAGTTTGTACTTAAAAGAGTAATCAATTTTATATTCACAAATGTCATCCACGTCAATAACTATAACTAATCTAGGGCACTCCAGTGATTCTTCACAATTAGCAATCGGATTAGCCATCATATTAGAGCATTCATCGTGAAATTCCTTACAAGGTACAGGCTAATCTTCAATAACAACTTCATCTAATACCTCACTATCATCATCACAAGATACAACATCATCATTACAATCACTATCACACCTAGAAGAAGAATAATCTATTTTCTTATAGTAGTAAGATAATGTATCATCATCAGATTAAGCATTAACCAAATCTAAACATTCCATCTGCTCTTCAAAAAGCAGGTTAATAATTCCATGTAAAGCTCCCTTGTAAACATTATAACAAGTGATGTGTTAATCAAAAACAAAATCTTCACCATATAATAGATTAGTGAAAACCTTGAACCATTTCTAACACCACTTTCATGAATTGTTTTAGCATGTAAAGGGGAAAAATCAAAATCATCAACATCATTACATGAAGACATAACATCAACTTCATCAATTAAGAATGTGGAATATAAATCAATATTACTTGCATTATCTTCACTAAGATTATTCATATTATTTACATTACAGTCAAGTTTGTTTATTAGTGACACACACACACTTATTCAGATAATTAGTATCTATCAAGCTTATTGTATGATTAATAGTGTTAACCAAGTAATTTAGGCTTTATTAAGTTCTATAGGTGCTATTGAGTTCCAAAAAAATATTCAATTTTCACTGAGTAGTAGCTTCAAGGTTGGTGATTATTGGTGTAAACCAAGCTTCATAGTGTTTACCAAGTTTCTTATTGCAAAGCAAGTTCTATAATGTTCACCAAGTTCACAGTTTCAGCAATGTGAATATAGTGTTGACCAAGCTATGCAACATAAAAAAAGTGATTTAGTTTATACTAAGCTTGCAATGATAGTGTTGACTGAGATATGTAGTGTCAACCAAGTGATTTAGTTTATATGTTGAGTTTCACAGTATTCACCGAATCACCAATACAAATAAAGTTTACACTACTTGGAAATGATCCCTATGAACCAAGATTATATGCCTATTGGGTGCATGATGATGCCAAGCATTGACAATGGTCATCAATTGTCAGAACCTCACCAAGTTTGTCTTCAAAACCCAAGTACCAACAGTTGGGCTAACTTTGTGTATTATGGTGAAACTTGTATTGTAGCCAACTTTGATAAATTGTAAATTGGATTGTTATATATGTAATGTATTGTATCACATCCAAAAATTATGAACATGAACAAATTATAATAAGATATAAGAGAAAAAGTTTTAAGTAAAAGGTTGTACAATAGTATAGGGAGTAGAAAAGATTTATTTATCACAACAAGGTAATCATTACACTCTAAAGGAACCTCATTCAACAAATCAAGGTTGTAGATCAAAGATCAACCACTAGTTAATCCTAATAGGTGGAATAGCTAAATGCTTTCACAAGGTAGACTTAACAGTCTTTTGTAAATTTCTTTACTGAGTGTATACTTCATTATATGTTTGTAAATCCTTTTGCAAGGTGGACCTAGTAGTCCTGATAGCTCCTAATAGAGTAGATCATTAGAAGTGATCATTGTAAGCCTTAAGAAGCCAACCTTATATTATAGTATTAAAGCTTGTGGGTATCATGGCCACACCAATTTTACTTTCTACATGGAAGGTTTTTGAGTCACCAAATTGTGTGTCAAAGTATTATGAATGTTTTAATGCTTTCAATTTTTCATGCATGCAATTAGATCAGAATACTTATGAATGATTAATTGGTTAATTAAGATTTAGTTTTATTGGTTATGGATTCACCCTTTCCCTATTAGTAACTTATCCTATCTTATATTTATAACAATTGGTATCAGAGCTTTGTGGTTCTCAAAGAAATTTTTTAACAACTTGATCAAATATAAAAAGGTAATGGAGGTATTCAAACTTGATAAGGCTATTGATAATGAAAAGCTAGACATGGAATTGGCTATTGGGAAACTTAAGAAAGAAAAGGAGAAACTCTCTCAATCCCTAAAAAGAAGAAAAGATTTTGTAGTACAAATGAATGAAAAACTCTACATTGAAGAAAGAATTGAAGATATCCATTTAGAAAGTAATTTAGATGAAGCTAATGAGGCAATCAGAGAACTATTAGAAAAGAATGGTACACATCAAGAAGAAGTAAGAAATCTAAAAAGAGAACACGAAATATAGTTAGTAAGATTGAATGAATTCATGGAAAAGAAAAACAAGACAAAATAAGAGTTAGAAGGAAAGAACAATGAAATTCAACATCTATCCCTTCAATAGGTAGACTTCATTGATCAACTTACCAATGCAAATGAAGAAATCATGAATGTAAGACTAGAGAATGAAAGATTGCAAAATGATCTAAATAATAAAAATCAAATGAATGAGAAGATGATGAAATCTCAAGCAGACATGAATCAATTAAATAAGCAAAGTCAATATAGACAAAAAGGCAAAGTAGGAATCAAATATACAGAAGAAGGTGAATCATCCAAGCAAGGAGCTCAAAATAATAAAAGACATACTTACAATCACTATGGTAAGTCAGGTCATACATCAAACAAATTTTGAAGTAATGGTAAAGCTAAATTCAATGGAAAATGCTACAATTGCAATAAGAATGGTCATAGAGCTAATGAATGCAAAGAGAAGCCTAAATTTGAAGGCAAATGTCACAAATGCAAGAAGTATGGGTAAAAATCTTTTGAATGCAAAACCAAGATATTGAATTTAGTAGAACAAATTGTAAATGCTATATTTGGTTTGGACTAAAACACTTGCTGCAGATGTCACTACTATGGAGAATTTGGACATGTTGGAATAAACTATTTGAAACATCACATGAGGACAATAGACACCACTAGAAGATGTTTTATTTGTACAAAACTTGGACATCTTTCCAAGAACTATATGAAAACTAAAAGAATTGAAGATGAAAAAAAAGCCAAGGCTGATAACATCTAAAAACAAATGAGACAATAGTGGATTCCAAAATCTTCTGAGAATGCAAGTTTGAGCAATGAAGAAAATGTCACTCAAGAATTGGGTGACTCAAACATTTCTACTTGATCTACCACAATGAAATCTAGAACTAAGATTCTAATGTACACATCCTACATTAGTTCTAGTTAGTAAGAAGAAAATATCCATATCAATATTCAAGATGCAAAGGGATCACTGAGCATCTATAGACATTCTTGATGCAAAGGAGGACAGAATAACTAGGGCCAAAGGTACACCCATCTATCCAAACCACCTTGTAAGACTTAATACAGCAAAAAACACAACACAAGAACAATGCCAAGGAGAGAGAGAGAGAGAGAGAGAGAGAGAGAGAGAGAGAGAGAGAGAGAGAGAGAGAGAGAGAGTAAGATGTTTATATATTCATCAAATAATCAACATACATGCCCAGTTGTAAGCCCTTCTTGGTTATGCCCAATTACAAAATAAAACTTTAAGATTCACAATCCAACTTCAAGTTCACACTTCTAGGGATTTAATGCCTTATTCTACTTCTCTCTAAGTTCTACCTATCTCCCTAAAACTCAATCCTAGACTTCCTTAAATACTTAAGCAACCACAATTCAGCCCATCACAAAACTAAACCTTACATTAGATTCATGAATAGTTACAAGTCAGCACACAATAACTACCTAGACCAAAATTAAATGCAACAAAGGTCAACCTAAAGCATAACTAGACACAGACTACTCGACAAATGAGGACTTCATAAAATACGAGCACTTGGCATCCACACGAACTTGGGACCCAAAGGAATCACTCAACAACTACTACAAACTTGGCTTCCAAAGGAATCACTTGGCAGCTACTATGAACTCGACATCAACTAGGGAGCTTGGCACACACTAAGAACTCGGTAACAATGACAAAACTAGCGCTAAAAAATAGCTAGAACTCAGCATAAATTGGCTAAATGAACAAAAGTGCAGAATTACAAGGAAACCTAGGATGCTCCTGCATCAATTCTAGACCTTACCTATATAGGTCAGGTTGCAAGACCCTATCGAGCAAGGTTGGGAGTAACTGAGTTGCTATGTGGACAACTAGTCATGAATGGTTCTACTAAGCATTTAATTTAAAGCAAGTGGAAGATAGTCTATCATCAAGAAAACTACAAAGGATATATATGAGTAGACTCTAAGGCAACTCATGCTGAGCCTTAATGAAAAAAAAAAGTGAAAGAGTCCATCAAGCAGAATCAAGTAAAACTTACCTTGAAATTTAACACCTGGTTGATACTAGTTAATGACATTGAACATGTGGTGAGAAATGCCAGTAATGCATGGAAGAATATCTACAATCTTCATAAGTAGAGTGATTTTTTTGTTCATGTTAGTGATAAGGATGATGAGGGTGAATATGATAAGGAAGAAAAGGGAAGAAACAAATTATCATAATATAGATGATGAGGAACAAGAATAGGAAGCCAACAAGGAGAATCTCGCTAAAACTCAAAGCATTAAGGAAATAGACCTTGAAAAGATTGTAGCAACTGTTATAGCCTCACTTCCTCATTCTTTGAGCAAAGCTTTAAATCCATCAAGCTTAGAGAAAGCTATTGCTGAGTTGGTTGTGAGAAATCCAAGCACTCAACCAATCTTTGCACCTATTCAGCTTAGTACTTCATTGACTGAAGTGACTAACATTTCATCTACTAAGCAGTCAATGCTTCCTTTTTCATCAACTTTGGCTACTCAACAACAAGGTATTCCTTCAAATAGTACAATATCTACATTTTTTTCTAGTCCTTCCATTTCCACTATTGTAACTATTCCAAGTATCCAAATAATTAGTAGAATGATCGTTGAAAGAAATCTCAACTGAGTACTAAGGTTTATAGTAAAGGAAAAGATAAGGAAGAATAAATTGATCTTGATGAGGATATAGTTATCCCTAATTGGGATATCTCTACTTTGAATCCTAATCAAATGCATATGGTAGGTGAGCTATTGCAAAAGAAATTTAAGCGATAGAGGCTTAGAGAAGAGAGAAACATAGAATATCAAGTGCTAGAAGATACAAAGAACATTCTTACAGATGCACTCAACATAGAGGTTGATAATTCTCAACCTATTTTATCTCAATTAGCAAAAGTGGTCCAAAAATTCAATGAAGATTTGAATGGACAAGAGAAATTTTTGCGAAGAGAAGAGAAGAAATTTGGAAACAAAGTATTGGAGCTAGTTGCACAAAAGATTGCAATATACCAAGTAGACTTGTCTACTATTCTTAGCTCATTGGAAACCTATACCAATAATGTCACTTCTCTATTCGGTAAACTATGTGATACATCTACCTTCACATAGGAAATCAAAGGTAAACTCTCTAAGATAGATGAAGATCTAAAGGCAAGTGCATACTAGTTGTCACTTGACCCAAGCTATAGTTCTTCTCATTACAAAAAGATCAAATTTTTGACTGATATGCAAGCAAAATTACTAAGGGAAGAAGCCAAGATAAGGGATACACTTGTAAACATACAAGGCATGATTCTCTTAAACATGGATGCATTGCAAAAACATATTGCACATGCCAAAACTCTCATCCATGATAAAGACTTCTCCATAGCTGATCACATAATGAAATTATTAGCAAAAGTTTAGATTACATTACATACAAGAAAAGTGTTGCAAGAAAAATAGAACAAGACAATCTCACTAATTTTAAAGGTACATTCAAACTTCCTGTCACATTTTGGCATTACCATGTAGTATACACCTTTGGAATTCATGTCGAAAATGGGGACAAGATGTAATATAAAATGTGATATGTAAAAAGGGGAGAATATGTGATGATGCAGGGTAAAAGCGCAAACTTGTGTCACCTTTTATAAAGAAACATAATATCAAAATGTGACAGTTCAACATTAATGACAAAAAAATGGTATTTGTGTTTAAAATATGAAGATGATGTAAACCGATGAAATGTGTAGAATTGGATGAATTCTATGCCTATAATTTTTATAATTTTTTTGAGGAAGAATTTATTCATTTTATTTTATTTTGAAGCCCCTTTTTTAACTGTAAAAAATATAGGGTGTAGTTCCCATCAAACAAGTATATGCAAATCATCTTTTTTTGTTCTAATTTGAAAATATCTTATAGATGACAAGTATAGCTAGTGAAAAAAAATAATAATAATTATTTTTGGTGTATATTTTCTTTTTTATAATTACTCAAGTTCAACCTTATCAGAATCCAATAGTTTTCTCGTCCTGTCAAAACTTCCCTATCAAATATGTACCTTCTTGAAAACAAATTACATATTCATGAAGAGGATTCTCTCCTCTAGAGATAAATATAAATTTTAAATTTTTTTTGATATGATTTACTATTTTTTTCCTTTTTTGAGGGAGCATCTTCTAAAATGTTGAAATATCAAATTTTAATATTTTGAGATTATAACATATTATAACTAATCAAAACACTCAAAAATTTATATAATGACAATATTGAATCTAAGATCTATAAAAGGGTTCTTTTAGTTTTTGAAAAAAATTGAGTTTTGATAGAGAAATGAGATGACCAAAATAGGATTTGGTATCATAAATGGTGACATAGATCCATTCTTTTACCCTACAATAAAAGGGGATAAGATGAGAAGATGTATATAATGTTTAAAGTATATTGAATATATGTGTATTGGGGAGCATCATAATATTATACATATACATATACATGTACAAATATTCAAATAAACATCTCTTACAAAAGAAATTTTGAAAAATTTCAAAAATAGAGTACATTACTAAGTTCAAGATACAGGATGGAGACTAAAGATTTTTTTGAACTCTTTGAGAATTTAGTTTTGATTGATAAGTTTTTTTGTCACTAACGCCAAAGAGTGAGATTATTGAAATTATAGTCAAGTTTTTTTATTAGTGACACACACACTTACTCACATTATTAGTTTCTACCAAGCTTATTGTACAATTAATAGTGTTAGCCAAGTAATTTAGCCTTTATCTAGTCCTACAGTTGCTACCAAGTTCTAGGAACAATATTTAGTTTTCACTAAGCAATATCTACCAAGTTGGTGATTATCAGTGTAAACTGAGCTTCATAGTGTGTACTAAGTTTCTTAGTGCAAACCAAGTTCTCTAGTGTTCACCAAGTTCACAATTTCAGCAATGTGAATCTAGTGTTAACCAAGATATGCAATATCAACAAAGTAATTTAGTTTATACCAAGCTTGCAGTGGTAGTGTCGATCGAGATATGTAGTGTCGACCGAGATATGTAGTGTCAACTAAGTGATTCAATTTACATGTTGATTTTTGTAGTATTCATCGAGTCCCTAGTGTAGTTTGAGTTCAGACTACTTGAAAATGATCAGTATGAATTGATCTTCTACATCTACTGAGTACATGATGATGCCAAGCATTAACAATTGTTTATGAGTGTCAAAACCTCATCGAGTTTGTTTTTAGAACCTAAGTACCAATAGTTGAGTTGAATTGTGTATTATAGTGAAACTTATATTGTAGATAACTTTGATGAATTGTAAATTGGATTGGTATACAAGTAATGTATTGTATCACATCCAAATATGATGAACATTAATGAATGATAAGAAGATATAAGAGTATAAGAGTGAAGTAAAAGGCTACAACAGTAGAAGGAGCAATAAAGATTTATCTATCACAGGAAGGTGATCATTACACTCTAAAGGAATCTCATTTAGAAAATCAAATTTGTAGATTAGATATTAGCCACTGTTTCATCCTAATAGGTGGAATAGTTAAATCCTTTTACAAGGTAGACTTAATAGTCTTTTGTAAATCTTTTTACCAAGCACATAATTCATTGTATGTTTGTAAATCTTTTTGTGAGGTGGACATAGTAGTCCTTATTGCTCCTAATAGGGTTGATCATCAAAAGTGATCATTGTAAGCCCTAATAGGCCAACTTTATACTACAATACTAAAGCTTGTGGGTATCATCCCCACCCCAGTTTTACTTTCTATGTGGAAGGTTTCTAGGCCACCATATTGTGTGTCAAAGTGTTATGAGTGTTTTAATGCTTTCAATTTTTCATGCATGCAATTAGATCAAAATACATATGAAGGATTAATTGGTGAATTAAGATTAAGTTTTATTAGTCACTAATTCACCCCTCCCCTATGAGTAACTTAACCTATCTTATATTTCCAATACATATGACCTGACAACCAATCATCTCTTATTTTATCAATAGGTGTTGATGTAGTAATCCTAGAATTACTCACATGCTAATTATTATAACTATTTATAGCCTCATGGTATTCTTCTACACAACTAGATAATTCACCTCTGTAAATAATTTCTTTATCCTCATATGGTGCAAAAAATTCCTCTTCAAAACTTTTAATTACATGTTGATTCATACAATTCATATATGGAATTTCATTTTCCTTTTCAAATCTAAAAGAAAAAACCATACCTTTACTTGAATAAGAAGACTCACTTTCCTCATTTCTCTCTTCTTCCTAATTTGCATTAGACTCATATGAAGATGAATAAGTATTATCAATTTCTTAACTTTGACTTGAGTAACCACTTTCATCATCTTCTTCATATGATGCTTCTTCATAACACACCAGATTAGAAACATTTTCTCATCATGTGAAACATAACTTTTGGCCTCTTCATCCTTATACTATGATACATGTCCTTCGATTTCATGATTAGTAACATTCTCAACACATGAAAAATCATCAATAGAAGAAGTAGTGACTAAAATTATTTCTCGCATATACAACTTATCAAGTAGTTCAACCTTATCATCTACTAATGTAAAAGTACAAACATATGCACTATGTTCAACAAGAACAAGATCAACTCTCCTTTGCAACAAAGAGACTTCATCTTTACAGGTTTTTAATTCTAAATTTTCAACAATATTGTTTACAACAATAGGGGAGCATACATGCTGATTTGAACTTGAATACTCAACATGATACTTTTTTTTCTTATTGACTTCATCCTATAGGTAAATATTTCTAGAGATATGACTCTTAGTCCATATCTTACATTGTTTTCAATCTCTAATTTACTGTCATGAATGCCTAATGCAAAGTCTTGGGCTCTTTATCCCTCAATAGATAATTCATCTTTTTATCAAATGCATAAAGATAAAATACTAAACACACTTGATCATTAGATCTACATTTATTAGGAATCTCATTCAAGGCTCTTGCAAATTTGATATTGAATTCATGAATAAGTTCACCATTTTTTATTTGAATTTTCAAGAACTTCTCAAAAGAATCAACGACGCTTACTCTTTCCCTCAATTGCTACATGAAGGTTGAATGTAACTCACTCAAAGATGAAATAGAACATGCTAGTATAAAGGAGAACCAATCTCTAGCACCACCTTCTACAGTTTGAAGAAACAACTTCATATGCATATCTTTATGAGTAATCTAAAAATCACCAATTAGAACATTGAAGATTTGAATATGCTGATTGGCATAATCCAAATGGCTTGCAGTAAACTTAGGTGAATTTTTTCTAAGATCATATGACATGGTATTTGGGAAACCATGAATGCCATCAAAAAGTAATGGCATGTACCTTTTGGCAGAGATAGATCTATGATTTTTGTCAATTGATTGCATACTAGGTGAAAAGAAATTTGCCATTTCTTGCAACTTATAACCCATTCACCAAGATCATTTTCAAAAATTCTAACATGCAATAGATCTGAAAACTATTCTACCAATTTAATCTCTAACATACTCCAAAGTGTAAATACATTTGTTGAATCTATCTTTCATAAATTATGTCAAGATACATTAAATAACTCTTCTATTTAGTGTTGAAAACATCACTTGATGGAGAAACTTTTGTATAACTTACCTTCATGAAAAGAAATCCCATGAAAGTGAAAAATAACTTAAGTGTGATGCTTGCAAACCTATTCAATGGTGTGAACAATAGCAAATTCAAATCTCATCTTGATTTAGTAACTCTTGCATTACATATCACATAATCTTTTCAACCATTGCCAAGGGCTTGAGATCACTTCTTCTAATCTACATTCCAACTGTTGTATCCTTCAAAATACCTTCAACTTCACAATGCACTGGTACAGAGATATAACTTTGAGTGGCCACTCACTTAGTGAGAAAATATTTTCCCAACTTGCACAAGACAATAAGCTGGTCTAGAATTTATAGTAGATATTTGAAAAAGTTACACAACAACCTTGGTATTTGACACCCTTGACAAAGTGAAAGAAATTTATATTATCAACTCTTAGATTTGTAGCAGCACTTCATGTTCACTTGGACTAAAATATGAGAACTCACAAGTGACTTTAAAACATTATTTATCACTAATCTTCAAAGTTATTATTGTTAAGAATAACTCATAAATGAGATACACAACTCGAACAAGGATATGAGAAGCAACTTACAATTTCTTACTATTGTAGTAGTTTCCTTGTATCTCTTCCCTAGTAGAGTCACCATTTTGTTGGCTCTTGAATTAATAGTTTTTTAATAACCTAGTGATAAGAACACATACACCTAGGGGCAACTAATTCACATGTTTAATGTACCTATTCAAACACTAGAGCCAACTATAAGGCTCTTTACTCTCTTTCTTCTTCTTCTAGTTCAGGCTTTGTAAGGCCTAGGCAAGTGGTCCTCGTATTCTTTATATGGTACTAGTGTTAAAGCATATAATTGAATCTATATAACAAATAAAAACTTGAGTCTTCTATGATTATGCAAACAACATAGACATGAAATAACTAATAGCATGACCTATGTACTTGACAAGCTAAGTGAGGGAAAATCTTTTCAACTCTTCAATGTGAAAGGTAGAAGACATTTGATTAATGATGTTGATTATCAACAAGACCAAGGTAAGAACAAAAAAAACATGCAGTCTCCAAGTTGATCAGTCTCTTATCCATTGGGCATTAACTAAGTTAGAACATACACATGGATACCCAAAATATACTCATATATCTCGATATCAAATCTATCCATTCACCTTCCAAACAAACATCTATCTTCAAAATGAAACTCATACTTATTGAGTCCTCCTCTGATCCTTGCAATTATGTCAATGCATATCAAGAAATTTACTAAGGTCCTTGACCCAAAAAAAAAATACACAATGGCATACAACTTCAAAGCCAAGTTGCAACTGGACAATATGCACCTTGTACATGTATCACTGGAAAACTACAAACCCATAAAAAGGAGACAAATTTTAGAATGAAACTTTCAACAAAGCTTTCTATTAATTTTCTTGAAACCAATACATCAAATGTATGTAGAGACTCAGAGAATACACAATGGATTACTCTATAACTAATTCTTAAAAGAAACTACACTACACTTCATAATAAAGAAAATACTGAGAACAGTGGTCTCATAGTAACAAGACTAGAACTAAACCAGACTTGTGGCATCACAGTTGTAGAAAATTAAACCAAAACCCCTACAATGAGAAAACAAGAGAAATATATAGATAAGAAAAGGATCCTAGATCAAATCTGATGTTACAAAGTGTCCACATGAAACTCTTCTTTCTATTTGTGTAGATCTCATCTCTTTTCTCCTCTATTGGCAATCAAATCTCATCAATGTTGTTACAGAATGTTTAGAATATCTCATTAAAATAATCAAAAAAATCCTCCTATGATGGGATATTAGATATGCACCCAAAATGTGTAGAACTTTCAAATTGTTCTTATTTTTCTTCCTCTGCCCTTAGCCATGAATCTTTAATTGCCTCTACTGACAAAAACATTATCATCTGCAACTACCCATTTAAAACATTCATTTTATTCTTTATAGTCAATTAGTGCATCTGATTGTATCCAAATATGATCAAAATATGATTTTATGAAAAATCAAATCTGAATTATTACTAAGAATGCCCCTAAAATACAAAACTACCTATAACTTTTGCCATTGAAGACCTATGCAAAATCTGATAGTAGAAATGAAAAATTTAGTTTCTCCTAGTTTTGACAGTATAGTATACTCCACACTTCTAATAAAAATGGTACCCTTGGTGCATGTCTAAAAATTCAGGCCTTGAACCATGAACTAAGCATTTTTTTTAATTGAAAAATTGAAAAATATATATAGTCAAAACTCTATAATATCATTAAATTCAATACAAAAATTTCAACTCTTAATGCGAGGATACAAATTGGAAAGACATTTGATTTTAGTCTTTATTTTATTTTTGAACCTTATCTCTTCAATCCCTTAAACCACATTTTTATTTTCCATTTGACACCTCACTCAAGTAGATACCACACAACTTAATTGTAAGACCTTAACCTTAATCTCCCAACATAGCTTTGTATCTTTTCAATTTAATGCTTATGACTAAAGTCTAGTTTTTGAAGCTCTCATACATACAATTTATCTTAACATCTTACCTCTATCCTTTTGATTAGCTGATCTCATGACCATGGTAACTTTGTACCTCTCATTTTTCTTCCTTGTGATCTCATGATGGTCTCATAGCATTGGAAGCCCATTCACTTTTCCCCATGATCTCCTGACTGGTGTAGGTTGGTGACTCTTTCCTCTTTAGCATCTTGATCTTATGATGAGACTCCCAAAGATGCCAAGTGTCACCTTTTTTCATCGTGTATGATTAGTCAAAATATCATTTACTCTACTATCAACTGGCCTCAATGAGCCCCTCCATGCACAAGCTTTTCCTTCAAAAGTCTCATGTCTTTTGGACACTTATAAAGAGTGTGTTAGTGCTTATAAACATTATAATGTGCCCTTGTGGCATGAATGTGAGATAATAATTCCAAATTCCTTTTTATCCATAACTAAAACTCTTCTACTCATCCTCCTTCCTATACAACTTGCATATGCAACCATGAGATGGTGCACCCTAAAACTACCCATGGTTGGAGTCTCCATCATCCTCCTTGCAAGGACTCAAATCCTACATGCATTTCACACTCTTTGGCCTAATACTTGTTGGTGTCTCATTTCTAGATAGGGAGATAGGGCCTCTACCACAAGTTTCTCTACCACTGGGATCTTTGACCTCTGTCCAACACAACCTACCTCCAAAGACTTCAATAGGCTCACAAGGATAAAAGAGACACAAGATTTATTTTCATCAGATACCAAATCTTATTCTAATCCCTTCTCATTCAACTTAACAACATCCTCTATAATATCAAAAATAATCATAGCACTTGTTGTATCTATGATGGAGTTCACAAGATTCCCTACATTAGTAGAACAACTTTACAATATCTTGCACAACATATGGAGTATCTTGAGCTTTCTCACATTGCCAAATAATATCTAAACTTGTTCAAGATAAAGTTGTTAAATGATCCCCTATAAAAGTAGAGCTTGACATTTTGACCTCAAGGCCATTCTCTAGAATGACCACATAAGTTGTCTTGCTCACAAGTTTGGAGAGAGAAGAAATTTCCATAAAATTAAGAGATACTTTTGTTTCTCCTATTCCAAAGATGCAACAAAGTACACCAAATATTGCCCATCCTTTTGTATTATCATGTTTTATTGCTTGCCTATATTCACATAATTTTCCTAGAAAGAAATGAACTAGAGGATAGTCTTCTATAAAGACCTAATGGAGAGGTACCCACTACATCATTTTCATTTTGACCTTTGAACAACTCTAGATGAAGGCACTCATGCATGTCAAGCTATGGATTTGGCAGACATTGTGGAGAATCATTGAAACAATCCATTTATTTAAAACTTAGATAATATATACTCAAGTGCTTCTCAAAGATGTAAGTTATTTTTAAATGGAGAGTCTTACATGTGAGTAAAAATTTGATTCCACAATAGACTTGTCCACTCAATTCTATTTGGCTAGCAAGAGGATTCTTGCACATTTATCTTTGTTCAATTCTTCTCTACCCAATCAATAAGAATCAACATTATATTCCCCTAGCATAATACCTCTACCAAAATTGGTGAGGATGCTATGAATAGTATGGTGGGGAACCTTTATAAAATATTCCCTTTATTTTCTAGTGTCTTTTTGAGGAGACTCATTCAAATCTCTTTTGATCATTTCAAATCCTAAAAAATTTTACTAGCCTAAAGTAGAAAGTCGAGCCCCAAAGTAGGTCCAGCTAAAAAAAATTTAAACTAAAATACCTAACCCTTTACACTGATTAGTTAATCACCTGACGCTAACTAGAATCATATTCGACTACCAAGTCACCATTAAAAACTCAATTTACTTCTTATCTGCAAAACTATGGCCTCTACAATGGCTTTAAAAACTGCTCGAGATAGATAACTAAGCTCTTTGACACCTTGGTCCACATTCTTTCACCCTATCTAATTTTATCACATGATGAAATTTGGGTCAAAATATATTGACCATCAAATTTGCTTGCTCTGAACTACGTGCAAGAAAACATGTCAGAAAACCATAAAATCTGTTTGGTTTTGATTTTAAAAAATAGGTCAAACAGATACTTGAGGGTATGAAAAGTAGGGAATTAGTTCATTGTCATGAGGAGAATATAAATATTTTATTAGGGCTCATGAAAAATAACTGGACAAATTTAGAAAGAGTGCAAAGTGGGGTACTCAGATTTGTAGAACTGGAAACATTAGTAGGACTATGGTTTTCACAAATAGAATGGACCTGGGAAAGTGTGAAGACAAAAATTGGCAAAATTAAAGTATGTTTAGAGTAGAATATAGTGGTATAGCCCATTTGATCTCATCTATCATGGATTCAGAGTTATGACAACTTGAACAAGGGCACTGATCAATCTGCACTTTTTGAAACTAGTATAAGTTCACAAGTTTTATTTGGAATTGTGTTTGAGAACTAATCAAATAATTCACCATAAGCTCAAATCTAGAACATAGAAATTTCCTAACCTCTAGAATATAATAGAAAAGTAATTTCCTTAGTATGGTCAACAAGGTCAAAGTTCTAATTAGTCAAACAGGGCTTCCTAGAATTTTGAGAAGTAATGCATCACCATGACAACAATAAACAACCAAAATTGAGGGATTTAAAACCTAGTGAAAACATATTGAAATGACTCAAAAAATGAAACATAGGTTCTTTGATATGCATACTAAAAATTCCAAAAGTGTCAAGTCAATAAACATAATTGAGTGCAAGATATTCAAATAAAAACTAGGCTTTCTGTCATTGTTTGACACTTTGGCAAAAATGTAGATTTGAACATTGCTCAAAATGAAACTTCACAGAATGACTTGAAAAGACAATTTATTATCATGGGATACAAGGATATACTAAATTCAAGGTGTTAGAAACATAAAACACCATATGGGCCTCAAAATGATAGTTGGATACGCATGCACAAAAAGCTCTTGTAGGGGTTCAAATTGACTCAAATTTTAGAATAGTACTACAATTTTAAGTCCCATCATGGGAATAATATAGATAGGATGCAGTGCTAACAATTCATCTAAGTCCACCTAAAAGGCATCCCAATCTATAATGTAAGACTCATCATATTTATATCCTCTAAGTAAAGAAAAATGGAATACATCATGGATGCATGACAGGTTAGGTGGAAATGCTAGATTGTAAGCAACTAGTACTATCCTCTCTAGGATCTTGAATGGCCTCAAGAAGACTCTATCTCCTACCTTATACTTGATCAATAATCTTCTCATCAACATAATTCTTATGTCTATTGTGTGCCTCTCTAAGGTTTTGTTAAATCAAGGCCACCTCTTGCTCCATCTCTTTGACTATTTGAGGATCAATAGATTATCTATCCTTGATCTTGTCCAAACTCAAGGGTGTTTTGCAAGATCTTCCATACAAGGCCTAAGAAGGTGGCATACCTAAAGAGGAATGGTTCCCATTGTTATAGGAAAACTCGACAAGGTGCAAGTATTCCTCCCATTTGACCTGATTGTCCATCACAAGATGTCCTCCAATACTTGATTCACTCTCTCGGTCTAACCATTAGTCTAAAGGATGGTTCACCATACTAAAATTGAACCTAGTGCTCAACAATGCATTTATCTCTCTCTAAAAGGATGAATTAAACAGTGAGTCTCTATCTGAGATGATTTTATGGGGAATGCCATGAAGTTTGACAATGTCCTACAAAAAAACCTGAGCTATGTCTTGCGGTGTATATGTAGTACACTGTCATCACCAAAATGGCACCATGGTGGAGAGAAGACATGGGAGGACCTGTTGATGTTTCAAACTACTGAACAATGAAATGCTCAATATCACAGTGAATATACTCATACAATTTAATGAAATCCTCATCTTCCATGAACTTTTCAGATTGAATGAGCCTATCATCCAATCTTGATGCTGCAACTTGAAGATCAGTGGAGGCCTTCCCTACTTTTGTAGCCCTTTGGTGTAAATAATTTTGCCTAATATTAGCAAAATACTCACTATTCCCCGACATTACTTGTAGGCCTCTGCTTACCACCTTTTCTGGGATGTGCATTGTCTTTTGTCTCTTATTTCCTTTTGGCACCCAAGTTGAAGATGATGGTTGCTCCTCTTCGAATTCAATCTCCAATTGTGTATCTGGCTGAAGGGATTCTCTATTTACAATGGCTTCCTCTCCCTCTGGCTCATGCAGCATTTGTGACATAATATAGTCAAAATTATCCACCATTTTTCTCAAGTTATTAGGATATGGAATCTATGTATAGAAACCCTTAAAATTAGGGTTGGTCGTCTTCAAAGCATCCTCTACTCTTCTTGTCTCCTCATATTTCCTTAATAACTCATCAGCCTCCCCTATTGCTACTATGTTGGCAATTAAGTCCTCTATAGGGATTGGCTTGCTTGGAGGCAGAATGTATCCCCTAATGGCTTTGACCTCATTGGTAATGTAATTTTCAGGGTCATTCATCCTATAGGGCCCAATAGAAAATTTGTACTGGCCTAAATACTCACATAATTCCTCAAATGCATTCTTTCCTATTTCAAAATCTCCTACTTTAAAGGTTCTACAAACAAAAGTAGGCTGGTGGGATCATTTCTTTATTCATCAATAAAAATTGCTAGAAGAATTCAATAATGGCCAATCTAGGGGGTAAATATTTAGGCAAAAGATGAGGAGGATGTGGGCATGCAAACACTCTGATTAAAGTGCACTCCTTAAACAAAAAGATACTCACCCGATTATGATCTAATTTGGTTTTTTCGTCTAAGAATGAGGGCCTAAGGAAAGTCTTCAAAACATTTGGTGCCCTAAAGAAAGTATGATCTAATTGCCTCATGATAGCAGAACTAAACAAATTAAAGAACACAAGGGCATTTGACTAATAGAAATCCTTATGCCAAATACGAGTCTAGAGTTGCACAAGTAACTCACCAAATTTATCAGAAGTTTGATCAATGAAGTCCCCACTGATGTATCCAATGTTGTTATATAGGATAAGGTGCATCACTAGTAAATAATGGTGGAACTTTAAGTCTTTCATCTCTCCCTTCTTTGCATTACAAATCTACATGTGCATACTATCAATGATGAAGGCCACATAATCATACACCTTATGGTGGAAAGGGTCCTGTATATCACATGCCATCAGAAAAAGAGAACTATACACACAATCCTCTGCACCATCACTTCCCATCACTTTGTGCAAGCCATACGCTGTGTTTTTGAAATAATTCTTAAACCTACTCAAAGGTAGAAAATCCCCCACCTTTTTTGGAAGTAACCCTACCTGTTTTACCCTGTAAGGAATATGTGGTAGCATAACATTGTTCACAAAGTAGGTTTTATTCTTGTCAAACTTTCCCTACAAATCTGCAATGTCAATAGGTACATCCATTTGTCCCATTAATCCAAAGGCCTCAACAAAAGAAGTTATGTCCAATGTGCATAATACACTCCCATTATGCATATGGAATGTCCTGGTTATTGGATTGAAGGAATTCATTGGGGCCTTCAACAAATCAACATCAATGAATACTTCTGAAAATATCAATTTTGCCATGTTTCTGTTCCATGGGTTACACATTATCACATTTTATGTTCTATCTTGATAAAAGTACATAAAAAGATAATAACCAGTCAATCTAGGGCATTCAACATCTTGAACAAAAACATATGGGTCTTGGAAAGCATGGTCATTTGTAGAAATTTCATTCGATGATCCTGGGAGAATTTTCAACCAATCCTTAGCATGCTTATTTGGTTTCCTGGTCCTTGACTTCTTCTTAGTCTTAACAACACCCTTTTTCCTTTTCCCTTTCGCTGTGACTTCCATGACATCATCACCTTCATCTCCACCCTCAACCTCTTCTTTAGGAATTTCTTTGACTTCTTTGTTAGCCATGTTCTCTTCAAATTATATTTTGAGTGCTTTCACAGTAGTACAGAACACACAAAGCTCTACAGCTTTCAAAATTTATAGTGGAGCAGAAAACAAGCTACTTCGCAGTGACAAATACTCTAACATTCAATCAAATTTTTGATGTTTTAATCATACAACTACCAGCTTTTTTGATAAATTTAGCATGCATGATCTTTAAAACCATTCATGCAAGTTGTCAGCAAGGTATGTTAATCACAAATTCTGATCTGGGTGTACTTTTCAATGCTTTATTTTACTTGGCTGTGGCGATTTTGTCCTTTTTGCTTACTTGGTATGACACATCAATAGCTTTCGTTTCAAAATCTGGTCTTCCACCCTTACATTGAATCAAGATCTCCAGTCTTCGTAACCCTAGAAACACCTTTGGTGAGCAAGATGCCTTAAAACATCCCAAGCGTAAGAGTGTTAAGGCATTTTAAATACTGCATTGAAATCCTTTTATGCCTTTACACAACCCTTTACATCCTAAGATCTCAAACCTTCTCAACCAACACCTTCGCTATTACAATTTAACTACTCCTCGTATGAGCATAACAAACCCTTGTTAAGACTTTCTTTTCACCCTTTACACTCATACGTACATGTATCAGTGGAAACCCTAAAAATTTCTTCTATGTAGCTTCGCTCACTTCATTACCTGGGACACCAGAAGACTTCAAAATTCATCTTCCAATCGTATACTTTTATCTTCACCCATAGCATCAAAATATCTTTTAGCTTTATTTTGTTCCTCCTTTACACCTTTATGGGTTGCCTTTAACTCATATGCTCGGAGAACCTTCTAAAATGATACCCCGCTCCTACGTTTACCCTTTCTTGTAGAAGCGTAAAACCCTTTCCTTTATTTCCCTTATTTACCATTTTATGCTTATACACTAAGACTGAACTTGTAACCACAGAGAAAGGATAAAATAGCTCTTCGTTCATATGCTTACCTTGCAGTGTAATGAAAAAACTTCCTTTTCCATCTATCAACAACCCAGATCTAATCTCAAAAATGAGAAAATAACATCGTCGTTGATTTTGTGCGCATGCAGAACTTAGAACTTAAGTTGTATGCATGCAGGCTTGGCTCATCTAACATGGATGATGTGTCCTCATCAAATTTTCTTGTACCAAGGCCCATCTGACAACTCAATAGGTTCCAGTCGACACTATCACTGCTAAAACATGGCTTTACAATTTCCCGTGAGCCTAAGGAGCATATGCACGCAAATACATTTGAACTTTACCTTCATCCTTACAGAATCCTTTTACCCGTAGAACTATAAAACCTTTCATGCATCCTTTCAAAACATCCTTTATGCCATGCCAGGTATTACGACCTTATGCTGTCCACTGAAACGTATATGCATAAATCATAACTCAATACCTCTCTACCCCTTCGCTCAAACTGCTTACTCGTAACCCCGTAATAAGATCTTTCAAAGTGAAACAGATCTTTATGCTTCTTCACTTTAAGACCATTCGTATGATCAAGAAGCCTCTGGACAAACCATTTCACTACTATGAGAAAATAAAAACATATACTTATAGAACATGCAATCCTTTACGTTGTTACGCTGTATTATGAAATGTGACCACAGAAAAAAAAGGAATAAGGTATTCCACTCTTACGTGTAACCCTACACCTTAAGACCATAAAGGATGAATTTTAAGTACTTTACAAATCCTTTTCAAAAATTTGAAAGGAAACCTAGGGTTTTTCACACTTAGGGTATTTTCATGGCTACGTTAAGGGACAAACCTTGAGAATTTAATAGATTTTGACAACACATGAAACAGGGCACGACTAGGACAACCTAAAAATTTAAAACAAATGAGGAATGAAAACCCTAATCTTCTTAAATCAAAGACCTAAATGGATTTTCACCAAAATTTTAGAGTTTTTCCACACTATGAAAAATCAGACCAATAGGACCAACAATAAAATCCAAATATATAGTGTCCCTCTTACACTCTGGAATCTCATGAGGTTAACGAAGCCCATAGGGATGAGGGTGTTCTACCTTCACCCTCTAACACTCAAGACATCTTGCAAAAATGCTAAAAATTCACACTCTCATTTTTGGCCAATGATACAACTACCTCAGATTCTGCATGTAGCTTCTTAACACCAGGGTGCATTGTATAAGGTGTTGTATGAGCCTAAGTACAATAAGCTCATGGAAACCTCCAATAGAAGGTACATAAATACATCATTTATGATGCAAAAGTCCATCAAACTCCAATGTATACTTTAAGTAGTTCCCTTCTAAAGGTCTCTAAGAATGCACCAATTGACTAACTTTTGCATAAAGCTCATCTTCTAGAAAGTGATGTAGGATACACTCTCTCAAATTGGTGCAAGTAGTCACAGATGAAAGCTCATGGCACCTTCTACTTAAGGCATCTACTACCACATTCTCATTTCCCTTGATGTAATGAAAATTAAAATTGTACTAAAAAAGGAAGTCCATCCACCTTCTTTATCTAGCATTATGGTTTGGTTGTGTAAATATATATTGAAAGCTCTAATGGTCAGAATGAAGCTCAAATATATAACCTAGAAGGAAGTGTCACCACATTACTAAAGCACAAACAACTACTACAAGCTCTAGGTCATGAGTAGGGTAATTGAGATCATGAGTCTTCAACTTCCTAGACTCAAAGGAAGTAGGTCATCCATCCTACATAAGGATTGCCCCTATACCATCCAAAGATACACCTATACTCAGCATAAATTTGCAGAAGGATTTGGCACTGCAAGGATTGTTGCACTCATAAGGGATCTCTTGAGCTCTTGGAAAGCTCTCTCACACTTCTCTGTCCACTCATAATTTTTTCCCTTTCTTTGAAGAGATGTATGTTGGAATTATGATTATTTTGTCATTAGTGACAACATTTACTCAATTATGTATGCTTACCAAGCATCAAGTGGTTACCTTCTAAACTTAGCAGTTCAGTAGTTTACACTGAGTAGACAGCGGTTACTGAGAAAATACAGACAATGTGAAGTCCAATAGTGTCTACCAAGTGATGAAAGATTCAATGTTTACCAAGTGAAGCAAGGTAAATTTAGTGTACATTACCTATCGAGTGACACTACATCTACCGAGTCACCAGTGGTTACCGAGTTCTGAACTACATCGAGTGATTTGTATGGACCGAGCCTTCACTTATACTAAGTGCATGACAATGCAAAGTAATGCAGTGGATGTTGAGTATCAGACAGTCACCAAGTCATTTTAGTGAATTTGAGTTATTTACTATTGGGCAGACTCTGTAATGTATTTGTTTACTTGTATTTTGGTCGACCTTGTAATTTTGTAAGTTTGAAAGGTATATATGTAAGATGTATTGTAAGATATCAAGAATGAATAAAATGTATGTATGATGCATGGAATGAGAAGGAATTGTGAAGTAATGTGAAGTATATGCAAAAGATCATCAACAATAGTTCAAGGTACACAGCAAGGTCAATTCAGAGACTAAAAAGTTATATCCATGACATGAGGTGATCAGTGCATAAGAGATCTTATCAGTAATCAGTTGCAAGCATATCCACTACTTCATCCTAATAGGTGAATCAGATTTTCAAATCCTCTAACAAGGTAGACTTAACAATCTTTGTACAAATCTCCTAACAAAGTGTATACTTCATTGTATGTTTTCAAATACTCTAAAAAGGTGGACCTAGCAGTCCTTTGTGCTCCTAACAGGGTAGATCACTAGAAGTGGTCAATGTAAGCCTTAATAGGCCAACTTTATACTGCAATATTGAATTTTTGTGGGTATCATCCCCACCCCAGTTTTACTTTCTATTTGGAAGGTTTCTGGGTCACCAAATATTGTGTTCACTTGTGTAATGATTGTTTTATGTTTCAGAAATAATGGATGCAGTAGTATAGATGGATGTATGGTAAATTAATAAAAAGTTTTAAGGTTACTAATTCACCCCTCCCCTCTCAGTAACTTGTCATATCCTAAATATTTCCAACAATTGGTATCAAAGCTTTGAGGTTCTCAGGATAAAAGTTTAGCAGCTTGAGCAAAGATCTAAGGACAGATGGAGATATTTAGACTTGACAAGGCAATTGAAAATGAAAAGCTAGATCTGGAAATGGCCATGGCTCAACTCAAAGAAGCAAAGGAGCATCTTTCCCAATCCCTAAAGAGAAGGAAGGAACTTGCAAGAAAAATGAATGACCATCAGTATGTTGAAGAAAAGATTGAAGACCTTTTACCATCAAGCAGTTCTGATGAAGCTAATGAGGCAATCAAGGAACTCCTAGCAAAGAATGGCTCTCTATAGGAAGAAGTAAAAAAACTTAAAAGAGAACAAGAAATCCAATCAATCAGGCTATGTGAAGTTTTGGAGTATGGGCACCATTGTATGCCATATTTGTTCATGGTTTTCTTTGTGGTGGTAGGGAAAATGATGGTGTGGAAAGGATATTTATGAAGTATGGTTTTCAAAGAAGCTATAGTTGATGGTAGTATGTTGGGAGAATGTGTGTGAACAGCCCCGAAGGGGCATGAAATTTGTTGCTATGTGAAAGCCCCGAAAGGGCATGAAATTTGTTGTTTTGTGGAAGCCCCAAAAGGGCATGAAAATTGTTGTTACAAATTTGGCATTTCATGGCAAGTCTCCTAATTGAAAGGCCACCTTCACCCAAAGTTTATGATTCCATTTGTGAATCATTGTGCAAGCCTTGGTTGGGGATTGTAAATGTGATGTTAAACTAAGATATTCATGTTGGGTTTTGTTACTATGATGATGTTTGAGTGTATCCTGGTTGAGCTTTGTTTCCCCTAGCATGGGGGTGGTCTCCTTGAGGCCTAGGTTGGGAGGTGAGTCTCCATGGTTCTTTATTTTCTTTGTATTTGAAGGTTATTTGATGTCTTGGATGCTTGGAGGTCAAGGGGATTTCATTGCATAAGAGAAAGGAATACTATTGTAATTGGTTTGATAATGGAGGTGCAATCTCCAACTTGTTATGTGTTTCTTTTTGTGATTAAAGTGTATGGTGTTGTTTATATCCAATTGACAATAGACGAATTGAGAAAACATCTTAGTATGGTAGCAAGGTCTTTCCATTTGTGTAATCCTTTTATAGTGATTTCACCACCTTTTTGTGTATTTTAGAAATTATTGGAGAAAGCTTTTATTTTGTGTATGAGGATAAACTATCTTGTTCCTTCAGTTATTGTACTCTTGCATCTCTATGTAGATAGTAAGAATGGATTTCAACATCATGGAAGAATAGTAATACTGAAAGATTTGGATACTGCACAATAGTTGTATATGCATGTTCTCTTGTAAAATGCATCCATATTGTAATGAGTGAATGGTCAAAGGTTAAAAGAATTCTTTTAGGCCATATATAATATGCTCAATCACTTACAAGATCTTGGCAATAACATATAAAGCTACCTTGGAATTCAGGATAGAAAATCACATGGTTGGCATCAATGCATTAGTGTATAATATTAAACTTGTTGTAGGAGCTCATCCAACATTCCAAAAAATATATGGGAAAGAGAATAACCTTTTTCTCTAGATTACAGATCAGTAAAATATTAATGGGAGAATATGATAGCAATGGCTACCGAGCCAGTTATTTCAACTGGCTGGGGGCCTGTCCTCTCTATCCTGAATGTCTGTATTCTGAATCCCCTTGATCATCCCCATTGAAGTTGGTGCATGGATAGAACACACTTCCAAGATTAGATAACACTATTCTTTTCTAAATTACTGCACCCATTTTAGAGTGATGTCGCCTTAGTAAAGGGGTGTAGTGATTTTAGGTGGGAGAAATTCAGTTTAAGTTAATACATATGTTCATTTTTAAATGTTTTGTTTTGGGTTATCATAACTTGTGTGTTAGTTTTTTTTTTCCAAATTAGTTAGGAGTGGAGTTAAATGATCTATGTTTCTATGATTAATTTTTCTCTTCAATCTTTGAGCTAAATTAACATTCTCATTTGTTGTTTTATCTTGAGCTACACAAGAAAAAATGAAACAAAGTCTTAAGATACAATCTCTTTAGGGGACATATATGTACATACATATATACATGTTTAACTTGAGTGAAATACTATGTACTTGATTAAATTATCTAACCTTTAGATGGTCCTTCTTCAATATTCATTGATTCAACTTCAATTTCCTCATGTCCAACATTTTCATCATCTACTAGAGTTGCACGTGCACGATATAACAAATAAAATCAAGTAAGTTTATAAGGGGAAATATGGCTCACTAAATTTAAAAATTAAAGATATTAAGTTTGATAGAGACCTAGAATTCTAGAGAGATCTATATTATATACTTGCAAGAGATGCACATGTACCTTTTTGAACTTGGGATGAACCTTCTCCAATGTTGGTAGGTTGTCCTGGTTGACTACGTCCTAAATGAATGCATTTATTTAAATTTAATCATAATCTAATAAACCTTAATGGACTATAAATTATTAACATAATTGAATAAACAAGGTAATTCCCATGTACTAAATAAATTCATAATTTAAATTTATTCATAATGTAATATTTACCCTAAGGACTAATATGGACATAATTGAATAAACCCTAATGGCCTAAATATGAACATAATTTCAAATAAACTCTTAATATTAAGTTAATCTAGTAATGCTAATTTAAGTTAAATATCATATTCCTAATTGGATTTAAACCCTAATCCTAACTAAATAAACTAATTAAATACGTTGGAAAAAAGATTGTGCATGTGTACCTGATCTAAGATAGTATCTTGCTAGTGGTTTTTGACGATTTTCATCTTCTTGTTCCTTAGTTCTTCTTCATGCATATTTACTTGCTCATTTATCTTTATTACCCAATTCGAAAATAGGTTGAAGTTTGTCAAATATTTCTTTCTTCCCAATTCAAAAGCCAATAATTTTATTTCACATAAATGCAAATTGTAAAAAATGAAACTCATATTTATATACAATTTTTTTTTAAAAAAAAAACCTCCTTACTAGTTGACTAGGGAAAAACCCTAAGGAGCCGACTAGAGAAACACCCCTATGATCCGAATAGGGGTTATCCCACTTTCTTACTAAATTCGATCGAAACTATCTTCATAGTTTCAATCGAAACTATCTTCATAGTTTCAATCGAAACTAGGAAGGCGGTTTGCTAGCCGTGGCTGTAAACTGCTAACAATTTCGATAGAAACTAAGAATTTTAGTTTCGATCGAAAGTTTCCTAAATAGTTTCGATAGAAACTAAGTTTCTATCGAAACTAGCTAGATAGAATAGTTTCAAGTTTTTTCAATGATTTCCTCTCTTCAGAGATGAATTACCAGGTTCAAATGGAGCACTGAAGACCTAAAATTGTACATGATTGAAGTACTCTAAACTAGCTTTCTAATGACTATGAATTTGGTGTTTTTTGACCTTTCTTAGTTTTTCATGGATGTGGGTACTTCTTTATTTCCATCCTTTCCCCACCCTTTGACACTCCATCGAAGCCTAAAGGATGGACAAACATGTACAAAAGAAAATATTTTGTATATCTATAAAAGCCACTCTTTATAGCCACATTCTTCAAACTTTAGCAACAATAACACATTATAATAGAGTTTTCACAAAGTTCTTATTGCATAATGACAAATATTATGTGTTGTCAATCTAAATATATTAAAACTATTATTCTAACTTTTAGAGTTGTTACATAATCTTATGTCTAACAATAAATATATTTGGCATTGGGGTGGATGCTAACAAACAATGTGATGTCAAAATAGTATAATTTCAAAATTTCATTCCAATGACTTTGACAAATGCATTGATATTAAATTATTATTTATGAATTTAGCATGTTTACAAAATAAATATCAGTTTCACAAATTATACTTATTTTTCTAAATAATCTCATTACAAAATAACAAATCATTCTTACTATATAATAACATTCCTTCTAAGTTATACAACAAAAAACTAACAACAATGATTCTGATCAATAACAAAAAATACTCCAATATATACTCTATGCAATGATACAATGTTACGATATCGACTAAAACAATATTTACATTTGGATCACACTTGGTGAATATTTTATAAAGTAGAAGGAAATTTTTTTCCTTAAGAAAACATGTTTTGGAGGGCCCTTGAAACCTTGTACAAAAGATCCTAAAGATTCAACATTAAGCATATAAGACAAATTGAGAAAGAAAAGAGACAGAGCCAGTAGTTGAACAAAGCCATCAACAAAAAGAAACCATCCCAACCACTAACAAAAAATGCAAAATAAAAAGAGAGAACAAGGACAAAATTAGGAATTATCCCATGTTTTTCAATAATTGCACTACTAGCATACTCCTTAATTTGACTAATATATGAAGTGGCACTTGTGGCCATCTTCCTGGTATTAACTTTGGTCCTTCTCTTAGATCCTTCTTTCTTCTCAGTAGAACCACCTTAATCCTTACAAACAACAACAATAGCCTTCTCCCTAGCATAATAATTGACTACAATGTATAATAATTGACAAGATCAATGTGTAAGATTAGTAATAACAATGTGTAGTGCCACCCTAGGGACTTGATTTTGGACTTATTATGAGATACTAGATTTATGTTTTAAGTTAGTGAGAGGATATGTGATGTTACTTTGAATGAGATTCTTAGAGATACATTTCTTATATATGTATACTTTATGTGTTTTTCATATGAGGATTCTAGGATTCTAACCCCACCAAAACACTTGATGCTTATAGTACTAAATGATATATCATGAGATTATGTGTAGATATTTATGTGCATTGATCAAGTGTGTGCAAGAATAACTACAAATCCTCTATAATATCTATTGATCTAGAGCTAAAACCATGATCCACATAGGCACCTTGAGCCTAGAATTCCTTATAGAGGAGTCAATTACCCAAATTGAGGTCTTGGGGGATTCTTATATCCATTTTTGTTGGTTTAAGGATGATTTAATTTTATCTTTATTTATTTTTGGTTGTATGTCCAAAAATACATATTTACCCAAGTATATATGGGTGCACACATATATGCCCAAGTAAAAATGTATATATATATATTTATGTGTATGCTCGAGTTGTATGAAATTTCATGCATAAATAAAATAATTAAAGAGATTAGAAAAAGATTCAAACCAACTTAAACCCACCACTCATACAATCTCACCTCAAGCAACTTACCTACACAACTCTCTAAGAGTCCTTTAAAGGAATTAAAACTTAAGCCTAAAACTTGGTAGGAAATTTAAAGACTAAGAGTGGAAAAGGTCACAAGAATGGAACCTATGACCTTTGAGATAAGATGGCACAAGTCAGCCAATACATAATAAGGAACCTTTGGGTCATGACCTCCTTATACATTTGGTAACTAGAAATTATTGGGAAATATTAAATAAATTTCTAAACACAAACAAATAGGGGACTTATTAAATAAAAAAAATTCTATGAATGGTTCCAATGGACAGAAAAATCCATAACCAAAATTTCTCTCTATGAATCTGGAGCTTCCAAACAAAGAAAATAAGAAGGAAATATATGTTGAAACTATAGTCTGAACATAGGAGGAAAAACCTACACAAATAATTTGGAGAATCAAGAAGTAGAAGGAGGCTAGATTAGGGTGGATTGGAAGCTTGGGAAGACTTACTCTCATTCATTAGAGGACATCTTCAACACACAATCTCAGGAAACAAAGTAGGTTCCAAATTTTTCACAACTTCATGCTTTTATACATAGACAACGAACATAATAAAACAATAAAAATGAATGGTTGATTAATTGTCTGGAGTGCCTCAATTTCCCTGGTTATTATCAGTCTTTTGGGTGAATGCTGCTATGTAATTTATGTTTCTTTTGTCCCTTCTTGTATGTTTAAATTTAAAGTTAATTTGCTAGGAATTAAATCACCATAAAGAGGATCGACTATAGGCTCCCAACTTGGTGATTCAATTGAGGAGATGTGTGAAGTCTCTGCTTCCACATACTTGTATTGGGAATTAAATTCACAAAATTCACTATATATTTTATGTCTACTGGATAGATGCACATGTATACTACATATATGCTTAGTTATACCAAGCATATGTAAAATACTGCATACCCCATTATGCTAACTCCTTGTCAATCTACTTGTTCAATACATAGCTTTGCTCAACCTAAGTGTCATTTTAACATATGCACCATTCTGGTTAGATTTAGAAGATTTTAACATATGCACCATCATGGTTCAATTCCACTTGACTTTTCATTTCTAAGCATAAACACTTTACCCATTTTTGATATCCATCTATTATGCTCTTTAATTACTTAACTGAATTTGTGTGTGATTATTTATCCTACTAATTATAAACTCATCAACTTCTTGCTTATAAAATACCATTCTAAATCGATTTGTTAGATATATACCTAATTATTTGATTAACCCTTGAGTTTTCTTTATTTTATTAGCATTATAACTAATGTATTTCAACTTTATCTCTATAATCCAAGACCACCTAGATCACTAGGTTAATTCCTGATTTATTTATAATTATTTAATTTTCTATTATTTATTTGCTAACTTTATTGCCATTATTTTATACATATGTTCTTATGACATAGAGTTTACCATTAACAATTTTAAGTACATCTTATCACCATCAAAAAGATAGTGTTCGGCTACATGGCATGATAGTCTTTTAATCAAGTATACTATAGCTTCATCATTCTCAATTAATTTAGGGTATTTATATATTAGAATATTGTTATTAAAATAATAATACAAATTTGCATATATTTCTATTTATTTTCTTTAATGATAATACAATTTTAAAACCATAATATAACTTATATTATTTCATTTCCTCAATTTTATTTTGAAGTTTCACTCCCCTTTTATTTTAATCCACTTCTAACTAATTTGAAAAAAAAAACTAACACACAAGTTATGATAACCCAAACCAAAACATTTAAAACTTAACATATGTATTAACTTAAACCCAATTTCTCCCCCCTAAAATCACTACACCCTTTTCCCAAGGTGACATCAATCTAAAATGGGTGTAGTAATTTAGAAAAGAACAGTGCTATCTAATCTTGGCAGCGTGTCCTATCCATGCACCAACTTCAATGGGAATGATCAAGAGGATTCAGAATACGGACATGCAGGACAGAGAGGACGGGGGGCCCAAGCAGTTGAAATAATTGGTTGGGTAGCCGTTACCGAATATGCTTGGCATCCTATCTAGGACCCTAGGTGACTTAGAAGTTAGCATATGAATGAGTTAACACTAAACACTCTAAGATTACCCTAGTCCCATTGCTCAATATTTAGAAAAAGACATATAGGCTTAGTCAAATTAGAGTATAGTACACATGTAGAGAAAATAAAATAAAATAAATACTAAATAAGAAGTGAACTTCATATATGTTGCCCACCTCAAGAAGAAACAAAACTAAGTCAATAACATAATGAATGTAAAGGAAGGGAAAAAAAAAGAAAAAAACATGGTCCCCACATGGCGCCAACTTTCCTTGATTTCAAAAAGGTGTGCTCTGACCTATGTCACACTTGGACTTCCCTTGGGCGCCACTTTTGTTTAATAAGGAAGAAAATGATTAATTTCAAACTTGGGCAAACATGCCCTCTAATCAACCTCCACCTTGGGAAAAGGACACACTCTCTTTATTGCTGCCTATAATATGTTGGGGCGCCCATTTCTTGACAAGATGTGCAATGTGAATAGGATAAGATTTGCTAACTCCATCTACCCACGCCTAGGAAGGAGGTAAAGGTTTGAGAAAAAGTCCAAGTTTGGAATAAATGCCACCGAATACTACCGACTTGGTTGAATGGAAAAGATAGCGCTACCATGTTTGGAATGAGATAAGTGCTTAGACAAAAACAACATATTAATAAATTAAAGACTGGTCAACAGTCCCTCACATCCTAGGCGCCTAATTGTGTTATAGGATGTGGTATTAGCACATAAGAAGCCTAAGGTAGAAATAATTACAATATTATGGTTATGTGTCATAAGATGTGATGTAGGAAAATCTAATGGAACTAAAGATGTATATATTAGTTTGTTATATTTTATTGAATAATAACAATATATATATATATAAGAATAAACTTGGGTTTTAGATATGTCATTAAAATTTGAAAATAAGGAGTTGTATAATTAAGGTTATAGTTTAATGGATAAAATCTTATTGTTTTTAGTATAGTAAAAGGACTTAAAGAGATTAATATGATTAGATAATGAAATATTTGTGGGGATAATGAAGAGCTATTAATTGGAATTTTAATTTCCCTTATAGACTTATTAGAGAAAGAAATATGAATGTCACATTCGAATGTTGAGATTGAAGTGAAGTTAATTAATTAGTATCAACTAATATTCTTGAGGCTTGGCTACGATTAATATTCAAATATATATATATATATATATATATATATATATATATATATATATATATATATATATCATTAGGTCCAATTAAGTCAGTCAATGTTAGAGAACAAAGTAGAATGATAAACATTATAACACTTATGTGTCTAAGATGTGATTGATTACTTCTCCATCTTTGTCGATAATGCCAAAGACATCATCCATTATATCCTTTATTCATCTCATTCTTTAACTGACACATCTTCTCTTTATCACTATCTATACTCACTGATATTTGAATGATCTCTCCCTCTTTTAGATTTGTCCTTGACTCTATATTGTTCTTCTTTGCACATTTTTCCACACCTTTAGGTAGCGCCTAAAGTATGATCTTTTGCATCAATCTGTAAGATATTCTAATCATAAAAATTGATTCAATGTTACATCTCTTCATAGTTTTCTTTAGATATGGGAATGACCCTTAACTTACCTCTTAGATACACATAAGATATGATGTAGGAAAATCTAATGGAACTAAAGATGTATATATTAGTTTGTTATATTTTATTGAATAATAACAATATATATATATTAAGGAATAAACTTGGGTTTTAGATATGTCATTAAAATTTGAAAATAAGGAGTTGTATAATTAAGGTTGTAGTTTAATGGATAAAATCTTATTGTTTTTAGTATAGTAAAATAACTTAAAGAGATTAATATGATTAGATAATGAGAGATTTGTGGGGATAATGAAGAGCTATTAATTGGAATTTTAATTTCCCTTATAGACTTATTACAGAAAGAAATAAGAATGTCACATTCGAATGTTGAGATTGAAGTGAAGTTAATCAATTAGTATCAACTAATATTCTTGAGGCTTGGCTACGATTAATATTCATATATATATATATATATATATATATATATATATATATATATATATATATATATATATATATATATATATATATATATATATATATATATATATATATATATATATATATATATATATATATATATATATATATATATATATATATATAAGTCAATGCTATAAATCATTAGGTCCAATTAAGTCAGTCAATGTTAGAGAACAAAGTAGAATGATAAACATTATAACACTTATGTGTCTAAGATGTAGGGTGATGAGAGCCCGATATCATGGAGATGGAATTTATTGCGTGAAAAATGTAAAAGCTCCATGTCTATCTAAAGGATGACTCAGTGTTAACAATGTAGTGAGTCAAAGTGTAAGGATATGTTGTTTCATTGAGGGTGTTCTTGATAGTTTGATTGATGTCATATGTTAATTTTAAAGTTAAGTTGGTAAAGATTAACCCTAATAACAATATTAATATAAAAGAAATTTAAAAAAAAAATTGTTGTGTTTATCTTGTTTGCCTTGTCAGGTATCGGGCATGACAAAGGAAGCTCTTTCTATTCACAGTAGATCCAATGACAAAGGCAAGAAAAATGACAAGTCTAGAAAGGATAGATCCAAATCCCATGGAAAATCAAAGACTCCTATAAAGTTCAAGGGAAAATGCTAGAATTGTGATAAGACTGAGTACTTTCATAAAGACTATAAAGAGCCAAAGAAGAAGAAGAAGGCCTCAGATTTAGGTTTAGAAAAATCTCAAGAAGATGGTGGTGCCTTTATTGCAGTCTTGGTAGTGCATGCATCTAATTATGTGTGGTTGATAGACTTAGATGCTTCTTTCCACATGACTCTCGTTGAAGCTAGTCCTCAAAGTATGAAGTTTTTGATGGTGGAAAGATGTAATTGGGTGATGATTCTCAACTAAAGATAGTTGGATGAGGACATGTCACTATTAGATTCCCTGATGGATGAGTAAAGGGAATCAATAGGGTAATGCACATCCCTAGTTTGGCACAAAACCTATTATCTATAAGTATGCTAAATGATGTAGATGTGCAAGTTTTTTTTTCTAAAGATGGATGTAAGATGATGAGAGGAGCTATGGTGCTTGCTAAGGGTACTAGGAGAAGTACACTATTTCAACTTGATGTATGCATTTCTCAGTGCAATAGTTCTTTTGTTTCAAAGAAGGGAGTAGCTATCACTTCATCCCCACCATCTAAACAAGTAGTTTAGAAGACTATGGTTATTGATTTTGATGGTAGTGCAACATGTGTACCTAAGGGTGCAAACACATTGGAAGGAAAGCTTCCTCCAGAAAATACAATGTTGTGGCATATGAGATTTGGCCACATTGGTGAGAAGGGTCTCAGAACCATGAAGAACAAGAACCTTGTTGACGGGTTAAATGATTGTAATCCCAATTTTTACTTCTGTAAACATTGTGTATATGGTAAACAAAATCATGTTCAATTTTACTCTAGTTCTCACAAATCTTCTAATGTTTTGGATGTTATTCATCCTGATGTATTTAGTCCAGTAAAAGTTCCTTCAATCTCCAAGTTTGTATTTTTTATATCTTTCATAGATCATTATAATAGAAGGAGATGGATTTATTTCCTAAAAAGTAAGACACAAGTCTTTAGTTGGTTCAAGGAATTTAAAGCCCTTGTAGAGAATCGAACTAGTAAGAAGATTAAGTGTGTGAGAACTGACAATGGTAGTGAGTTTTGCTTAGAAGAGTTTGAATAGTTCTGTAAAGAATGAGGTATCGAGAGACATAAGAAAAGTCTTTATACCCCACAACAAAATGGAGTTACAAAAAGAATGAACTGGACATTGATGGAGAAGGCTAAGAGTATCCTAAGTTTAGCTGGTCTTGAACAATGGTTTTGGGTTGAAGCTATGGCCACTACTTGCTATCTAGTTAATAGATCTCCTACACCAACTCTTATTGGTAAGACCCATGCAGGTGTGGTCTAGTAAGAAGCCTTCAATTAGAAATCTTAATGTTTTTGTTTGTAAAGATTATGCACATGTTCCAAAGGAGAAAATATCTAAGTTGGAAAACAAAGTTGTCAAATGTATTTTCATTGGATACATAGGTTGCCTACAAGGATACAAACTTTGGGACCCTATGACTAGTAAGGTGTTGTATAGTAGAAATGTTACTTTTAGAGAGCTAACATCTTCTACTTTTGTGCTACAACTAGATGAAAAAGAAAAGAAGAATATATTGTTTAGTTGCCTCCTACCCCTGAGAAGACTGAATAGAAAGACCATGTTGAGTCTAATGATGAGGAGAGCTCTAGTAGCTCTAATAGTTAAGAAGAAGAGGAAGAACAACCTCGACCTTAGCCCTTGAGGTGATCCATGAGAGTAAGAAGACAGCCAGAAAGGTTTGGTTAATCTATGTTAGATTCCAATTGTGCCTTTGCATTGATTACTAACACTGATGAGCCTAGATCTATGAAAGAGGCATTAGATATGGAAGATGCAGGTTCCTGGATTGAGACCATGGATGATGAGATGGATTCATTGGATAAAAAAAAAAACTTAGAACCTTGTATATTTTCCTAAAGGATGAAAACTTGTTGGTGGCAAATGGGTGCTCAAGAAGAAATTCTATGCAGATGGCAGTGTTGAAAGGTACAAAGCTAGATTATTTGCAAAGGGGTATTCACAGGTAGAGGAAATAGATTATGGTGAAATATTCTCTCTTATTGCAAAGCTAACATCCATTAGACTTATGTTATCTCTTGCTACATAATATGATTTAGAGATAGAACAAATGGATGTGAAGACATCTTTCCTTCATGGCGATTTGGAGGAAGAGATTTATAAGTCACAGCTTGAGCAGTACATTGTTAAATGTAAACAATCTTTGGTTTGTAGATTAAAGAAATCTATGTATGGTTTGAAACAATCTCCTAGGATGTGATATCTTTAGTTTGATGCCTTTGTGTTGTCAATTAGATTTGTGAGATTTAAATTAGATCATTTTGTTTATTTTAGAGTTGAAAATGATCACCTCCTAATTGTTGTATTATATGTTGATGATATGTTGTTGTTTGGAAAGGGTAAGGGTATGATTTCTAATTTTAAATCTTAGTTGTCAGCATAGTTTGAGATGAAATATCTTGGGGTAGCAAGGTACATCTAGGGTATGGAAATTAATAGAGATAGGTCTAATAGAAAACTTTAGTTGAGTCAAAGTAAGTATGTGAAGTTTGTGTTGGAAAGGTTCAACATGGTAGATTGTAGACCATTGTGTGTTCCTATTTCTATTGGAACAAAGTTAACTATAGATGATTCTCCAAAATCTCCTAGTGAGGTGGAGGACATGTGTAGAGTACCTTATGCTAGTGCAATTGGTAGTCTTATGTATGTTATGTTATGTACTAGACCAAACATTGCCCAAGAAGTGGGAGTTCTAAGCTGGATTATGGCAAATCCTAGATGGGTACATTGGGATGTAGTGAAGTGAGTATTCAAATATTTGAGGGGTACATCAGATTACTCCATATTTTTATCATGGTAACTCTTCTAGAGCTCTACATTCAATTTGTATTTGTGGGTATGCAGATTCAGATTGGGTAGGTGATATTAATAGTAGGAGATCCACTAGTGCTTATGTGCTCACTATGTTTAGTGATGCCATCAGTTGGATGAGTAAGTGACAACCTATGGTTACTTTTTCCACTAAAGAAGCTAAGCACATGGCTACTACTCATGCTTATAAGGAATTTTGACAGTATAATGGACAACTATTTTGAGGACTTCAAGGAGATAATGAACAACAGGTTTAGAATCCCTCCTAAACTTGTTGAAGATTACAAATATGATGTTTGTTTTATGGTTGACTACGACAGAGTATATATTTAGGCAGTCAGGGCCCTAGTTGCATGGGTAAAACCTCTACCTTATGAGGTAAACATTGATGAAACTAGGGATATTATTGAAGCACTAGTAAATGAACTAGTAGATCCCAAGCAACCAATTTTTGGAACCTATGGTGAGGCTAAAGCCAGAATAGAATTGGAAATCAAACTTCTCCAAGCAACCAGTAAAGGTAAGAGAAAGGTTGCCAAGTTGAAAACTACTACCGAGCCTTTAATGATTACCAAGGGAAAAGGTGAGGACAAAGAAGAGGATCATGAACTAGAAAATGAAGAGGAAGAATCAGAGAAAGAGGCAGAGCTAGCCAAGAAGAAAGGAAGGATTATCATCACAAAACCCCCAAAGGCATCCATAGTTGTTTTCACAAGAAGAGGTAAAGGTAAGAATAAGGACGAAGTAATATTCAACAAGCCCCAACTAACCTTCCATGAAATATTGAAATAGATGGGAGAGGGAGCTAGCATCACAAATTTTAAAGCTCTAAAGTTGAAACAAGGACTGATGTAGAAAAGATACAAATTAAGGAACTGGTACTTAATAAGATGGGAAAATGGAAATACTCCCTAGATCAGCATCTCCAAAGAGCTATTTGTAAGATTGCAACCAAGGTGGGAGTCAGCCACCCAAATAGCCAAGGACATATATGACCAATCCTTGAAGAATCTTTTACTGAGTCTTATTGAGGCAGAAATAAAGGAAGCAATGAAGAACAACGAAAGTAAAATGATGATCAGATTTCACACTTGTTTGATTTTAATTAAGGACATTGAGCATGTTGTCAGAGATGCAACAAACATGTGGAAGAACATCTATCATCTGCAAAAGCCCAATAATTATCTAGTTGTGATCGAGGATGATGGTGGTACCAGTGATGATGAAGGAGATGACAACATTCCAAGTGCTAGTGATGATCAGGAACTAAGGTTTGATGATGAAGAAAAAGGGGAAGAAGCTGAAGAGGAAGACAAGGAGGAAGAGGATGAAGAAGATGATCCAATGAAGATTGTAGCACAAGTCATTGCTTCCCTTCCTCACTCTGCACCTAAGACTACAACATCATCAGGGTTGGAGACAGCTTCAGCAGGATTCGCCACATCAGAAACATCATCTACTCCTGCTTCCCCATAGCTCTGAGCAACATCTATGGAAGTAACCATTACTTCATCTATCAAGCTACAACCTTCCTCATTAGCACCTAAGTAATCAGCCATGACAACATCAACTATGTCTACCTCCTCTGTTGCATGTACAGTAAGTTCTATAGTTCTTTATACAATTTTGTCTACTCCAATAGTGAATATTCTAATTTGTACACTACCTATTTGTACATCATTTTTGGGAAGCACACCAATTTTGGATTTAGCCAGTACTTCTCTCAGCTTTCCTCTAATTGCACCAATTCAAGTATTTTCTGCCAGTCCATCTATGTCAACTATTGTCTATGATTCCAAATCCAAGGAAGTAAGCACAAAAGTGAAACCAAAAACTCCTTTGAAACTTCTGCTTATTGGAAAACAAGTTGATGAAGACATAGACTTGGATACATAAATTGTTATTCCAAAGATAGACTTGGACAATGCCTCAGCCAGTGAAATGAGAATGGTTAGTCAGCTTCTAGAACAGAAGGCAAGGCAGAAGCAACTCATAGAATAAAGAGATAGAGAATATACCATAATAGAAAATGCTAAAAACATAATTATTGAAGCTATTGGTGTTGATGTTGATTCATCTCAACATATTTTGTTGCAATTAGAAGAGGCTATAAATAAGTTCAATGAGGACACCTCTAGGAAAGAGAAGCTCATTGAAAAGGCAGAGAAGAAATTTGATAATAAAGTGCTTGAGCACATTGCAATAAAGCAGTTAGAATTAACCTCAGTTTTGAGCAATCTTGAGCAAGCATTCACAAATGTAACATCACTTTTTGGCAAGCTCTGTGATGTTATCGAGCTCACTGAGGAAGTCAAAGAAAATTTGAATAAATTAGATGTGGAAATGAAAAATAGCACTCAAAAGATGCAGCTTGACCATAGTTCAAGCTCATCACATCACACAAAGGTGAAATTTTTGTCTGAAATGTAGGTAGATTTACTCAGAGAAGAAGCCAGAATTTGGTCTACACTAATTAACATTTAGACTATGATTCTTCTAGTCATGGATCAAATGCAAAAACACATTGCCTATTCAAAAATATTGATTCATGAAAGCAATTTTTCAATAGCGGATCATATGATTGAACTTTCTGTAGAAGTTCAAGTGGCTTTCTCCACTAGCAAGATTTTGAAAGATGATTGGGATAAGACGTTGTATCTTATTCTCAAGGTACACTCAGATTTTCTCTCACATTTTGGTGTCTCAATTTAAATTTATTGTATATACATTCTTTAGCATTATTGTCAAAAAGGGGGAGATGAGATTGTTGGCAGGGGGAGATAAGATTGTTGTCATTGGGAATATGAGATGACTAAGGAATAAGAAAGATATTGTATAGATAAAAGCTATGCATACCATATGTATGGGAGAGATATGCGAGATATGCGAGATATGTAAATAGCAGTGTAAATCAGAATGTAAGTTTTGATTCATAAGTGTTTTTTTCACTAATGCCAAAGGGGAAGATTGTTGGCATTATGATTATTTTGTCATTAGTGACAATACTTACTCAATTCTGTATGCTTAATGAGCATCAAGTGGTTACCTTGTAAACTTAGTAGTTCAATAGTTTACACTGAGAAGACAGTGGCTATTGAGAAAATACAAACAATGTGAAGTCCAACAGTGTCTACCGAGTAGATAGTTTGTGTCATGAAGATTTAGTACAAACCGAGCGATGAAAGATTTCATGTTTACCGAGTGAAGCAAGGTAAACTCAGTGTACAGTATCTACCAAGTGACACTATATCTACTGAGTCACCAGTGGTTACCAAGTTTAGAACTGCATCAAGTGATTAGTATGGATAGAGCCTTCACTTCTACTAAGTGCATGATGATGCCCAATATCAAAAGGTCACCAAGTTAGTTCAGTGAACCCGAGTTATTTACTATTGGGCCAACTCTGTAATGTATTTATTTACTTGTATTTTGGCCAACCTTGTAATTTTGTAAGTTTGAAAGGTATATATGTAAGATGTATTGTAAGATATCAAGAATGAATAAAATGTATGTATGATGCATGGAATGAGAAGGAATTGCAAAGTAATGTGAAGTATATGAGAAAGATCATCAGTAGCAGTTCAAGGTACACAACAAGGTCAATTCAGAGACTGAAAAGTTATATCCATCACATGAGGTGATTAGTGCATAAGAGATCTTATCAGCAATTAGTTGCAAGCAGATCCACTACTTCATCCTAATAGGTGAATCAAATTTTCAAATCCTCTAACAAGGTAGACTTAATAGTCTTTGTACAAATCTCCTAACAAAGCGCATACTTCATTGTATGTTTGCAAATCCTCTAACAAGGTGGACCTAGTAGTCCTTTGTTCTCCTAACAAGGAAAATCACTAGAAGTGGTCAATGTAAGCCTTAACAGGCCAACCTTACATTGCAGTATTGAAGTTTTGTGGGTATCATCCCCACCCCAATTTTACTTTCTATTTGGAAGGTTTCTGGGTCACCAAATATTGTGTTCACTTGTGTAATGATTGTTTTATGTTTCAGAACTAATGCATGGAGTAGTATAGATGGATTTATGGTAAATTAATAAAAAATTTTAAGGTTACTAATTCACCCCTCCCCTCTTAGTAACCTATCATATCCTGAATATTTCCAACAATGTAGTTGGATGTGCCAATCTAGAGAATCTTGCAATGAAGTTTCAACAATATCTTGCTAGTCCCATAAAACTCCTTACTTCAATGAAACTGGTAGGTGTTGGACAATCCATGATAGCCTTAATCTTTGATGGATTCACTGAGACTCCATCACTTGATATAACATGACCCAAATAATGTGTCTTAGCTCTATAGAATGTACACTTCAACAACTTGTCATACAACTAGTTTTCTTTCAACTTCTATAACAATTGTCTTAGGTCCTTGTCATGCTCCTTCTCATTAGAATAATATATCAAAATATCATCCAAGCATATGACTACAAACATATCCAAAATCATGTGAAATACTCCATTCATGGGGCTCATGAATATAGTTGGAGAATTTGTGAGGCCAAATGGTACCATGATGAACTTGTAGTGGCTATACCTCATATGAAATGCAATCTTGTAGATATCACTCTCCACAGTCCTCAATTAATGATAACCTAATTTTAGATCTATCTCAAAGAATACTTGGGCATCATGTAACTAATTAAAGAGATCATCAATCCTGGGAAGTGGGTATCAGTTCTTAATGGTTACTTTGTTCAATTGTCGATAGTCAATGCACAACCTAAGTGATCCATCCTTCTTCTTCACGTAGATCATTGGTGCACCTTAAGGTGACACAGTAGGTCGACTATGCCATTTCTCTAAGAGTTATTTCAACTAAATCTTTAGCTCACCAAGCTTATGATTAGTCATCCTATAAGATGCTCTCGATACTAGCTTAGCTCCTAGCACAAGATCTATGTGAAAATCCACTACTCTAGGTGGAGACATACCAAGGAGCTATGAAGGAAATACATCTACAATATCTTATAGGATAGGAAAATTAACGAGGGATGACTCTCCCTCAGAATACTCCTCTTTATTACTAATGATGATAGCCAACAATTGACATCCCTTTCACATGCACCATCTAAGATTCATAGCAGAAATCATATGAAGAGATATTTGTCTCTTCACTCTAAAGATCACTCTAGAAATCCCATATTCATCCATGCACATGACCCTCTTTTGTTGAAAATCCATCTTGGCATTGTGGGCATAAATCTAATCCATGCCAAGGAAAAAATTATATGAACCTAGAGGGGTAATGCATAGATCATACATCATGATCATGTCTCCAATTTGGATCTAATAATTATGCACCATGGAACTAACTGACACTCTGGCTCGTAAAGCTAACTCTACTTTTCAATTGACATCCTATCTAACTACCACTAGACTATAGTGCTCCACCATAAATGGAGATATAAAGGAGTCAATAGCTTTAGAATCAAATAAAATAGCAACCATACTACCTTGTATTATACCCATGGCCTCAATAAGTATGGCCTGATGCTCATCTTGTTGGTTGCCAACTACTACAAACAATCTGTGGGATCTACCCATGTTGTCAACTATAGGCTTTGAGGTAGCCCCTCTCTGACCACTGGTTGACTATCCCTACAAACACTCTCTAGATAGGTGATCCATGCTACCACAAGTGTAGCATGGTCCTTAGGTATAAGCATGTACACCCTATGATATAGACTAATGTGGACCTCTAGACCTACTAAAGCCACTTTATCCACCTGTAGAAAACTATCGAGTCTTCACTGACTATGACTATGGGATCTATACCTTCTAATCCTATTTAGGACCCTATGACCACCACTGCTTGGGCTTAGAGCCCTGATAACCTTGTGATGGTTTCTATGTAGAGTCCTATTGTGGTTTCTATTGTTGGTATTGTTGGTCCTTAGAGGACCCTTCTAAATAGTTCTAATTCCATTTCCAAGGGGGTTTTTGTTGTCCTAACTATTGGGTAGAGTTTCTATTCTAAGACTATTCTCGAGACTCCTGTCCACCTCAAGTATTCTTAGCAACTAGTGCTATCTCAACTACCCATCTAAAAGTATTAGGAAAATCCAAGTAGACTGCAACGTGGAGTGACAAATTAAGGCTCTCATACTATAGAGAATAAAACTTGTAGTGCCTCTCCCATTTGACTTTTGTAAGTCATCCTGATGGATGCAACATTGCTGATCTTTTGTTGTGATGGGATCATGATTGTGACCCTGAGTGGTCTACACCATTGAGGTGTTTGGATTTATGTTTCTGTATCAGTTGCTTTGATTATGCTTTTGACTGATCTTTGAGATTATGATGTGATTTTTGGTTCACTGAGGTTTGTGCCAGTGGTTACCAGGATCGATGTGGTATCATGAGGTTGTTCCGTGATTACCTTGAGATGTGTGCAGAGATTGCACTCTGTACTTTTTACCATGCTACATGGGACTAGGTTCCTGTAGCAGTGGTTAGTCATGTTTATGACTGAGTTTGCTTATGTGTTTTAAATGCCTTTTAATGCAGAGTAATCAATCATTATTAAATGCTTAAGTAGTTAGAATGGATTATTCTTGTTGGATTCTTTGGTTATGTGCTGCAGACATTTACCTTGTTTTATTTTGATCCGAGAGATATCTGTTCTCGTGTTATGTTTACATTTGAGATGACCTGAGGGTCAAATGTTACTCTTTGATTCCAGTATCATAGACATTAGACTACTATGCTGTTCAGTTAATCATATTGCATGATGATGCTATTTTGAGATTACAGTGTGTTTTGTGATGTTATCTGGTTATTTGGTATTTGGACATACCTCTGATTTTGTTATGTGATGGATTTAATGCTATGGTTATTCACTTCATTCTTGCGTTGCTATGCCTTTTGCGAACGTGAGTGATGTAAATAGATTATTTTAATATAATTAAATAAATGGTTAAATTAGGTGATTTAATGCATTATTGCTTCGGCTATGTTATTATATGCAATTGCACTTGATCGTGTTGTTTAGTGTGCAGGATTTATATCCCTGGTAGTGGCACATGGAGTTAGTGATTTAGCCTTTCATATTTTACCAATGTTGTCCTTGTATGGTCGACGTATCCTTTATTAAAATGTTTAATTTAAACCTTTCGGTGATTATTAAATCCGAACTCATTTGCATTATGTGATTAGACCAGTAAGCGCGTCTGTGCATTTAAAGGTTCGCATGGTCGCGAAAAGTTATTAAGGAGGTTTATGTGTTTTTGGATTTTCGGGCTTTTTAAGTTGATTTATTTTAATTTCTGGTAGCTTTGCCATAGATGAATTCCTATTTATAGGAATAGCCTATTTTTGTTTGGGTGGATTTGGGGTTTAACTGGATTGGTTGGTTAAATGCCCTAATCGATTATTCACCCAAAAAGTGAATAAATATCCAAAAAGGAATTTAATTCCTCACTTCTCACTTTTGAATTGGAAAGTTGGAGAGTAAAACCCAAAATCCTCTTCATGAGGATTTACTGTTTTGTTTGTTGTGGGAGCTACGGGCGTGGGATCGTCGCGAGGTTGGGCTCGTTGGATCCAGCTCGAAAAAACCTTGGATTGCCGCAATTTTCAGCTACTTCTGTGGGATATTTATTTTATGGTTCAGATTCCCATTTTGCCCTTTTGGCTGTGAGGTAGGGCTTTCCCGTTTTATTGGTTTTGCTCCGTTTCTACTTCTGTTTTTGGTAGCCGTTTGTTTGGAGGCTGAGAACTAGTGTTCCCCTCCGTTTCTGTATGCTAGTTCTACCTGGTTGGGCGAGTATGAACATTTCTCTATTTTTTGAGATGAGGGTTTGGGATTTTACGCCGTTATGCTGGCCGTTTTGCATACGATGTCCGATTTCATTTATTTTTGGATTTTTGGGGTTTTTGAAACGAAAGGCCAAATGGGTTTTAATTTTGAAATTTTCCAAATTTTTGGAGTTTTTATCTCGTTTTGTGTGCCGCCCTATTTTCTCGAGTTTTCTTGGCACAATGTGGGTCGTGGACCTTGATGATCCGTTTGGATATCAGTAAGACCACTTTAGCACTTTTATGTTGCATTGGGATGCGTGTTACATTCGTACTCCCAACGTTGTGTTCGGTTGAGTGATTTTATATTTGTTATGTTTTTGTTGGACCTTTGCTTTTGTTTCGTGAATGCTAGGATTCGTGTAGAATCCATACTCTTGGATTGAGGCCAATTGAGTGAGTTCATGATGTTTGGTCTTGTTACATCATTGAGATTCGTGTAGAATCCATACTCTCGGATTGAGGCCGGTTGAGTGATTTTATGATGTACGGTTTTATTGGCTTTGGGATTCGTGTAGAATCCATCCTTCCCGTGTTTCTTTCAGTTGGGTGTTTTTTTTGCATTGTGTTCTCATTCCTGTCCTTGTGTTATGATCTTCGTGATGGTGGTGCGCCACACACGAGTACGTGCGCGTACGTTTGTCGGGGGACTTGCGAGTCTCGACCTTCCATGTCTTTTCTGGAAGTTTTGATCATTAGGGTTGGGTTGGGAATTTGCATGCCTATGGGCACTCATCGTTGGATGAGCATGGGTAGGGTAGGGTAGCATCTGGAGGGGGCTTCTATCTCGCAGCTCGGCGTATGGCGCCGGAGGTTGACGGAGGATAAGAAGTTTTAAGTAAGTGATAACTAAATAAAATTGTGAGAGTTAATAAAACTAAAGATAATGAAAAGATCTACATTCGTGTGATGGTTCCAAGGGAGTCCCTTGAGAGTGTTGCCACACGTGATCCGAGCTTGGGCTTTTGGATGCCAAGCGACTCTCTAGGATGTCAGCCCCTACTTAGTAGCCTATTGAGATGTCTGACCAGGACCTGTAGTTATGCATTGTCTATGTCTTGGATTCAGTCATCATATTGCTTGGCGTGTGTGTTAGCCATGGTTGTTGTTTTGTGTGTGTGTGGTTGGATCATTATCTCCATTAGCACGGTGGGTGTGGACCTACGGGTGCCACGTGGTTGGGAGGTGTAGCTACCTTCACCACTGCTAGGGATCGGTGTACAGAGATGATCTTTTGTCCTAGTGCGACCGTTACTGGATGTCTTCACTTGGTACTTCGGGTTCCGAAGTATGCTTTCTTGTGATTTATGCGTTCATTGGGATGCTTGTATATCATGTTTAGATGATGTTAGTTTACTTGATGCATTCCCTTATCATGATGTTTAGCATATGATTATATGACATTATTTGATTTAGTAGTATATCTGTTGCTTACTACTATTTAGCATGTGATAGGTGATGTTATCTATTGTAGGATTATCTTTATGCTTTACTACTAGCATGTTAGATTTCCTTATGCTTATATTGTTGCATGTTTTAGTAGTGACATCCCTATTACGACAGTACTGACGATCTAGTCAGTGGCTTGGGATGTTACGCGCGGGGGATGGCTAGGTCCCACGATGGTCTTATGATGCTATTGACGGTTGGGAGGAACCGTGTACTTAGTTTGGTTGTTTTGTTCCTGAGATGTATTTATGTACATTGCGATGTTGCTTTTGTTCTCTGCGATGTTTATATTTAGTGCGTTCTATGCTGTTGTAGTTTAGATTGTTGATGTTCTCCATTTTGTGTTGTTCTTGCACTTGAGTGTTCATTCCTCGAGCCTTTGTGGATCCAGTACTCCCTGGTGTGGAGGTTCTTTGCTCTATTTTGGTCCTTTTTGCTTCTGGGAGTGTTTTCGTGTTTCTATGGGCGACATTTGTTTAGCATGGTGCGACACTTTAAAAAGTATTGCACGCCCATGCAAACTATGTCGTACGACACTATAAAGTATCGCACGGCTTCTTGAGAAATGTCATACAAAACTGGAAGAGTGTCGCACGCATTCTTGAGAAATGTCGTACGATGCTGAAAAGTATCACATGCCTTCTTGAGAAATGTCGTATGACACTGGAAGAGTGTCGCATGCCTTAAGGAGAAGTATCGCCCTCCCATAGTAAAAAGTGTCGCACGGTTTTTGTGAAAAACCTGCGCGTGCCATCAACGGGCACTTTTCTTCGTGATCCGATCTTTTTGAGAGTGGTTTTGGATACTCTTTTGGGCGTTCTTCGACCCTATGCTGTTGCATTTTGAATTCTGTCGGTTTCTCTTGAAATCGAGTTTTCGTGTTTCTGTTTTAGTCTCTTGGGGTTTAAAATATATCATTTAAGTATAAGTTGACGTATATTTAATTCCTTATACGTCAACTTATACTTAAGATATATTTTAATATATGCAACAAATCGTTTGAGATAGGTTTTAGACCTCTCAGAGATAAGTTATGGATTCTAGGAAATTTCAAGGCTTCAGAAATCCAGACTTAGCCAATTTTCAGGGCTTCAAGATTTCAGGCTTAGCCAAATTTCGAGATTCTGCATATTACCCCAGCTTGGTGTTTTGTTGATGAGTGGTTTTTTTTTTGTGCCCTCATCATGTGTGTTGTCCTTGTTGGCTTTGGTTGTGTGTGTCAGTTTGGTAGTGGCGTTTGGAGATTCGTTGGTTGTCGGGATTGTGTTGAAGTCTTCCGTTGCGATCTTTGTGATCCCTGTATGATGTTGTCTTGTGCATTCATACTTGTAAAAAAAAAAAAATATCTTGGCTTGATTTGAATCTTTGATTCCAAGGATCTCCGGGCGGGGCATTACAAAACTCCTCTATCTGATTCTATTTAAAGTTCTCAAAGATACCTCTCTCAGAATCTAGCAAAAAATATCTCCCAAATGAGAGTGTCAATCCCCACTTCTCCTATAGATTCATCCTACTACCACCAAATGGAAGCATTCTCCCATAGAAAATGCATTGCTAGTCATACCTTTAGATTAATCTCATAAGGATGTAATCTAAAAAAACATTGTAGACTTTGTAACCCAAATTTTTCTACTACACTGGCAATGGAACCTAGAAGCAGTGGTGGATGGAGTCATATCAACTCCCTAATCTCATCTCCTACATGTCTAGGAAGTCTATTGGGTGATTTTCCTAACTAATGCACTAACTCATCCTCATGATCACTCTATCCCTCAACTTACCTCGATGGGGGACTCCTACTTCTCCCTTTGTCATTTGCCTTGCCTCCTCTGGGTGTCTATGCTTCCCCTTTGGGAATTTTCTACTTAAGATGTACTATGGGTGGTAGCTTCTACACCACTACTCCAATTAGGGCTTGGAGGGCATCCACAATATCCTTATTAGGGTTTTTTTGTGGTGGTGGTGGAGTTGGTGGTCCATCCTCCTATTTTACCTCAACACCTATAGCTCTACGACCTCTTCCTCATTAGGTGTTTCATATGACAGGAGATATCATACAAAAATTAAAGTTTAGATAAGTTGAATTGTAATGGATTTAGGTTCCTAGTGTTGAAACTAACGATCTAATACCAAAATTTCATGCCTAAAATATAGGGGTAAAAAAAAATGCTATTTTTAAGGTTAATTAATCACATATGTTATTAAAATCTACACTAAATAGGTTATGGAAAGATGACAAGGGATTAAAAGTGAGTTTTCGATTATTTTCAATATGATGTAGAGTTGACATTCCAATCATACTGTACAGGTTCAAACAATAAAATCAAGGCATTATAGGGACACCAAGTTTGGGTTGACTAAACCCTAATTTTTTACTAAGTCAACCTTAATTTGAACATTTTGTAAGTCACATTAATAAGTTCATAAAATTTCACAACTTCTATTAGGTTATCAAATTATCTCCTATTTATTTGGTGTGCTAGTTTGATCTCCTAGGTAAACCAATTTCATCATTATAGAAAATTTGTTTAATTACCATAACACTTTATTTCCATTCTTAAAATAAACTTTTAAAATAATTAAAATTGTTAAATAATTATTTATTAATTTATACAATACTTTCATTTCATCCCTCAATCATATTCCTTACCTTAATCAAGAAATCAAATTATGATTCCTTCAATATCCCTTCATTCATATAACCCTCACAACTAGATTAAATGAACTTTTAAGTAATTGTATGTAAAAATTAAAATACAATATTTAATTAATTTTTGAATAGTATAATATAATTTCATATGTGAAATCAATATTTAATATCAATCCAACCCTTAACCTAATTATCTATCATAACTTCCTACTTGCAACCCTAATCTAACTCAACCTTAACCCAATAGACTATTGTTCTTAGTTATTTATTCAGCTCTATTAAATCTATTAAACTATACAAATTAAATCTCCAACATCATTAAAATATTTAAATTTAAAAGCTAAGCCTCAAACATTAACACCTATCTAACCTCTAAACTCTAATTACCCTTTTTTTATAAAAAGACATAAATGCAATTTATCAAAATAAATTTAAGACAAAATATTTAAATCAAGATGAAATTAAACTACAAATAATTAAATTACATCTAAAACTGATTTAACTAATTCTTACTCACTTTATATATTTATTATACTAATATTAATTTACACTGCATTCAAACTAACCTAACTAACATCTAACTAACCCTTACCTACTAACCCCTACCCCTTACCTTAGACATGGGTGATCCCCAATGCCTCTTATATGATCCCATGCCTTCAATTTATAGCCCAAGGTGCAGACATGGTCTCTCATAGGGTGGGTATGTATGGCATCATGAAATGGGCAAGTTTCTAAAGCTTAAAGTTTCCTTTGTGTTTGATTGGAGAAAGGAAATTTGCATCCCATTTATTGCATATAAAATCTTTTATTCCTCCCTTCCCCCACTCCGCCCATGTAAACATGGATTAGAAAGAGGCCCTTTCATATGGCACGTACAACTCCCAAAAAGGAGATAAAGGAGGAACCATTGGTGAATAAAGGTAAAAGATTTAGGATAGGTATTAGACAAGAAAGTTCTAAGTGTGTCCCTATCATCCTTTTTGCCAAATCAATTTGTCATGTCAAATCTAACATGGGGGCATGTGATGAGAATTTTGCAAAGCCTTGAGGACATTTCAATGCCATCTTGGAGGGAAGGAATTTAAGAGTTATGTTTTAAAGTTTTCTAGGTGAAGATAAAGTAACGTGTAGATAGTTTTATTTTAATTGATTTTAATTTCAAATTTTATATATTTCTTATTTAAAATTATTTTAAAAAGGAATATTATAGAAATATTCTCTATTACTAAATAGAATTAAAACTTTTTCCATCCAAAATCTAGAGAGCATTTTTGCTCTAAAATAGATGAAATTTTAAGGTTTATTTTCTCATCCAAGCATTAGTTTTCTCATAGAAATTTTAACATGGAAAAGTATAATAATGTGTAGTTCATTTTCTTAGATGGATTATAGGAATTTTTTTTGATGTTATATACTGCATTCAACTATGAAGTAATTTTAAAAAGTTACTAAACACTGCAATATAAGATACCATTCCTTTGAATTAAATTTCCTCTAACACATAACCATAATCAAATTGAATAACTTTATACAACATAAATATCTATAACACAATTTATTACTTTGCATTTATAATTTAATTTTCAAAGGTACAAGAAGTGAATTGTGAAATAACTACATTTTTGCATTCATCCTATATCAATTAATTACAAGAGATTTATAATGAATTCTATTTTAACATGTTCTCATTTCTACTATCAAAATTTATACATTAGGATCATATTTCCTGTTTTAAAATAACAACTACTTTAGGAAGATTGAAATCCAATAGATCCAATATACATCCAACTTATTTTTAATAACATGAACAAGATTCAATGGAATCACTACAAGGAGAAGTCTCCATAACAATGAACTCAAGAACACCATGACAATTCTAAATCTAGTTTTGCTCCATAGCAAGGTACTATTCAATCAATCTGCAAATTTACATAAAGATAATCATAGAGAGGTCACCTCCCAAAAAAAGCATCAATGTGAGGCCCCACCTCAAGCTTAGGAGAACAAAAACTGACCGGGTGACAATTAGATACAATCACATTAACACAATCAACAAACAAATCTCATCCAAGGTTTTCACAATAGTTTCCATATTGAACCAAGACTAGGGAGAATGTTGATTTTTCCAAGTAAGAGATGTCAATCAAAAACACAAAGAATATACCTCTTTTGAGGCTAGTAAATGAAAATGAACTTTCATTCTTCCTCTCCTTATCTCCCTAAAACAGAAACCATTTTGTATTGACAAGGGCCCATAACACCTTACTTTCTCCCTCTTCTCATCATGAGAAGAGGCTCTGCACTGACCCAAAGTCCAACTAAGGTGCTTCTATCATAAATGGCCACTTCTACCCTATCTAAGGGTGAGAAATTCCAACACACCCTTAACAGTTTTCCCTACAAAACAAAATGGAAATAATGAAAGAAAAGAAAATAGAAAATCCACATATACTAATCCCTCACATGTTTCAACACAAGCATGAAATGCACACATGCAAGAGATTTACATAAGTAAACAAAGAGAAGTGCATGAATAACGAGGCCATGAAGAATCCTAGCTTCACAAAGGTTGTGGAAATGGAGTTATGAGATGAGCTAAATCCTTTTTTCTCTTAAATTCCAACCTCAACTCACTCCAAATGTAGAGAATGGGTGAACAACTTTCAACTCTCAAAATGGCCACTAAATAGTCTTCTTTAAACTCACCCACCTAAAATGGCAATAACTCCATACTTGGCGTAAGTCTTCTAGGGTCTTCCCACTTGATCCTACCATCAAGACAACCTTTTAGGAGAAGAACAAACATGGAAAACCTCAAGGAGATGTTAACTTTTCCCACTAAAGGAAAAATGATATATTTAAGGAAATATAAATGCTATTAGGAAGTTCTAAAAGGGTGGAAAATGTTCCCAACTCTACACATATACCTTAGGTTCTTGGATTATATTAAATTTGGCCTGTAGGATCATTTTAGGGCCTATATAACTAGCTTGAAATATTTGAACTTTTAAAACCCTAAAAATGAAATCTTTCTACTAAACCCTAATTAGGGTAATTAATCTAGGTTATAAATTAATTAGTCGTAGATTACTAACTTAATCAATCTCAAATTAATAGGTTACTCTTAGTAGAAATCTGATCGAAAAGATCATTGTTGAAGAATGAAGAAGATTGATTGGAAAGAGGAAGATTGTTTTTTATTAGGTAAAATAGGTTTTACAGGGATCCTGAAACCCAAAGTTTTACAACAAAAAGAGCGAGATGAAACAAACTAAACAAACAAAAAACTACCACAAAAGGCCAGAGACAAAAGAAGGCCCGAAGCCAAAGTACAAAGGCCAGAGATAGAAAAGAAAAGCCATGAGAACAGGCTAGTGGCTATCCGTGTCCATGGCTTGCAGGGTTTCTACAGAATCATTATCCTTCTGACTGGCCATGCTTGCCTGAATCTTGGTAGGAGTGTTCATCTAGTTCCCCTGATTCACCTGGTCACTAGTTGCTTTCTGAAATTCATCCTGGTTGAATCCTTGCTCCGTGTTCTACTCCGCATCCCTTTCAAGGCCAATTGTAGTCAGATAGTCCCCCAAATTGACAATATTCTCATTCAAGGTGTGAAGGGTGTCCACTATCTGTTTGGTGATTATCTGGTGGACAGAATCCAGCCTTTGGACCTTTTGCTCAAGCTAGGTGAGTCTGTCATCCTGATGGTCTCTAGAGACCTGGCCTCTGTCTTTCTCCTGGCTACCCACCTGGTCCTTGCTTCCTCTGGCTTCCTAGTCCTTGTCACTATCCTGGTTGTTGGGCTAGTTGCTCCTATCCTTCAGAGCCTCAATTTCCTGAAAAAGCCACTTGATGGAACGAAAGTTGTCAATCAGACTGTCCTTTGCATTGTTCAAGAAGTTGAAGCTAGTTTCTCACACATTATCAGACATAACCAAAAGAGTCAGGTCAATGAGCTTGTCATAGTGGGTACTTTTTTCAAGGTCCTCCAGCACCTGGATTTTAGCAGGTTCTCTAACAATACCCAAACTGACCTTGTCCCCATAGAAGTTCCTCCAGGCCCTCCTCTTGTTCTTTCTGATTACCTCCCCCCCTTTTTCAACCATGATTTCAATCATCTCCTCTAGGGGTGAAATGGGGACCTCTTGAGGTGAATTGGGTGGGATGGGGCCGGGGGGCACATTAACAAGGTCCCTGGGATGTTCTTGGGGTAGGGCCTGGTTCACTTTTCTTTTCTTGGGGCTAACCTTAGGGTCCATTGGGGTCACCACCTCCTTGTCATTTTCTCTGCCCTTATCTTCTTCCATCTCACTTTCCTTCCCTGTCTCCTCCTCCTCCTCCTCAGATATATATCAGACTCCATATCATCATCACTGGCCTCTTTCACCTCCTTAGGATGAGGAGAGGGGGGGATAGGGGGAAGGCATCTAGGGCTCTTCCTACTAGGGATGCGGGGAACACGGGTAACAGGGATAACTTTGCTTGGGGTGTCAATTTTCTCTAATTTCACTACAAGCTCATCCCCAGAATTAGAACTAGCAATGTCCTCTGAGGCACTACCCAAATTCCTAATGATTTTACCTCTAGTTTGGGTTTTCAAGAACTCATAAATTAGAAGCAGGAGACCTTCATGGAGGGCAGGATTTTTGACAAGGAATTTCTTGACCCCTCTATATTCTTGGCCATGGAGGTGAAAATGTTAAAAGGAAAAGAAATTTTCACTTTGTGTCTAAAATGATTTAACAAAACAAAATGATGAGTCCTGATTCTATCAAACCTGGGGTCAAGAGTGACATATTCAATGATAATCCTGAGAACATACCTTCAAAACTTTTTGATGGAATCAATGTCGTAGTAGTTGTCAATCTTGACCAATTTGCTTTTCTCCTTATCATCCTTGACAAAGTTGTTGACAACGTTGGTAGACATCTTCTTGTCCCTATAGAAGTTCAATCCATCTTGAGAAAAGCCAGTCACCTCCACAATAAGACCCTTAGTGATTTGGTGGGAAACACCATCAATTTTGACCCTGCCATTTTGCCAGGAATCAACCATAGCTTTGGTAACCCCCGCATCAGATCCATGAAGCTTCTCTATGAATTTAGTTATACCTCCCTTCTGGAGCTTTCTCCAAACCTTCCTCTTCTCTTTCCATCTCTCTGCTTCACCCCATAGCTCTCTTCTGATCCTTTCTCCCACCATTGCAGTTTTTGGCTCAACTAACCCTAAACCACTAACAATATTGTCGAGTTCAGAGTAGCAAAAGGCGTTGAGAGAGAAAATAATATTGCGCATGTTTATGGGTTTATTTCTGGCTTCCTTCAGCTCGTGTCTTCCATACATGTGATTATGGAGCAGAGGGGATTTTGCATAACTCCAAATAATTACCTTTTTGAAGTACAATTTTACAAATCCTATCATCATTAAAAAGATGTTATGTTGGTGCCGTGGATTTGCTCCTTTCGGATTAGCTCAGTCGCCATCGCCAAAAAATTATTGTTGCTTCCCCATGTCATCACTGAGTTGCTAGCAACCACTTTGTTGGCAAACCAGTCAGCGACCATGTTTGCTTCACAATAAATGTGGATGATGTGGTAGTTTTTAAATTTCCTTAAGTCCGATTGTAGGTCCTTAATAATGCTTTCGATGGTCCAAGATTGTATAGTGACTCCTAAAATGCAATTTATTATATTTAAGGAGGAAGATTGTTGTTAAATAATGTTTTCAATCATTTTTTTGTCATTGATGTCAAACCTACTATTTTTTGGAATGAAAATTTCTTATAGGATCCAAGTACTATCACTTAGTTGATTGATGAAGAGGATTTAATCAACAAGATGTAACAAAAGCACCTAAGGGAAAGGTTGAGTTATAGTTTTGTAATGAACTACAAGGATTAGTTAAGATAATGGTAAAATGATGTATTGATAATGTATTTGAAGATACAGAGGTTGGACACACTTAGAAACATTGGAGGAATAAGTTGAAACAAGGTTGACTGCAAAGCTTAACTAAGTTCATTAGTGAGTGTCGAGAAAGCTAGTACGTGCTGATCAAATTTTTAGTTAGTGTTGAGAAAATAAAAAAATCTAGTGTGTGCTGAGTGATATAGGAGCCAAGCTTGTTTAGGTGCTAAGAAAAGTAACAGGTGTCAAGCATCAGAAAAACTTAGTAGATGTTGAGTGAATCCATAGTAGGTGTCGAGCATTAGTAAGATGTAGTTGATGTTGAGTAACAGAATATGTGCTGAACACTAGAATTTCAATAGTGTCAAGCTACTACATTATTGGAAAAGTAAAAAATTTTCCAGATTTGAGCTGACAAAGTTGTTACCTTGAATTTTTTTAACTAGATGGAGGATAAGGATGATGAGTTGGTGGCACAAAAATTTATGTAAACCCTTTTTGAGAGAATTCAAGAGGATTCTTCATGATGTTTCTAGAAGAAACAAGATGTGGGTTAGATTCAATGAATCCTACCTAATCATTTCAAACTAAAATTAAAGGAGGGAAGAATCGAGTATGGAAAAGAAATTCCAAACTTCTATTTAAGGAGTCATAGACCATTAAGCTAGAGTTGTTGGAGTGCCAAATTGCGAAGTGTTGAAGGGTGTCAAGGAGAAGACATCAATAGGAGAAGGAAGAATAGAGCATAGAGACTCTACTTTGATAAGTGGTCATAGAGGATTGTACTAGTATATCAAGCATGAAGACTCAAAGAGACAAAGCTTGAAAGGAGAACAAGCTATCAAAGCTACAAAGATTGAAAGCCTGGAAAAGTTATCAGCTAAACTGATGCAGGAGCATCCGGAGGTATAAGGGAAATCCTGTGTCACCCAAAAAAATATACCTAGACATAGTTTTTGTTTCATGTGTTTTCATTTCTAGATACCCATTTGGGTCAAATAAAGGTTCCAACTCTCATAGTTCCACTATTGTTGTTCCAAGTTAGAGTTTTTAAGCACCTTGAGATACATGTAAATGCCAAAAAAATAGGACTATGTAAATGAGCCATAATTATGGTGAGTTAGAAGGTGTAAATTGGTGGGATGATTATAATTGTAATTTAGACGATTCCAAAAAAAGAATCAGGTCAATAGGCCCCATAGCTTGAAAGTTATTGCAATTTTTTAGTTTTTGGAGACCTCCTAAGAATGCTTCAAAGTTAGGTTAGGGGCATTAAATGACCTTTTATAGGGCCTAAAAATGGGGGATGAGAAAAGCTCCTCCATAGGGCTATAGAGCACTCTGAGATCTTTCTAGAAATGTAAATGGTTCGTCAATCAGAGTTATGGTTCAAAAGTTATGCCTCTCGAAAGTTCGGCTACCGTTTTTGGATTCTTCTAAATTTTGCATCGACTTCAAATGCGAGTTCCAAAACCTTCTATTTGGGCGATGGATGCCAACTAGCACTTTCTAGAATGTATTCCTAATCCTTAACCCTTTGGAGTCTATTTAAGAACATTTTTGGCATTGTAAAAGGTAGTTTGGAGTGGAGTTTGAGCGGAGGTACTGGAAGGAGAAATTATCTCCAGTTTTATACTATTGTAAGCCCAAAGGGCATGTTTTGAAGTATGTTTTCTCTGTACTGATTGTATTAGCATATTTTCATAATTAATAAAGATTTCTCTTCCTATTGTGTCCATTCTATTATTGGGCTTGACCCTATCATGAACTATGATCTAAAATTTGCAAGTTAAGTTATGTGTTGTATCAGGTCAAAAGCCCTTGTTACTCTCTAACAATTGTGTTAGCTAGGGTAAAATCCTATGGACCTAGGTTGGTTTAACAACTATTTATAAATCCTTTAATAGGGTGGAATTCCATGTGAATTTTCTAAAGTCCTCTAACCAGACCCACTTCTAATAGGGTGGTTAAATCCTTTAACCAGGTCACATTTAACAATGTGTTGTAGCCTTTAATAGGGTAGGCCTTTCATAGGGCATCACTTCAGAAGAGTGAGAATTGAGTAGCATATTACTGGTAGTTTTTCCCAAATTGGGTTTCCATATAAATCACTATGTTATGTATTGATTCTTCATGTGTTATGCTTGCATGTTGATTCACAGTAACTTGCTAAGCAAGAAAATTTTAAGCTTAGATGTATGAATAGTTTTATAGGCTCACTTTACTTGATGGAAAAGTTTAAATTGGACATTTGGACCTTGAAAAACTAATTCACACCCCCCATTCTAAAGAATTTCTAACAATTGGTATCAAAGTCATCTATTGATTTAGTACTAGAAGCAGGAAGCTCAAGATGTCCAAGAGAGAAGTTCCCAAGCTCAACAGAGATAACTTCACTGCATGAAAAAGTTTAGTGAAATTGCACCTTAGATCAATAGGTGACTATGCAAAAACCTCAATTGGAGTGGAACATGTAGATCTAGCTAGACCCCTTTCTATAGATGATTTGAACAAAAGGAAGGAGCACAATCAGGCAATGTTGGAGATTGCCTCTGCACTTAGCTATGCTGAATTTGATGACATCAAAGGATGTGATTTTCCATTCAAGATGTGGAAAGCCCTATCAGATATCTATGGAGAAGATTAGAATGTTCAAAGAGCGAAGAGAGAAAGCCTCAAAGGAAAGTTTGATGACATGAAAACAAAGGAAGGTGAAAATGTTGCTCAATATGCTACTAGAATGAAAGAAGTGGTAAGTGCAATAAGGAGTTTGGGTGGTCAATTAGAAGATGTTACTGTTAAAAGTAAATACTTAAGAAACCTACTCCCTATCTATGCTATTAGAGTTTTAGCCATCCAAGAACTAAGGTGTGTACCAAAAAACACACTAACCTTTAAAGGTATAGTAGGAAGACTCACTGCATTTGAATTGTCCAACTTTAATAACTACAGACTTGAAAATCTTGAATCTTCTTTTAAGGCTAAGCTATCACTCAATGATACTAAGGAGGTGAAATAAAATAAGAAGAGTAGAAAAGGAAAACATGTATCCAGTGACAGTAGCATAAATGAAGAAGATGTGGAACAATTGGAGGCACTACTAGGCAAAAGATTTCATAGAGGCAAATGTAAATTCAAAAGTAAGCTTCCTATCATTTGTTTTAATTGCAATGAAGTAGGACATATTGCTACAAGATGTACATAGAAGAAGAACTACAAGGAAGGAAACAAGTACAAGAACAAAAGAGAAGATGATAGTAGAGATTACAATGACAAAGGCAAAAGATGCTACATAGTTGGAGAGGATTCTGATGAGAATGATCATGAAGTAGTCTATGTAGCCATGAAGGCTAAGTCAGATGAAGATGAGGCAATAGAACTAGTAACATGTGTGAACAAAAATGACAAGTGGATCATAGACAATGGATGCTCACATCACATGATAGGAGACATAAGTAAGTTTATTACCTTTACTCAATATGATGGAAATAGTGTTAGATTTGGAAACGATGCTCCATGCCAAATTAAAGGAAAAGGTTCTATTAAACTTATAGAGAAAATTTCATGTGATAATGCATAATATGTTGAAGGATTGAACTACAATTTATTGAGTGTATCACAGTTAGGAAATGTAGGTTACAAAGCAGAATTTGGAAACAAAGCTACCAAAATCTATGATACTAATGGAAATCTGATAGGAAAAGGTGAAAAATCTAGGATTAATCTATTTTATGTAGATATGGAAAATGTAGCCTGTCTCATTGTTAGACTTGATAATGTGTGGTCATGACATAAAAGGTTGTGTCATGTTAACTTTGACAATCTGATTAGCATCAGAAAAAAGAAAGTTAGAGGTTTGCCTAAGCTGAAGAAGAGTAAAAATACAATGTGCAAACAATGTGAGCTAGGAAAGATGACTAAGTCTAGTTTCAAAAGCAAAACCTACACTTTAAAATAAGTATTAGAGCTAGTCCATACAGACTTATGTGGCCCAATAGAAATGCAAAGCTACCAAGGAGACATATACATAATGCTATTTATGGATGATTACTCTAGGATGATGACTACCATGTTCTTAAAACAAAAATCTAATGCATTTCAAATTTTAAAGTGGTATTTGGCCAAAGTTGAGAAGGAAACAAGAAAGAGTCTAAAGTGCCTGAGATTAGATAGAGGAGGAGAGTTTACATCAAAAGAATTTGAGATATTTTACAATGACAAAGGAATCAAGAGACAAATGTTAGCACCAAGAACTCCCCCCCAAAATGGCATTTTAGAGAGAAGGAATAGATCAGTAATAAACTATGCCAAAACATTAATGATGGAGAAAAATGTTGCTCTAAAATATTGGAGAGAAGCTATAAGTACTACTAGTGTAATGCCCCGCCTGGAGATCCTTGGAAAAAAGGATTCAAATCAAGCCAAGATATATTTTTTTTTACAAGTATGAATGCACATGACAACATCATACAGGGATCACAATGATCACAATGGAAGACTTCAACACAATCCCGACAACCAACAAATCTCCAAACGCCACTACCAAATCGACACACCCAAACAAAGCCAACAACGACAACGCACATGATGAGGGCACAAGAAACAAGCACTCATCAACAAAACACCAAGCTGGGGTAAAATGCAGAATCTCAAAATCTGGCTAAGCCTAAAATCCTAAAGCCCTGAAAATTGGCTAAGTCTGGATTTTTGAAGCCCTGAAATTTCCTAGAATCCATAACTTATCTCCGAGAGGTCTGAAACCTATCTCAAATGATTTGTCGCATATATTAAAATATATCTTAAGTATAAGGAATTAAATATACGTCAACTTATACTTATATGATATATTTTAAACCCTAAGAGATAAAACAGAAACATGAAAACTCGATTTCAAGAGAAACTAATAGAATTCAAAATGCAACAACATAGGATCGAAGAACACCCAAAAGGGTATCCAAAACCACTCTCAAAAAGATCGGATAACGAAGAAAAGTGCCCGCTAATGGCACGCGCAGGTTTTTCACAAAAATCATGCGACACTTTTTACTAAGGGAGGGCGACACTTCTCCCTTACTGCGTGCGACACTTCTCAAGAAGGCCTGCGATACTGGAAAAGTATCGCGTGACATTTCTCATAAACACTTCTCCAGTAATGCGTGCGATACTTTACAGTATCGTACAACATTCTTTCTATGGGCATGCGATACTTTATCAGTGTCGCACAATGCTGAACTAATGTCACCCATAGAAACACGCAAACACTCCTAGAAGCAAAAAGGACCAAAATAGAGCAAAGAACCTCCACACCAAGGAGTATCGGATCCACAAAGGCTCGAGGAATGAACACTCGAGTGCAAGAACAACATAGAAAGAAGAACATCAAACCATCTAAACTATAGCAGCAAAGAACACACTGAATAAAATATCGCAGAGAACAAAAGAAACATCGCAATGTACAAAAATACATCTCAGGAACAAAACAACCAAATTAAGTACGTAGTTCCTCCCAACCATCAATAGCATCATAAGACCATCGTGGGTCCTAGCCATCCCCTGCGCGTAACATCCCAAGCCACTGACCAGATCGTTGGTACTGTTGTAATAGGGACGTCACTACTAAAACATGCACAATAACAGCACTACTAAAACATGCACAATAACATCATAAGAAAATCTAACATGCTAGTGATAACGCATAAGATAATCCTACAGTAGATAACATCACCTATCACATGCTAAATAGTAGTAAGCAACAGATATACTACTAAAGCAAATCACATCATCTAATCATATGCTAAAGATTATGATAAGGGAATGCGTCAAGTAAAATAACATCATCTAAACATGATATACAAGCATCCCAATGAAAGCATAAATCACAAGAAAGCATACTTCGATACCCGAAGTACCAAGTGAAGACATCTAGCAACGGTCGCACTAGGACAAAAGATTGTCTCTGTACACCAATCCCTAGCAGTGGTGAAGGTAGCTACACTTCCCAACCACATGGCATCCATAGGTCCACACCCGCCATGCTGATGGAGATAATGATCCAACCATAAACACACAAAAAGCACAACATCCATGGCTAACACTCACGCTAGACAGTATGATGGCTGCAACCAAGAACCTAAGACAATGCAAGGAGTACAGGTCCTAGTCAGACACTCAAAAGGCTACTAAGTAGGGGCTGACATCATGGAGAGTTTCTTGGCATCGACAAGCCCAAGCTTGGATTGTGCGTTTCAACTCCTCAACGGAGGGCCCCGCACACACATTCTATTATCTTAAGTTTTATTATCAGTCACATATTTTCTTTAATTATCACTTATTTAAAACTTCCTCTGCCAACCCTATGGAACTAAGGTCACCAGGCTGCGAGATAGAAGCCCCCTCCATATGCTACCCTACCCTACCCATGCTCATCCTATGACAAGTGCCCGTGGGCATGCATACTCCCATCCCAACTCTAATGATCATAACTTTCAGAAAATCCACGAAAGATCGGGCCTCGCAAGTCACCCAACAAATGTACGCGTACGTACTCGTGTGTGGCGCACCACCATCACGAAGATCATAACACAAGGACAGGAATGAGAACACAATGCAAAGAAAACACCCAACTGAAAGCAACACATGAAGGATGGATTCTACACGAATCCCAAAGACAATAAAACCATACATCATAAAATCACTCAATCGGCCTCAATCCAAGAGTATGGATTCTACACGAATCCCAATTATGTAACAAGACCACACATCATGAACTCACTCAACCGGCCTCAATCCGAGAGTATGGATTCTACACGAATCCTAGCGTTCATGAAACAAAAGCAAAGGTCCAACAAAAACCATAACAGGTGTAAAATCACTCAATCGAACACAACGTCGAGAGTACAAATGCAACATGCATCCCAATGCAACATAAAAGTGCAAAAGTGGTTTGACTGATATCCAAACGGATCATCAAGGTCCACGACCCACATTGTGCTAAGAAAACCCGAGAAAACAAGGCGGCACGCAAAATGAGGTAAAAACCCCAAAAATTTAGAAAACTTCAAAATTAAAACCCATTTGGCCTTTGGGTTCAAAAACCCCAAAAATCCAAAAATAAATGAAATCGGATACCATATGAAAAAATGGCCAGCATAACGGCATAAAATCCCAAACCCTCATCTCAAAAAATAGAGAAATGTTCATACCCGCCCAACCGGGTAGAACTAGAATACAGAAACGGAGGGGAACACTAGTCCTTAGCCTCCAAACAAGCGGCTACCAAAAATAGAAGCATAAACGGAGCAGAAACAATAAAACAGGAAAGCCCTACCTCATAGCCAAAAGGGAAAAATGGAAAACTGAACCAGAAAATAAAACGCCCACAGAAGTGGCTGAAAATTGCGGCAATCCAAGGTTTCCCCGAGCTGGATCCAACGAGCTCAACCTCACGACAATCCCACGCCCGTAGCTCCCACAACGAACAAAACAACAAATCCTCATGAAGAGGATTTTGGGTTTTACTCTCCAACTTTCCAATTTGAAAGTGAGAAGTGAGGAATTAAATTCCTCTTTGGATATTTATTCACTTTTCGGGTGAATAATCGATTAGGGCAAATAACCAGCCAACCTAGTGAAATCCCAAATCGACCCAAACGAAAACAGGCTATTCCTATAAATAGGAATTCATCTATGGCAAAGCTGCCAGAAATTAAAATAAATCAATTTTAAAAGCCCGAAAATCCAAAAACACAAAAATCACCTTAACAACTTTCACGACAATGCGAACCTCTAAATGCACAGACACACTTACTGGTCTAATCACATAATGCAAATGAGTTCGGATTTAATAATCACCGAAAGGTTTAAATTAAAAATTTAATTAAGGATACGTCGACCATACAAAGGCGACATTGGTAAAATATGAACGGCTGAATCACTAACTCCATGTGCCACTGCAAGGGATATAATCTTGCACACTAAACAACACGATCAAGTGCAATTGCATATAATAATATAGCCGAAGCAATAAATGCATTAAATCACCTAATTTAACCATTTATTTAATTATATTAAAATAATCTATTTACATCACTCACGTTCGCATAAAGCATAACAACGCAGGAATGAAGTGAATAACCATAGCATTAAATCCATCACATAACAAAATCAGAGGTATGTCCAAATACCAGATAACCAAATATCATCATAAAACACACTGTCATCTCAAAATGGCATCATCATGCAATATGATTAACTGAACAGCATAGTAGTCTAAAATCTATGATACTGAAATCAAAGTGTAACATTTGACGCTTAGGTCATCTCAAATGTAAAACATAACATGAGTAACAAATATCTCTCTAATCAGAAATATAACAAGGTAGATATCCGCAGCACATAACCAAATAATCCAACTAGAATAATCCATTTTTAATCATTAATGCATTTAATAAGGCACTTAAAACACATAAATGAACACAGTCATAAACATGACTAACCACTGCTACAGGAACCTAGTCCAGTGTAGCATGGTAATAGTACACAGTGCAATCTCTGCACACATCTCAAGGTAATCATAGAACAACCTCATGATACCACATCGATCATGGTAACCACTGGCACAAACCTCAGTGAGCCAAAAATCACATCATAATCTCAACGATCAGTCAAAAGCATAATCAATGCAATTGATAAAGAAACATAAATCCAAACACCTCAACGGTGTAGACCACTCGGGTCACAATCATGATCCATCACAACAAAAGATCATCAAGGTTGCATCCATTAGGATGACTTACAAAAGTCAAATGGGAGAGGAACTACAACTATTTACACCTTGAATTGAGTACAAGTCAAGAAAGAAACAAATGCAACACCTTTTGAAATATGGTATGGTCACTCAACTAATGTAAAACATTTCAAAGTATTTGGTTGGAAATGCTATATTCTTAAAGATACTAGAAATGTCAAGTTTGATGCAAAGAGTGATGAAGGAATATTCCTTGGATACTCCACTAGAAGCAAAGCATATAAGTGTTTGAATACTAACACTAAAAAGATTGTGGAGCGTGCAAATGTAAATTTTGATGAGCACGCAGAAGTCCAAGTTGATGAATCCAAGAAATTAGAAGATTATAGATCTTTTGTATACTTCTATGAAGAAATGTCTATTGAAGATGATGCTACCAAAGTTGGGACTCAACAACAAATCTCAGTATCAGTCAAGTCACAACCAGGGAAGGCTGAGCTACATTTAAAAGTCAAGTTGTAGAATGAAGAAAATGTACATTCTATTTTTGAAATTAGTACACATGGAAGAGGACCAAACATGGAAAGAAGGATAGAACCATGACTATCTAGATATGTGAAAAGACATCACCTTGTAGAATAAATCATTGGTAACATGGAAGCTAAACCAATGACAAGGAATAGACTAAAGAATGAGTCATGTCTACTGAGCAAGATTGAGCCCAAAATAGTGAAAGATGTACTACAAGATGATAATTGGCATAAAGCTGTGTAAGAAGAGATAGATTAGATTGAGAAAAATAAAACTTGGACCCTAGTTCCTAGGCCAATTGATAAGAATGTAATTGGTACCAAATGGGTCTTCAGAAATAAACTTGATGAGAATAGTGAGATAACAAAAAATAAGACCAAACTAGTCTACAAAGGTTATGCATAAGAAGAAGGATTGGACTATGGGGAAACATTTGCCCCTGTTGCAAGAATGGAAGGAGTAAGAATGTTACTTGCATATGCTACTTATAAAGGTTTCAAAGTTTATCAGATGGATGTAAAGTCTACCTTTTTGAATGGTATACTAGAAGAGGGAGTCTACATAGAACAACTAGAGGGATTCTTTGATGGCAACAAAAAGGATATGGTTTGCAAACTACATAAAGTTATCTATGGTTTAAAGTAGGCACCTAAAGCATGGTATGAGAGACTGCACAAATATCTTGTGAAAATAAGATTTGAGAGAATAGATGACAATAGAAACCTATACACCAAAGCAGAAAAAGGTAAAGATATTTTGATATCTGAAACCCTTGTTGATGATATAATATTTGGAAGAAAAGACATCCTATGCAAAGATTTTGTTGATCAAATGAAACATGAGTTTGAGATGTCAATGTTTGGAGAAATCAAATTCTTTGTTGAATTAAAAGTACACGAGATGAAGCATGGCATATTTGTGACCCAATCAAAATATATCAAGGAGATACTCAAGACATTAAGATTAGAAGATTCAAAACTAATTAGTAAACCAATAGTAATAGGACATAAGTTATCAAAGAATGATGAGTTTTCTAAAGTGAATCAGACAATGTATAGATCAATGATCAGAAAGTTGTAGTATGTTGTACATAGTAGACCGAACATTGCATTAGCTGTTGGAATAGTGGCAAGATTTTTTGCTAACCCAAGAGAAAATCATATGATGGTAGTAAAGAGAATATTGAGGTACCTAAAAGGAATTGATGATTTTGTTCTATACTACAAGAAGAGTGAAAAGTTTGAGTTAAAAGCCTACACTAATGCAAATTGGAAAGGTAATATTGATGAAAAAAAAAGCACCAATGGAGGAGCATTTTTATTAGGTAAAAGACTGATTACTTGGACCAGCAAAAAGAAAAGTTGTACCTTATAGTCTATTGTAGAAGCTGAATATGTTGCAGCTACTATCAACTACACTAATACTGTATGGATCAAACATCTACTGCAAGGTATTAACTTTTGATACTCTATTGTGATAACACAAGTGCCATCAACATATGAAAGAATCCTATGATGCATGCCAAAGCAAAGCATATTGCAATTAAATATCACTATGTAAGAGAATTGGTGGAAGACAAGCAAATAAGGATAGAATATGTTAGTCAAAAGGAACATATTGTTGACATATTTACTAAAGCACAACCTAAAGATGCTTTTGAGTATCTTAGAGCTAAATTAGGGGTGATACTCTTGGCCAAGGCTACTTAAAAAATTAAAATTGCCCTGCATCAAATTTGTTGATTGTTGGGATATTACAAATTGATGTAGATGATGTTTTACTTTAGGATCATGCCTAAAGTAATCAAAAGTACTAAAGTTCCAAATTAGTCACAAGAAAGATGATAGTAGAAGAAATTGGAGTACCTACAAATGCTACACTTGCATGTTAAGATGCTGAAATAGTATATCTTTGGCATTGTTGTCAAAGAGGGAGAAGCTAAAAAGAAACTAATCAATAGTTGAGGGAGAAGTAACAAAAAACTGATCAGATTTATGGATAGAGAGAGAAGTAGTTGATACCAAAATAGCAGAACATGATTAATGCATACAAAGGGAGAAATAATGTAAGAAGGAGTCAAGAGTAGTACAAGATCAAAGTGAATAGTGCTAAGCCATAGAAAAGAGGGAGAAATAGGATGTTCAAGAAGATATAGCTAAGAGGGAACAATAGCTAAGAGGGAGAAGCAGAAGAAAAGTAATCAGGATAGTAGATCAAAGAGGGAGATGTGAAAATTGATAGTAGCACATTTTTCTTTTTGGCATTTGATGTACTATTCTAACCTAGCTAGCACTTTGATAACCTAGTTAATCAGTTTGGTTTGCCATCAATGCCAAAGAGGGAGATTGTTGGAAATCTGATTGAAAAGATCATTGTTGAAGAATAAAGAAGATTGATTGCAAAGAGGAAGATTGTTGTTAAAGAATGTTTTCAATCATTATTTTGTCATTGATGTAAAACCTAATATTTTATAGAATGACAATTGCTTATAAGATCCAAGTACTATCACTTAGCTGATTGATGAAGAGGATTTAATCAACAAAATGTAACAAAAGCACACAAGGGAAAGGTTGAGTTATTGTTTTGTAACGAAGTGGAAGGATTAGTTAAGAAAATGGTAAAATGATGTATTGATAATGTACCTAAAGATACAGCGGTTGGCCACACTTAGAAACATTGGAGGAATAAGTTGAAACAAGGTTGACTGCAAAGCTTAACTAAGTTCATTAGTGAGTGTTGAGAAAGCTAGTACGAGCTGAGCAAGATTTCGGTTAGTGCCAAGCAAATGAAAAATCTAGTATGTGCCAAGTGATATAGAAGGAGTTGAGTGTGTTCAAGTTTTGAGCATTAAAAAAACTTAGTGGATGTCAAGTGAATCCATAGTAGGTGTTGAGCATCAATAAAATGTAGTTGATGCTGAGTAACACAGTGTGTGTCGAGCACCAGAATTTCAATAATGTTGAGCTATTACATTATTGGAAAAGTTAAAGATTCACTAGATCTAAGCTAACAAAGTTGTTACCTTGAATTTTGTGAACCAAATGTAGGATAAGGATGATGAGCTAGTGGCACAAAAATTTATGTAAACTATTTTTGAGCAAATTCAAGAGGATTCTTCATGATGTTTCTAGAAGAAACAAGATGTGGGTTAGATTCAATGAATCCTACCTAATCCTTTTGAATTGAAATTAAAGGAGGGAAGAATCAAGCATGAAAAGAAATTCTATACTTCTATTTAAGGAGTCATAGATCAAGAAGCTAGAGTTGCTGGAGTGCCAAATTGTGAAGTGGTTGAAGGGTGTCAAGGAGAAGACATCAAAAGGAGAAGGAAGAATAGAGCATAGAGACTTTGCTTTGATAAGTGGTCATAGAGGATTGCATTGCCATATAAGGCATTAAGACTCAAGGAGACAAAGTTGAAAGGAGAACAAGCTGTCAGAGCTATAGAGATTGAAAGTCAGGAAAAGTTATGAGCTAAACTATGATCTAAAATCTCCAAGTTAACTTGTGTGTTGTATCAAGCCAAAAGCCCTTGTTGTTACTCTCTAACAATTATGTCATCTAGGGTAAAATCATATGGACTTAGGTTGGTCTAACAACCATTTGTAAATCCTTTAACAGGGTGGTATTCCAAGTGAATAATCTAAAGTCCTCTAACTAGGCCCACTTCTAATAGGGCATTTAAATCCTTTAACCAGATCACATTTAACAATGTGTTGTATCCTTTAACAGGGCAGGCCTTTTAGAGGGCATCACATTAGAAGAGTGAGAATTGAGTAGCATGTTACTAGTGGTTTTTTCCAATTGGGTTTCCATGTATATCACTGTGTTATGTGTTGATTCTTCATGTTTTATGCTTGCATTTTGATTTATAGTAACTTGCTAAGTAAGAAAAGTTTAAACTTGGATGTATAAATAGTTTAATAGGCTCACTTTACTTGATGAAAAAGTTTTAATTGGGCATTTGGACCCTGAATAACTGATTCACCCCCCCTCTTAGTTATTCTAAAGCATTTCTAACAACTCTACTAACCCTAATTAACATGTTGATACACATACATATTATGAGTATCATGTGACACCATAAGATTCACTATTACATAACATTAAACACCTTACAAGATACAAAATGATACACACATTTATATTAGGATACAAATAAAACACTAGACAATGAGGTTTGAATCACTTTATTGGAATCAACCTTTGCCTTACAATTTTCACATAGGGTTGATTATCAATTCTCCAATAAATTCCATGGTTAATTATCCTACACATTCAACTGAATATCAGTAGCTCAAGAAAAGTCACATGTATATATTTAATCCAAATTGCATAATCACATTAATCAAAACATCAAACTTTCATTTAAATAACCCTTTCTCATTTCTACACACATATTTCATCATTACTAACTGCAAAATTAAAGTATTTAACTTATTCATAATTTTGAATCATTTATTGTACTATACCATCATTATGCATGCTTATAAAACATCAAATAACATGATTAAGCATTTTTAAAGTAAAGCATCACATGACATAAACTAAATAATAATTTCTAGTCCATTATATAATGCCTGAACATATTGAGTCATAATGTGTCAAACTAAAATTTATTAGATGTGCTATGATGGATCGAGGTGAAGCCTCATAGGAATTTAGAACATTTCATTAGAATATCACCTTGATTAAGGGGTCTACAAATGACAATTAGGTCAACCTTGATTAATGAATTTTACTGTCACAATGGTTAGAAAGTAATAGCGAGGTTTGGTCTAATAAAATACAACTTTCTTTTCTTGTTTAGATCTTTATTCAGCTCATTCCTGGTTCATTGTCTAGACATCATCATATTCTCAGCTCTAATCTTCTTGGTGACTCTTCAAGCAATCACACTCTCAATAATTGTTCACTTTTCTTCTACAAATTTGTTCTCCTCTTATTCTTCATAAACTCACTAGTACAATGACCAATCAATTCAACATAAAAAAATCTCATATACCTCCTCAAATGTGTAGTTTTTATCTATTTCCTTTTAAAAATAATTGTAGATCTTAGGGTTTGACCAGATTCATTGAATATGTGCATCATTATATCATTCTTCCTTGAAACTTCTAGAAACTTCTCATTAAATCATTTCTTTTTATGCATTTTGACTGATCCAAACATTCAACTATGTTGGCCTCAAATCTTGATTCCTTCCCAAACTATTATTTCATTGGTTCTTTATCATCATTGTGTTCTTCATCTTAGTCGTCATTGTGTATCTTAGTCACTACTAATTCTTTTTCACTTAGCTTATACTAGCTTACTCAGTCTATGATGCTCTCAACCACTACTACAATTTTCCTTCATCTTGCTTGACCATTACTATCACTCAACTAATACTTTTTTATTGGCTATTACTTAAGTTCCTTAATCTTGTGCTTCAACTTCTTCATTGACCTTGTAAAGTGTCACTCGGTCAAGCTCCACTTCTTGTCTTTCATCAACCATCTCTTCTAGACTTAAATCCAATTATCTTTTTTTCTTAATATAATGATCAAAAAACATATTACCTTGTCAAAGACCAACTAATCAAGTTCCCATTGTAGTTCTATCATACTTACTGTTGGAATTCTTTAGAATAATTGAGAGGGGGGTGAATCAATTATCCAAGGTCCAAATGTACAATTAAAACTTTTCATAGCTTAGTGAATCAATATCCATAAAAGATTTTCATAATTCATCCATCCATTAGATTATGCAATCACTTAAACTTGTAGGTTACTATCAAATCAACTTTGCAAAAATATAAAAGTGAAACATAACATATTCAATAACACATTTCATACAATGATTTAACATGGAAATCCAATTTGGAAAAAATCACCAATAACATGCTACTCATTCTCACTCTTTTGAAGTAAAGCCCTATGAAAAGCTAACATTATTAAAGGTTACAATGCACATTGTTAAATGTGACTTGGTTAAAGGATTCCAATAACCCTATTAGGACTGAGCCTTGTTAGAGGACTTTAGATGATTCACTTGGAATGTAACCCAGTTAAAACATTTACAAATGACTATTAGGTCAACCTTAATCCAAAGGATTTACCCTAAACTAATACAATGATTAGAAAGTAATAGTAAGGCTTGATCTAATAACAATTTACAACTCCATTTGCAAATTACAGATCTTTATTTTAGTACCTCATTCTACTTGGCTTTCACACGCTTTAGTTGTGATATCTTGTTCACTCTTCAAGCATCCATATCCTTAGGCATTCTTGCTTTGCTTGCCAATGCAATCTCTTCTCTTAGGTCACTGGACGAAGCAATACCCTCGACTCCTTGTCTTCCTTAGGTTATCACACATGACAACCTTTGCTTCTAATTGACCATATCTAGAAATAGAGAATTAAGAGCTTTTGTCATTCATCCTCCATCATCCATTTTAGGGTGAGGTTGGATTAGGTAGGATTCAATGAATCTACCCCTCATTTCATTTCATTTCCTTGTAGAAACTTCTCCTTTAATTATCATTGAATTTTCCTCAAAATGGTTCATCTTCAATTATGTGCCACCATCTCATCAAGCTTATCTTCTAGATGTTGGAAATACAAGAGGAGTAATTGAGAGGGAAGGGGTGAATCAATTAATACTAAAATAAATCCTAGATCCCATGGATGTCAAATAAAATTCAGACTGGTAAAACTGATTACTACTGATATTCGATAATCATTTAGAAATTGTTGTAACTCGATAAATGTAGAGTGTGTATTACTTTAGTATATCTTAATATGTTATCAGTAATTTACTTGCAAGCATGAAAGATGTAACATGAACACATAAGACACCAAGATTTAACATGGAAACCCTATTTGGGAAAAATCACAAAATGTAACTAGTTACTATTTTTCACTTTTTTGAAGTGAGCCCTGTTAGGAGCCAACCCTATAAAAGGTTACAAAACACACTGTTAGGTGTGATCCTATTAATGGATTTAATCACCCTATTAGGAGTGGCCTTGAAAAAGGTCTTAAAATAGTTCAATGGAATTGCTACCTTGTTAGAGGATTTACAAATGGCCGTTAAACTAACTCTATTAAGAGATTTTAGTTCACTACTACAATGGTTAGAGAGTAACAATGAAATGACTTGATTGTGATGCAACTAAAATTTCTGATTACAAGTCTTTGTTTTGGTTCATACTTGATCCAACCTAATCAAATAATCCTTTTCTTCTCCACAAAACTAATTTTGAACATTATGATGGAGGTAGTGTAAGGTTTGGAAACAATGAACCTTGTTGCATAAAAGGAAAAGACCAAATCTCATTAACCAATGAACTTGTATGTGACAATTCCTATTAGGTTGAAGGACTAAAGCATAATTTATTAAGTGTGGCATAACTGAACAATATTGGATTCAAGGTATAATTCATGAATGGCAAGGCAAGAGTATTGGATAATCAAGGAAATTTGATTGGACAGGCAGGCAAACAAAAGGTAACCTATTTTATCTTGACCTTGGTGATTGTTCATATTTTATTTCTCAAATAGAAGAAAGTTGGCTATGGCATAGAATATTATGTTATGTAAAATTTGATAAATGGTTAAGATTAGAAAACTTAGAAGAGTATGATGTCTTCCTAATTTGAAGAAACCTAATGTTGGATTATGCAAAAATTGCTAAATTGGTAAAATGGGAAAGACTAGTTTTAAAAGAAAAAGCTATCAATTAGAAGATGTCTTGAAAAATTTGTATACTGATTTATGTGGACCTACTAGAATAGAAAACTATAGAGGAGAACAATTTTTTATTCATTTTGTTGATGATTATTCTAGAATGATGATTATTATGTATCTGAAAGAAAAATTAGAAGCTTTTGAAAAACTCAAATGGTATCTAGCTAGAGTAGAAAAATAAACTAGAAAAAGATTGAAATGCTTAAGATTAGATAGAGGTGGTGAATTCATATCAAATGAATTCAACAATTTCTACATTGAAAGAGGAATCAAAAGACAAGTATCAGCCCCTAGTACTCCTAATCAAAATGGAATAGCTAAAAGAAGAAACAAATCCATCATGGATTTTGCAAGGACATTAATGATTGAGAAGAATGGTGCTATCAAATACTGGAAGGAAGCTATTAGCACTATAGTTCATACTTTGAACCAAGTTCAATTGAAGAAGGGCTCAAACAAAACTCCATGTGAACTATGGTATGGCTACAAACCCAATGTAAGTTACTTGAAAGTATTTGGCAGAAAATGTTATTACTTGAAAGAATCTAGAAAAGGAAAATTTGATGTAAAAGGTGATAAAGGTATATTATTAGGATATTCCTATAGAAGTAAAGCATACAAATGTCGGAATTTTTCTACTCACAAAGTCAAAAAAAGTGCATATGTGAGAATTGATGATTTTGCAAAAAATATTGAAGAAGAAAGTAAAAAGGATCCAGAAGATTACAAAATTTTTTTCTACTATGAACTTGATACATTGCCAAAAAAATTTGACAAAAAGGAGACTTCATCTCCTAATTTCTCCAAACCTTGAATAGTTACTAAGTTGCAGGAAGTACAAATCGAGTCACAGGGGCCTAAGTCACATTTAGAGGCTACCAAGTTAGTGCATACTGAGTCTGGAGAACCCAAGCCATAGATAGAAGGTCCCAAGCCTAAAGTTGAGATTCAAAATGAAGACAATAAAATCCATTCAAAAGTCAAAGAACCTCTATTGGATTAATATGTTAGAAGGCATCATGCTCCTGATCAGATCATTAGAGACAAATCAGATGGAACAATGGCAAGAAGCAAACTAAAAGGTACATATTTACTTGCTGAATTTTAACCTAAAAGTGTCAATGATGCACTGGAAAATGAAAGTTGCATTGAGGCTATAAATGAAGAAACAAAAAAAATAGAATAGAATAAAACTTGGACTCTTGTACCTAGGTCCAAAGATAAATATGTGATTGGTACAAAATGGGTATTAAAAAATAAGTTGAATGAAGATGGAAAAGTGTCAAGAAACAAAGCAAGGTTGGTATGTAAAGGATATTCTAAAGAAGAAGGTATTGATTATGGTGAAAATTTTGCCCCTATTGCAAGATTGGAAGGTGTTAAGACTTTATTGGCTTATGCAGCTCACAAAGGATTCAAAGTATATTAGATGGATGTTAAATCTGCATTCTTGAATGGAATTCTTGATGAGGAAGTCTATATTAAACATCGAGAAGGTTTTGTTGATTCATAAAAAAGGGACATGGTCTACAAATTACATAAAGCCCTATATGGTCTAAAATGAGCTCTTAGGGCCTAGTATGAAAGACTACATAGCTATTTGATACAGATTTGTTTCCAAAGAACAAATGACAATAGTAGTCCATACATCAAGGAAGCACCAGATAAGAAGATTGTATTGGCAAAAATATTTATGGATGATACTCTATTCATAGGAAATGATAACTTATGTAAAACATTCTTAGAACAAATGAATAAAGAATTTTAAATGTCCATGTTTAGTGAAATAAAATTCTTTATTGGATTGCAGATACAACAGAATCGAAATGGTATCTATATCACTCAATCTAAGTATATCAAAGAGATACTCAAAAAAATTGGAATGGAGGATTCAAAACCAATTGGAACCCTCATGTGTATTGGACTTAATCTTACCAAATATGATGAATCCAAGGAAGTAGATCAGACCTTATATAGATCAATAATTGGGAAACTATAGTACATACAAGGCATGATATTGCCTTAGTAGTTGTGATAGTGGAAAGATTCTTGGCTAAACTTAGATAAAACTACATGATGGAAATAAAGAGAATCTTAAGATAGCTGAAAGGTACTAAGACTATGGCTTATGGTACAAACTTGGAGTCAATCTTGACTTAAAAGTATTTACTGATGTTGATTGGGTAGGAAATCGTCATGACAAAAAAAGCACTAGTGGTGGAACATTCTTTCTTGGTAAAAAGCTGGTATCTTGGACAAGCAAGAAGCAAAATTGCACACCTCAATTTACAATAGAAGTAGAATATGTAGCAACAACATTGAATTTCTCTAACATTGTTTGGTTCAAATAGCTGTTGGAAGGAATGATGGTTGAAATCAAAGAGCCAATAGTCATGTATTGTGATAACACCACTATAATCAACATATCAAAGAATACAGTAATTCATTCCAAAACAAAGAAATTTTTTATAAAATATAATTTTGTAAGAGAATTATTATAGGAAAAAAAAATTAGATTGGAATATGTGCATACAAAAGAACAAATTGTAGATGTATTCAAAAAGTCATTACCTAAGGATGCATTTTTGTATCTAAGAAGTAAGCCATAGGTCATTACCCTATCTGAAGCTCACTAAATAAAGTTTAGTGATGCATAAATAGGAACCAGGTTGAAGATCAATCAGTTAATGTAGTATTGACAAGGACATATTGCAAATAAATCTGTACTCAAGGTACATTGGCACTAATTAGAATTGTCTTTGGCATGTTTTGTCAAAGAGGGAGAAGTTTACTGTCATAATTTTTTGAAATTTTGTATAAGGAGTGTATATGAGTAATGTTAGTATGCTAATAGAAACCGAATTTAAATAAAGCTTCTACAAACTAAACAAAATTCATAAACTTCAAGATAGACTAAGATGAACTCTTAATTGAGAATATGAGCCATTAATGGACTCTCTCAATAAGAAGCTCTCTTGTTGAGTGGCTTAGTCTAAATAGATAGGATGTATGCTCAAGCTTATGCTTCAAAAAGGGCTTCAAATGGAGTTGGAATTTGGGTGTGAGTGTATGGTTTTGATGTAAAATGGTTTCTTAAAATGGCATTATGACTTTACTTCATGGATTGTGTTATTTTGCAAAGGGGAAGGATCCAATTTATAGGCAAGAGGCTTGAGGGATTGAGGGCTAAGATGCAAGGATGGGAAAAAGCTCATGGAGGGCTCAGATTGCATGAGAAGAGAGCACATAGATTGTGCTTTCTTACAGCCAATTAGGGAGTGACACATGTCACAGGGTGAGAGGATGGAGGAAAGGGGAAGGATGAGTCAACAAAGGAGGCTCAATGGGATAAAATCTTCATAAAGACCCTCATAATGGCTTGTAAGAGCAATAAAAGGGCTTGGAAGAGTCATTTATGTCCTAGTGGGCTTCATAAAGTTTTATGGTTGAGATATTTTGAGAGAGATAAGAGAAATTTTGACTTGGGCTTGATTAGGAGGGTTTTAAGCTTGCTTAGGATTGTGCAAATGATTAGAGGATGGATTAGGATAGTTTAGGATTAGCTTAGGGATAGGTAAGTGGATGGCATTTAATGAGGGTGGGTGAAGGAGGAGATATTTGTTAACTTTGGCCTGGGTTAGTAAGTTTAACCCATGTTTAGGGAATGTGACAAGGTTAGGAGGGGATTAGGATTAGGTTTAAAGACATCTTCTAGAAGAGTCTAGACTTTGGATGAGGATAAAGACTTTCTAGAATAGTCTAGAATTTCCTAGGATGAGGATGAAGACTTTCTAGAAGAGTCTAGAACTTCTTAGGATGAGGATAAATTAGGTTTTTAGGAAATAAATAAAGTTTTATTTATTTCAAGGGTTTGGGTTGAGGAGATATTTATTAAAACATTTTTAATAAACATGAGGATTAATATTTAATCTTAATTAAATATTTTGAGTTGGGATTAGGGGTAGGAAATGATGGGATTAGCCTTTAATCAAAATTAAAGAAGGATTAGAAGATTTTGGAAGAGGTTAGTGGTCTTAAGGAAATTGGCCAAGTTTTGGGCAAATTTTTTTTAAAAAATTTATTTTGGGTTTTTTGGTCAATTTATTAATTAAATAATTAATAAATAAGGAAATAATGTTTAAATAAGATTTAAACATTTTTGGGAGGGATTCCTTAATTAAATATTTTTAATTAAGATAAAGGGATTTAATGGCATAAAAATAAATAAATAAATTAAATAATTATTTAATTAATAAATGATGATGTCATCAGGAATTTTTCAGAAAATAAAAATACTCTATTTTCTAAAAGTTTTTAGGTGTCTACATTTTTCCCCTCTTTGATGTGATGCCGCAAGTGGCATGGCATCGAAGATAAGAAAATAAGATGCCCAAGGCTAGAGCAGAAGAGGAGAGAATGGACTGTGAGATGCCCCATCAAGAAGGCGGCAGGGAGAGAAAGCGAGGCTCGATGGCTTCTTGAAAAGTACAAGAATCTCGGATGAGCAAGGAAACTTAGATTGGCAAAGAGAAGGGGTTGAATTAGCTCAAACTCTCACTATGGGAGAATGATAAAGGAGAATCAGATGCACAAGAGGAAGCAAGCTTAAGAATTTAGGGAAGGTGGAGGATGAAGGAGCGGAGCACTATAAAAAGGAATCCAGGATAGGGAGATGGATGAGGGGATTATAAAGCTAATGCAATAGGATTTCAAAGAGTCAGATTGGCAGAAGATGGGTTTCGGAGATCCCTAGGACTAGGATTGCGGATCTCGAAAGATGAGGCTTGGTGGATTGATTTGGATTGGTGGATCCCTAAGACTAGGATTGTGGATCCCTAAAGCTAAAGGTGAGGAGTGATTCAAAGAGATACTGATGCATAAGCTGGGGTAGGAGAGACAGATGTTGGATATGGATGGGGGATAATGGAGATGAAGGAAAACCATTGAAGCTTTTTGAGCGGGGGGATACTTCAAAGAGAAGTACCACCATGTAGTTGAGCACTAGATTTTTTATAGGATTGTTGGTTAATTGCCAAGGTTACTAAGAAAATCAAGGCCTTTTCACCAACTGTCCAGAGGACTGACGAAATGACTCAAAACAAACACGCAAGGATTTCCCTAGTATCACACATGAATCCCAGAGGAAGCAGTGTGGAAACAACACTAGGTAACCCACAAGTAGAAAATAAAATAAGCAAAAGACATGATCAAGACCTTACGCTCTAATTGCCCCATTCGCAGTATACCATGATATGAAAGATCGTGGCAACCTTGAGGAGGGAACAAGGAAATTGCTTGGAAAAGATATTTCAAGACCCAACAGGGAAGAGTCCAAATCAAAAGAAAGCAAAAATCGAAAAGAGAACCATTTGCCAACGAGATGGGTAGGACGAGGTACTAACAGACCAAGATCAGACATGAGGAAAGCTATATGCTGCAAGGACCTATCAGAGATCACTTAAGTTGGTGGATTTGGATGAGTGATACGTCTGGCAAGCTGAACTAAGAAAGATAACACTTTGGTGATAGGAAATCTAGCTAAAGGATGCATTGGAATAGCTAACCAAGATGTGCGATGGGTGCAAGATGCTGATCAAGGATGAACTGACATGAACACTGGATAGATACAATGGTACTAAGCTAAAGAGGATGTACAAGATGATGGACCAAGATATGTTACAAATGTACAAGTTTGTTCATGTTTTGGTTTTTGTGAGATGGAAATGCTTGTGAAGGATGGGATGTCTATAATAGGTGATAGGTGGATAGGTAGATGGTTTGCGAAAAGCTTAAGTGAAAATGGGGTTTTGTGTGTGCACGTGATAGTATACAAGCTAGGATACAAGATTATTTATAGGCTAGAATATGGTACAAACTTTGGACAAGATTCGGATATACAAGGTATGGTATAAGATTTACAACGTATAATACAAGCTTTGGTACAAGATTTTACAAGCTATACAGGAGGTATTTACAAGCTCCATTAGATTTTGGATAGTTGGTTGGAACACCAAGGGAACAAGTAGGTGTTTTATGGGATGGTGGGTGAATGGATGAGGGATAGGATAGTGATAGATAATGGATTAGTCTTAGTACACAAGGTGCCTGAATTACCAAGTTTTCACCAAGGTACCTATCCAAGACGCTTGAATTGCCAAGTTTTCACCATTGGACGCTTATTTCTCTTTACTATTTTTTTTTGTATTTTTCAAAAGTTGGGTATACCAAGGATATTCAAGCATAGAACTTCTTGAGATGAATGATGTTAGTAGGATCATTCAAGAGGTCTCCTTCTGGTGTAGATACCTGATAGGCTCCAGAGCCAAAGGAAGCAGTGACAACATAAGGACCAAGCCATGTAGGTTCAAACTTGCCTTTCTTTTCTTGATCTGCTTGGACTTTCATGTTTTCTTTGAGGACCATGTCACCTAGCTGAAAGTGTCGTGGAAGCACCTTCTTATTGAAATTCCTTTTGAGACGAGTTTGATAGACTGTGAGATGATCATAGGCTTATTATCGCTTCTCGTCTAAGAGATCTAGCTGGGTGAGACAAACTACTCTGTATTCTTCATCTGATATTTTTCCTTGCAAAGATATGCGCAAGGAGGGAAGTTCAACCTCTATAGGTAGTACCACTTTGGCACCATAGACTAGGGACTATGGAGTTGTGCCTGTGGATGTATGGAAGGAAGTTCGATAGGCCCATAGGGCTGGATTTATTTATAGGTGCCAATCACGGCCAGAATCATTGACAACTTTCTTTAGGATTTTGAGGAGGGTTTTGTTAGTTGCCTTTGCCTGGCTATTACCTTGTGGGAAATATGGGCTAGAAAAGTGGTGATGGATGTGGAGGGAAGTGCATAATTCTTCCATGTTGAGATTTTCAAAGTTACCTCTGTGGTCGATGAAGATGGTGGATGGGATGCCGAAGTGGCAAACAATGTGGTACAAGATGAACTTGGAGATTTGAACTCATGTAGCTAAGACTAGGGGGACTGCTTCCACCCATTTAGTGAAATAGTCTGTAGCTGTTATTATCCATTTATGTCCATCAAATGAGAGGGGTGTGATAGTTCCAACTAGATCAAGGCCCTAACAAGTGAAAGGCCAAGGTGGTGCAATAGGCTGTAGATCCTGTGCTGGAGCGTGCACAAGATTTGCATGCTGCTGACATGGGAGACACTTTTTGACAAAGTCATAGGAGTCTTCTTCAATGGTAGGCCAATAGTAGCCTGCTCTAAGGATTTTTTGCGCTAGGACAATACCACTTGTGTGGGCACCACAAAGTCCAGAGTGTACTTCCTTTAACACCATCACAACCTCATTTTGGTCTAAACATCGAGAGAGAGCATCGTGATAACCTCGATGATATAGGGTATTGGCTATGATAACATAGCGGGATGATTTTTGGATGAGGTTCTGGCGTTGGGTACATGTGAGGTGAGGGGATATGATACCATCGTTAAGGTAAGCGTGAATCTCATGGTACCAAGGGGATTAGGGACCGACCAAGATACAAACACGGTTTGAATCCTCATTCGCATAGGCGCATGTGAGGAGCTGCTCCACTAAAAACTCATACTGTGTAGCTACTTGGGGAATTTCCAAGAGCGAGCCTATAGTAGCCATAGCATCTGCTACTTTATTCTGTATTCGAGGCACTTGTGTAAACTGAATCCTTGTAAAATGTTGGGTTAGCTGATCAACTAGCTCTTTGTAGGGTAATAGCTTTTCATCTTTTGTTTGATATTCATTTAGGGCTTGCTTGATGATGAGCTGAGAATTGCCGAAGATTTGTAGCTCAGCAATCTTCCATTCTACAGCTATTTTTAATCCTGCTATGAGGGCCTCATATTCAGCTATATTGTTGGTGCTAGGGAATTATAGCTTGAAGGCTTTTGGAATGTAATCTCCTTGAGGTGTGACCAACAATATTACTGCCCCTGATCCATGAGATGTGTATGAGCCATCAAAATAAAGTTTCCATGGGGGTTGTTCTTCAATTAGACAGATATGCTCGTCTCCAAATTCTATGATCAACGGATAAGCATCTATTAGAGGTGCATCAGCTAGCTGATCTGCTATAGCTTGCCCTTTGATTGCCTTTTTGTCCACATACTGGATGTCAAATTTGCTAAGGAGCATAACCCATTTGGCCAAACGGCCTGTAAGTGTTGTTCTGGAGAGCATATACTTGAGAGGGTCAATCTTGGAGACTAGTTGGATGGTATGACTTAGCATGTAATGGGAAAGCTTTTGAGTTGAGAAAATAACTACCAAAAAAGCTTTTTCCATAGGAGTGTAATTGAGTTCATAACCAACTAGGGTTCTACTGATGTAGTAGATGGCTCTTTCTCTGTTGTAGTCATCGAGCTGTGCTAGAAGTGCCCCTAGAGGAATAGGTGTTGCTGATATGTACAAAATTAGGGGACGACTAGGAACTAGTAGAACTAAGATAGGGGGATTGATGAGATACTGCTTGAGATGGTCGAAGCTGCGCTGACATAAAGGATCCCACTTGAATTTCTCATCCTTCTTCAGTAAATGTGAAAATGGTATACACTTATCTGCAAGCTGGGAGATGAAGCGCCGAACGGATTGAAGCTTTCCCTGAAGAGAATGAAGCTGTCACAGTGTTTGGGGAGGAGGCATGTCTAAGATAGCCTTGACCTTCTTGGGGTCAATCTCTATACCTCGTTTAGAAACTATAAAGCCTAGAAGCTTGCTAGATGTGACCCCAAAGACACATTTCTTAGAATTCAACATAAGATGATATTTGGCTAACCTATAGAAGACTTTCTCTAGGTCAACAAGATGATCCATGAAGGTATGAGACTTGACCAAGATATCATCCACATAATCCTTCAAAATGCTATGGATGAGATCATGAAAAATGGTTGTCATAGCTCTTTGATAGGTAGCCCCAGCATTCTTTAGGCCAAAAGGCATCATGTTGTAGCAAAAGGTTCCCCAAGGGGTAGTGAATGTTGTCTTATGCTAATCCTCTTCTGCAATCTTGATTTGATTATACCCAGAAAATCCATCCATGAGGGACAAAATTTCATGTCCAGTTGTAAGATCTACAATCATATCTATGTTGGGCAAGGGAAAATCATCTTTTGGACAAGCTTTGTTAAGATCTCTAAAATTAGTGCAGATTCTGATGTCACCAGAAGGCTTAGTGACGGGGACCATGTTGGAGATCCACTCTAAATAGTCGATAGGTCGGATAACCTTAGCAGCTAACATTCTTTCTAACTCAACTTTGACTAGTAATGCCACCTTGGGGTGCATTTTTCTAAGCTTTTGTCTGACGGGCTTGATCTGTGGATTGACTGCAAGATGATGAACTACAAGCTTTGGATCAAGCCCTAGCATGTCCTGATATGACCATGCAAATCGGCCAATGTTCTCTCTTAAGACCTCAAAGAGGAGATCAGCTTGGTCTTGTGATAGGGATGCAACAATGTGAACAAGCCTAGGGATCTCTGAAGAACCAATGTTGACTTCCCTAGTATCCTCAATTAGAATAGAAGATATCTCTGGTCGATTATCTTGAGGAGGTAATGCTAAATCCTCATGTTCTGCTTGTGGCTCTGGATGTTCTTGCTAAGGGGTTCTCTTTGCTGCCTTAGCTAGTCTTAGATTCACCTTAGTTCTATTTTTGGGTGTATCGGAACTAGGTTGGGGATTTTCTCCAAAATACCCCTTGGGATCTAGCTTGTAGATATAGGTAGAATCTGTCTTTGTTTTCATGTGAGGTGTTTCAAATCCCATGAATCTCAGAAGCGCTTCCTCTGATGTGAACTCATCAATGTGTATGATGCTTGGTTGGTCCTAATCTATGAGTTGTGGATGGGTGAGTGGTAGGTCAATGAGGTGGATGGATAGTTCTTGGAGAACAGAGTCTCCGAGGGAGATTTGGTCTGGGATATCATCATAGGCTCTCTTTTCAACTTCCTCAAGAATGTCTTCAATTTCGACAAGGTCGCAGTGAATGTTCAAAAAAGTGTGACCGTCTGTATTGGTGCCCTCAGTTGTGGGTATGCCAAAGCCAAGACTTGACTTTGATTCCCACTTGTGTGCATCGATGGGGCACTGCATGCCTCTTTCTTCTAGTCTTAGACCACCACCTTGATAGTTCCATTTGTTAGTGATGAGCTTATGTTGTTGGGGATACTTTCTGGCTGAAGTGATCAAGGCGTGCTTGATTCCTTTGAGGTGCATCCTTATGTAACCAATTGTTGATATCTGGAGTGAGCTCCTCATGAAGAGGGATTTTCGAAGATACAAAGGTTGTTGGGCCAAACTATTTGTATTGAGGAGGTGGAATCTCCTTAGCTTTGTGATATGTCAGTCGTCCATGGGCATGTGGATCAAGTGGGAGTGCCCCGACAGCAAATGCATCCGACAGACTATACTCTCCACATCCCTTGTTATTGATCTTCACGGTAGACAGGGTAGAGGCAAGGATGGTTTCTGGGTCATTACAAGTGTGCGATGAGCTGGCGATGGATGTGCCAATATCAATTCTAGGGCAATGGTTTGTATATGAAGCTTCAACCACATTGCAGTAAGCAAAGGGTTCTAGATCGGCATGGATGGTTACCTCAGTGCCTTGATGCAGAAATTTGACACACTGATGGTAAGTGGATGGAACGGCTTTCATGACATGAATCCATGGGCGACCGAGGAGGATGTTGAATGGTAGGTTTATATCAATAACATGGCAGAGTGTTTCTTGGATGAGTTCCTTCTATGGTTCTTTCCAAGTTGTCATAAGCTTTGATGGTGATAACCTCACTGATGATATCTGCCTCAGTATACCCAGCTTGTTTTATGAATTTTAGGGTGTAAATATTCAAGGCTGATCCATTATCTATCATTATTCTTTTCACGGAAAAATTGGATACCATGATGGCTATGTCGGTGGGTTTGAACAATAGGGCACATGAGGATGAAAGGTGTCCAACAAGATTACGAAAATCAGTAGCATTGATATCAGAAGGGACACAAGATTCTATGAGAGCACTATCAAGGATGTTCTTGTACATAGGACTAGTGCGGAGAAGGTCTAAAATGGAGATTTGGGCTGGCATGTTCCCAAGGTGTTCCAAGATATTGTACTGGCTTTTTGATGGAGTTGATGGTGCTGGTGAAATGGGTGGGCCTGCGATGTTAAATCAGGCTCTTCGAGTGGTGATTGCACACTCATTGTTTGGTCCTTGGATATTGATAACATTGACAGAAGGCTCTTTCTCAAATATACAACCTATAAGGCTACCATAGTCTATATAGGATGAAGTGTGGTCATTGTTCTTCTCATGCTGTTGGTTTGGCTGACGGTTGTTGGTGTTGTTTTTGTTGGTTTGGATAGGTGCTTTTCTAGGATTTTGATTGTTGTGAGGAGGAAAAGCATTTTGATAGATCTGTAAGCCTACATTGGGAGAGGTTTGGGCACCGATAGTGATTTCCTTTCGATCAATGAGGTCCTGCACATAGTCTTTCACTTTCATGCATCTGAGGGTAGTGTGACCTTTTACCCTATGAAATTTGCAGTACTCATTGTCTTTGTACCATATAGCTTTGGATTGGCTTGGGTCTATTTGCTGGGTAGGAGGAAATTTGCTGAGGTTTTCCTTGACTAATTTCTCAAAAATGACATCCAATGGCTCACCAAGGGGTGTATAGTTTCTAGGTGTAGTTTGGAATCTGGGCTTTTGTCCTACAACTACATTGATGGCATTAGCTTGATTGCTAGACCCTTGAAAGTTTGGTCTTGGATTGTGGTTTTGATAGCTGTGGTTATTTTGTTTTTGGTAGTTGATAGCTTGCTGATTGTTTGGTTGATAGGGTGGGTTGGACTGGTTGTGAGAAGAACCAACAATATTCACATGTCTAGTGTCGGTGACACCATCTGTTGCAACATGCTTGTTTTTGTTCCAATACCTAGACTTGTCATTGGAATGTGATTGATTTTGGTTGGCTTCCTTGTAAATCTTGACCACACCATCTTTAATGAGTCCTTGCTCAAGGATCATTCCTTTCTCTTTGATATCTTTGAAGGTTTGCAAATAGTTCATGGTCATGTGGTGATCCAAGCTAGGATGGGCATTATCAATAAAAATTTTCACCAAATGGCGCTCTGGCAAGGTGCAAGATATGCGGGTGGTAAGGGTTTGCCATCTTTGTAGATATTCGGGAAGGCTTTCTCCACATTTTTGCTTGGTGTGGACAAGATCAACTACTGATAGCTCTGTTTCAACAAGATGGGCATATTGGGCTACAAATGCCTCAAATAATTTAGCAAAAAATTTAATTGTGCCATAGGGGATTCTATAAAACCATTCAAGAGTTGGTCCGACCAAGCTTTTGGGAAAGAGACGCAAGAGGAAGACATCATCGTATGCCATTTGTTGGCAGTGCATGTAAAATTATTTGATATGTGTGACAGGGTCTCCTTTTCCTCTAAATTTGTCAAATTTGGGTGTCTCAAAATGCTCGGGGAATGGTCTCATGGTGTCATGGTAACGGCTTTGTCAAATGGGTAAGGGCACACATTCTCAAACTTGAAAGTTTTTGGATCATTTCCCTCTTGGATGTTCTTCAAAGCTGTTTTCATGGCTTCCCATTCTGAATTAATGGGTGATGGCTAGGGTGCCCCTAATGTAGGAGTGTCTTGAGGTAGGTATGCACTAGATGGGGCCACTGAATATGGATGGCTGTGAGGGATTTACTGATAGGGATTGTACATTGTTTGGGAAGCTACATGGTGGATGACGGTTTTCTAAGGGGGAGGTGGCACATAGTGCTACATGTGATGCGAGGCTTGCTGTTGATATGGGATTTGAGGTTGGGATTAAAGAGCATAAGCTGGCTATGGGATAAATGAATTGCTTTGTGGAGGTAAGGTATAAGATGGTTGTGAAGCTTGGGGAAAGGATAGGGGGGCTTGTGGGGTTTGACCAAGGTATGTGGGTTGTGCCCCCATTTGGGATGGTACCTGTAAATATTTGGTGGTTGGCTGGATTGGTGGGTTACCTCCTAGAAGTGGCATTGAGAAGTAGTTGGTAATAGAAGGTAATGGATTAGTTGGTGGTGGAGGTGGTGGGAATTGAAAGCTAGGAAATGGAATTGATGGGGTTTGATAGCTTGGTGGCTGGATTTGGAAGCTTGGTAGAGGTGTGGCGGGAGCTTGGGTCACTTGAGAGCTGGGCAGAACATTTGTAGTAGCTTGTGGGGTTTGACAGCTTTGTGGAGTGAGGGCAGTAGCTTGTGGATTTGTGGCTGATGGCACTGAGCTCCCAAGACCTAATGGAAATGATGGGATTGTGCTTTGGGCTGTGGTGAACAAGCTAGGGGTGATGAAAGGTTGATTACTTGGCCCCATGGGCGCATCCCTGTTGTATATTGTTGAGTTTGGCCAAAGATGCTAGCACTGATTTGGAAGATGGGTGGATTTGGAAGGCTGGGTTGGGGAGCAGCAACAACAATAGTGAAGGGCGTGAACGATGAGGTGTTTCGGGTAAAGGGGGTTTGGAGCAAAGAGGTATGAACCAAGGATGGAGTGGTGGTGGATGGGTTGGTTTGTGGCATGGAGATTTCAACTTGGGTGGATAATGGTATGTTTGGGTTTGTTGGATCATATGGATTGGCTGGAGGCTGTTCTTTTGGCATATATTGAGGATAATTTGGATCATAAGAGCCTATGGGTGGTGGTAGCTGCCCAAACAACAGGTGAGATGGATCTGATGATTGCGGGAGTCTTCCAAAGTCAAAGGTTCCTACATTGTCCGTTCAAAAATTAGCCATGATTATCTCTTTGTTCTTGTCTATAATGGCGTTTACGCTTACTACATTTCCTGGTTGGTTCATGAAAGCTTCAATGTCAATAGATGATGGCATAGCTTTCTCTGGGCTGAAGGATGGCTGAGTGCTCAAGGGGGGTGAGGCTGTTCGATCCAAATGATAGGGCTCCATTGTTTCTTTCTTCTTGGCTAAGTGAGTGACGGGTGGTATGAAAAATGCTCCTAGGGATGAGATGCAACAAATGCTGGTGGATGCAAAAGGGAGGAAGGCTTTTCTATGCAAATGGTTTCCTAGGTTGAGGCAAAGGTATATGAAAAAACCTAAGGAGGATTGGGTTGGGGATTCTAAATTCAAAGATATGTTTCCAAAGCACAAAAGGTCTGCTTTCCTATGTGCAAGCTTGGTGGTGATTGTGTCAACTTAAGGATAGACTGATGATCCTTTAGGAAGAACACGAGATTGACCACTTGTGGATCCCAACCTTTAGCTCAAGGTGATGAGGGATAACAAGTGGCAAAGCTAGATTACCCTAGAAAAAGCTTTGTCAAAGGGATAACCTTGGTGAGATTGGTGGTTTTGAAAGATTTTAGGAATGGAAAACTTTTAGCAAGGTGACAACAATTTTTGAAGGCTTGGATGTGAAGATTTTGGATTGCTGGCTAGATGGTTTGGTTCTAAATGAGATGGATGAGCTAATAATGCTTAAGGGGATAACTTAAGATGGCTGACTTTTCTACAAAGGTGACTCTAAGGTGAAGCTTATCCAAGAAGGTGTGGAGAAAAAAAGGGTGTCTAATCATGGAAATTATGCCTAGTTGGTAAGGCATAAGTAGGATTAACTCCTGGATGTTGGCTAAATTTGATGGTGCGCTCTAACCAGGCCTCTTGAAGTGCTTCGTCAACAGCTTTATCCTCTACTTTGTAGAGTTTAGCAATTCAAGGACTTGGTGTTAGTTCCTTTCTCTTGGCTGAAAGTTCTTTCTATGCCTGAGATGGTTTGAGTTTAACTTTGTGGAACTTCTGTTTGGGTTTGGGTTGCTCTGACATCAATTCTTGAATCTGCTTGGCTTTGAGAGACCTCAGTTATTTTGCTTCAACTTGTTCAACTTCTAGAATAGGTAGTGACTACGCTAAGTGTACCCTAAGCTAAGATTGACCAAGTTTGGCAAACATTCATTCACCAAATAAAAAAGCAAGCTATAGATAGGAACAACCAGATAGAATTTTTTGATTCTCAGAATGTGATACTTGCGCTGAGGAGTGTGTATATTTTAGATATGATTCAATCTATCACTTCAAACACATTAATACTCTAGATGGTTGTCTACAAGGTTGACAGTTGGTTTAGCTAGGGAGTCCTTGATATACCCAAAGGTACATGAGGCCCAAATCTGTAGATGAAACCAACAAGATGTCCCACAGCCGAGAGGAGCGGTAACCCACTTCTCCTCTTTCACTTCTCAAGGGTATAAAGTTCCTTGAGGCTTAGCCCGAGTGACAAAAATCTTGATTCTAAGAGAGGTGTCTTTCGATTCACCTCTCAATTCTTATACTCTGCCAGAAAGCTGGTGTTGAGGTCATCCAAGGGGTGATGAAATCTCCAAGCAGGCCTCCTAAAAAGAAACAAGGTTTTGGATCCTAATCTTATGCACCCAAGATGGCCTCAAAATACAACAAGGGGAGAGAAGACTTGGATGACCTTGGGCTAAAAAAAAACATGCTTGTTCTTTTACCAACTGAATCTTATGTGTACTAATCTAGACTTTGCAAGCACTCATGTTTAAGAGACAATGTTCAATTCCAACTTGAAGCGCGAACAAAAGTAAATCGATCAAAGGATGCAAACAAGAAGAAGAGTTAGGGTCAACAAAAGAAAACTCACACACTCAGAGGCCCTCCATGTCAAGTATCGATTAATTTCCTTTAAAGCATTCAAGAGTTGGTGTGATTTTGTTTTAAGCCCAAAGCAAAGATGTGTGAGACTCGATTTGTCAAGTGCGCGCCTGGAGGCCCTCCACATCAATAGTTGTTCAATTTTAGTGCTCAAACTTGAAGTGTGATTGATTTAATCTAGAGTTTTGGTCATTTAAATTTTTTGATAAAGTTAAAGCAAATGTTCAAAGACCAAGTGAGTGAGTTAGATTGTGGAACATTTAACACCTTTTTCAAGTAGACCCATCCCCATAAATGGCGTCGAGATTGCAACCAATGGTTGAATTGATGGGTGATTAGAAAAGAGGTGAGTCCAAGGAACTACTCAAATTGATTTTTGCAAATTTTTATTTAACTTAACAAAGTTTCTTAAATGTCCAAAAATCAAACTTTACCTAAATTGCATGTGGAAAAGAGATTTGTTTTGTTCAATTTTAGAAGCTCCAAATGAAGTGTTTGATATTGCAATGGTTAATTGATCCTTGGCATTCAAGATTGGATTTGTTTTTTTAATCATGCATTCAAGGAAAATTTGATTTTAATCCATCGCATTCAAGAGTGTGTTTAGCAACATGCATTCAAAGACAAGTGATTAAACATTCAAGTTTTTTCCTTTGAGCATTCAAGATTGGGATTTTGTGTGTTTGTTTTAAGAACTTTGAAGTGCTTTGTTTTAATCTTAGATCATTCAAAGATTGTTTTGGACTCAAAAGTGAAAATGACTCTTTGGACTTTGGTTTTCATTCAAGATTTTGTGTTATAGTTTGCATATTTTAAGCCCAAAAATGATATTCCTAGATTGTTTTGATGCATGAAAAGCCTAAGAAACATTCAAGATTTTGCAACAAGACATTTGTTTGGAACAAATAACAAAGCTTTTAGGACAATTTTTGGAAACCATTTAGGACTCTTAGTTTTCATGAGATTTTTAAAAGAACTTTAAAATATTTGCAAATGAGGTTCATTTTATCCTTGATTGATGCTGAGTTTGATTTAGGTTTTAGTGTGCACTTAGTGTTGATTTTGAACCTTTTGAAATGGAAATTTGAAGTTCTTTTTAAATTTCCAAAAATGAAGTGTTCCTAACTTTGCATGAATGCATCTAAAACCTTGATGTTGCAAGGATGCAAATGATTGAATTGGTTTAGTTTCACTTGTTAAAAGGATTTTTTTTTTTTTTTGCAAATTTTTAGTTTTTAATGGATTTAAGTATGATTTAGGAGTTCATTTTAAGCACTAAAAAGAAGTGTGTATGATTTTGCTTCCTTCAAAAAAAATGGCCAAGATCTCCCACAAGAAGAAAAAGAAGAAGTAGATGGAATAAGAAGAATATAGACAAGAAGAGGAAGAAGAATTCCAAGTGCTTTGTCCACCTATAAGCTTGAAAAATCTGCAAACACTATGAGATATATTATGAGTTCCTTTGTCTTTTTCATGCTCATGTGGACCTACAAAACCAATTTATACAATCCTACCAATCACAAAAATAAACAAAATTAGCCAAAATTAGCAAATGACATACAAAACTTGACTAAAAAAGCTAATGAAGATGACCCATGCGGGGTCCCACTGGGCGTGCCAAAATATATATGAGCAATGTTAGTATGCTAATAGAAACCAAATTTAAATAAAGCTTCTACAAACTAAATAAAATTTATAAACTTCAAGATAGACTAAGATGAACTCTCAATTGAGAATATGAGCCATTAATGGACTCTCTCAATGAGAAGCTCTCTTGTTGAGTGGCTTAGTCTAAATAGATAGGATGTATGCTCAAGCTTATGCTTCAAAAAGGGCTTCAAATGGAGTTGGAATTTGGGTGTGAGTGTATGGTTTTGATGTAAAATGGCTTCTTAAAATGGCATTATGACTTTACTTCATGGATTGTGTTATTTTGCAAAGGGGAAGGATCCAATTTATAGGCAAGAGGCTTGAGGGATTGAGGGCTAAGATGCAAGGATGGGAAAAAGTTCATGGAGGGCTCAGATTGCATGAGAAGAGAGCACATGGATTGTGCTTCCTTACAGCCAATTAGGGAGTGACACATGTCACAGGGTGAGAGGATGGAGGAAAGGGGAAGGATGAGTCAATAAAGGAGGCTCAATGGGATAAAATCTTCACAAAGACCCTCATAATGGCTTGTAAGAGCAATAAAAGGGCTTGGAAGAGTCATTTATGGCCTAGTGGGCTTCATAAAGTTTTATGGTTGAGATATTTTGAGGGAGATGAGAGCAATTTCGACTTTGGCTTGATTAGGAGGGTTTTAAGCTTGCTTAGGATTGTGCAAATGATTAGAGGATGGATTAGGATAGTTTAGGATTAGCTTAGGGATAGGCAAGTGGATGGAATTTAATGAGGGTGGGTGAAGGAGGAGATATTTGTTAACTTTGGCTTGGGTTAGTAAGTTTTAACCCATGTTTAGGGAATGTAACAAGGTTAGGAGGGGATTGGGATTAGGTTTAAAGACATCTTCTAGAAGAGTCTAGACTTTGGATGAGGATAAAGACTTTCTAGAATAGTCTAGAATTTCCTAGGATGAGGATGAAGACTTTCTAGAAGAGTCTAGAACTTCTTAGGATGAGGATAAATTAGATTTTTAGGAAATAAATAAATTTTTATTTATTTCAAGGGTTTGGGTTGAGGAGATATTTATTAAAACTTTTTTAATAAACATGAGGATTAATATTTAATCTTAATTAAATATTTTGAGTTGGGATTAGGTGTAGGAAATGATGGGATTAGCCTTTAGTCAAATTTAAAGAAGGATTAGAAGATTTTGGAAGAGGTTAGTGGTCTTAAGGAAATTGGCCAAGTTTTGGGCAAAAAATAATTTATTTATTTATTTTGAGTTTTTTGGTCAATTTATTAATTAAATAATTAATAAATAAGGAAATAATGTTTAAATAAGATTTAAACATTTTTGGGAGGGATTCCTTAATTAAATATTTTTAATTAAGATAAAGGGATTTAATGGCATAAAAATAAATAAATAAATAAATTAATTAATAAATGATGATATCATCAAGAATTTTTTAGAAAATAAAAATACTTTATTTTCTAAAGGTTTTTAGGTGTCTACAAGGAGAAGTTAAGAAGTTCCTTATAGAGGGAGAACACTATAGGAGAAGTGTTGTATGCAAAAATCAAAGGGGGAGAAACTTTCTGACAAAGGGAGTCTTGTTTTCAAAATTTCATTATGCTATGACATGGTGTGTTGCCATCAATGCCAAAGAGGGAGATTGTTGGATACAATTGATTAATTGAGTGTCATCCTTGATGTTACACAAATGTCATATCAGTTGATAGTTAGTGAATGTTGAGCTCACTTGGTTAGAGAAGTCAATTTTCCTAGTCTACCAAGCATTCCTAAGTTTACTCTATACAGAAGGCAATATCTACCAAGATCACTTGAGCGTCGAAGGAAGTTATGTAGAAAAGAGTGTTAACTAAGCTCACTTGGTTAATGAAGGGAAATTTGAATAGAGTAAGTGTTAACCAAGTTCACTCAGTTACCAAAGAGATTTTGTAAGCTCACAATGTTAATTGAGCTCCTATTGGTTAACAAAAGAAATCACTTCAATTAGTGTTAACCAAGTTCACTCGGTTACCAAAGGAATTTTGTAAGCTCATAGTGTTAACTGAGCTCCTATTGGTTAACACAGGAAATCACTTCAGAATCAATTTCTACTGAGTTGGGTTGATTCCCAAAGAATTTTCTTATTTTTGCATGTAAAGCTTAATTATTTTACCTATTGATTCTAGCCAACTGAAGTGATGAATATTGGTTATTCTAATTTGTATTTGACCAAACTTGACAATCTAGAAGGTATAAGTAAAAGGTCAAATTGTGATTTCAAAGTGTGTAAGATGCAAGTTCAATAAGTTGAAAATAGATAAGAAGAGAGGAAGTGAACTTGAAGGATAAGCAAGTATCCTTGTGGAGTAGAAAAGGATTATTTGATTAGGAAGGATCAAGTATGAACCAAAATAGAGACTTGTAATCAACAAATTCAGTTGCATCACAATTAGGTCATTTCATTGTTACTCTCTAACTATTGTAGTAGTTAACTAAAATCTCTTAACAAAGTTGGTTTAATAGCCATTTATAAATCCTCTAACAAGGTGGCAATTCCATTGAATTGTTTCAAGACCTTTTGCAATGCCACTCTTAATAACATGATTAAATCCTTTAACAGGGTCACAACTAACAATGTGTTTTGTAACCTTTCAAAGGGTTGTCTCCTAATAGGGCTCACTTCAGAAGAGTGAAAAATAGTAACTAGTTACATTTGGTAGCTTTTTCCAAATTGGGCTTCCACGCCAAATCATGGTGTCTTGTGTGTTCATGATATTTATTTCAAGCTTTCAAGTAAATTGTTGATAACATATTAAGATTTGCTAATGTAATACACACTCTCCATTTACTTAGTTACAATAATTTCTAAATGCTTACCGAGTATCAACAGTAACTAGTTTTACCAGTCTAAATTTTATTTGACATCCAAGGGATCTAAGATTTATTTTAGTAGTAACTAATTCACACCTCTCCTCTCAAATACTCCTCTTATATTTTCAACACCAAATAGTTCACACAATCTAGAAAATCAAAATTGTCAGCACAAATTCATCGAATTCTCGATCGTTCTCATAATGCTAGCACTCAGCATTAACTAGCTTCTGATGCTCAAGAAATACTACATTTATTGGCATACACTATCAAAACACTTAGCATGAACTAAATTTTATTGGTGCTCAACATCAACTAAAATTTACTCATCTTACATTATTTCACTCGGCTTACATTGAAATTGACTTTTCTTGGATCCAACTAATTTTTTGCTCAGCTTACACTAATTTTTCTCAGCACCTACTTTATAGAATATTAATCTTGGTAGACATACTTCATTTAACTTGTTCTATATTTAATTAGTGTAACCATCTTTTGAAACCTTAAGTAAATTTTCAATGCACTATAATATCACTATCTTAACTAATCCTTGTACTCCTTTTTCATAGCATAACTCAACCTTTCCTCTAGGTGTTATTGTTACCTCATTTGATAAAATACTCTTCATCAATCTAATAAATGATAGTACTTAAATCATCTAAGTAATTATATTACTAGCAAGTAGCAAGTTTGACATCAGTAATGAAACAATGATTGAAACACATTATCATACTTGTATCAATCTATTTTTAACAATCTCCCTGTTTGGCACTAATGGCAAACCAAATTGACCAAACTTAATCAATACAACCAACAAAATACCAAAAAGAAAATAGTTGTATTGAAATCTCTCCCTCTATCAACAACTTTCATCTTCTGAATAGGTTACAAAAATTATGTTATGATCAATATAATGAGCTGATTGATTGTATATCCCCTTTGACATTAACTTCCTCTTACTAGGTATTCATGTTTTCTTTCATCTACCTCTACAATTAGAATTTCTCCCTTAGTAGGATTAGGCATATCAGGATTGCTCCCTCATTTCTCTAGATTCTTTTGTATTCCTCTCTCTATTTCTCCATATTTTTTTTTCTTTCTCCCTCTTTGATAATAATGTTAAAGACTTGTCATCTTGATATGTAGATATTCTAGGAGTTGATGAAATCCAACTCCACAACTCACCGAGATCACCTACATGCAAATATCTTGCTAAAGAGAAACCAAAGGAGCAAGAGCTTGAAGAAAATTGTTGGTGTTTGAAAACGTTACTAGTTTCCAATTACCTTGATGAGAATAAAACACATCTAAGGGCAGTTAACTCCAATTTTTAACATGCCCATTCAGACACCAAGCCAACTATAAGGCTAGACCCTTCTTCTTCTTTAGGCTCTGCGAAACCTAGGCAGGTGGACCTATAGATTCTTTATATGGTACCAGTTATCAAAGCATACATTGAATCTAATATAAAGCAGATAAAACCCTTATTTCTCCTATTAACTCATGTAATAACACAAATCTACAGTAGCAAATTGTAACTCTATGATATTCACAAGCTAAGTGAGGGCATAACATTTAGATTCTTCAACATGAAAGGGAAATACAATTGATTATTGATGTTGATTTTCAACAAAGCCTCAAATATGTAGCAATAAGAACGAATTGATCCTATAAATGATCAGTGCCTAATCCATTGGAAAATTCCATGAATTGAATACATACATCTATGATATCTAGGACATATTTCATACACCAAGATATCATATCCATCCTATCACTTTGTGATTCAGGCATTGGTGTTCATTAAGATCACCTACATGCAAATAGCTTGCTGAAGAGAAATCAAAGGAGCAAGAGCTTGAAGAAAACAAAGCAAGAGAAAATATTTCACAATAGGAAAAATGAAATTTCTATATGAATGGATGATTTTACAATGAGAGAGGCCACATATAAAGGCCTCAAAGAAGCTTGTAGAACAAGCTAGAAGGTGGTAGAAGATAAAGTTGACAACTAAGCACACTTCCACAAAAAGGTGGAACATGCTAGAAGGGAACAAACTCTCGTGTTGTCAACAACTCATCACTACAACTATAACTACTAATTATTAAATAAATGCATTAACCTAAGTAAGCTTAAGTAATAGAATAAATAATAATTAATTAATTAATTATTTACTCTAACACCTCCCCTTAAGTGCAACTTAGGGGAATGCCTTAAGCTCACAAAACTAAGATGAAAATGCAGAATGGGTCCCGACAACAAGACCATGTTAGGTACCCATGTACAATGTAAAGAGATGCAACCACTGAAAATGGTGAAAGAGGGAAAACCTCATGGGAAAAACTCTCCCCCAAAAAGAGGTAAAAAACATGCTGAAAAAAAAAACATGAAGAAGGAAGGAAGGAAGGCCTCAAGAGTAGAGAAGACATTGTGAGAAGATCTCATATGGTGAGAAGCACCTGAATCCAGTATCCAAGGAACCTATGAAGGAGATGCAGTGGAAGCCTGTAATGCATGACCCTTTCCAAGATCTGATGTAGATGGAAAAGATGTGGAAGAAGACTGAAAGGTAGACCCTTGTGAGGTAGAAGAGGATGGAGAAGAAATAATGTTCTTCTAAAGAAGAGCTTGCAAATCTACAATTTGTTTCTCATAGCCATCAAATCTTTTCTGAAAACAATGTACCTCATCATGAGATCCTTTTTGACAATAGGAATAGGTAGGAGTCTCAATCTTATTTTTCTCCTTCTTCTTAGAAGATGGTAAACTAGTAGAAGAGGGATCTGATATCTACTTCAACTTCTGCTCATGTGTATCCTTGACAAGCAATGCCTAGGACTATGAACTTGAAAGTGAATCCATCTAATTGATCTTGGACTATTCACAAGTTAATTGATCAAAAAATATCTCAAATGAAGGCATCCTATGTCTATCACCCAAGGCATCCATAGTGGAGTAGAAAGTCAAAGAGAAGATTTGATACTATCCCCTCAACTTTAAGAGTATCAAAAAGATACACTCATCATCTATCTTGGTTTTCTTTTTGAATTTCAAATCTTTCATCAAGAACTCCTCAATGGTAGGAAAGTTGTCAGGTGTTAAAGAACTCAACTCTGCATCTAGCTGAAGTACCTAGAACTCATTCACTGTGCCAAACAAAGTCTTAATTTGAGCCAATAAGCTTGTGGAGTAGTCAAACCATCCAAGTGAAATAGTAAATTGTCTGAAATGTTCAGTGTAATTAATCCCATAGCCTCATCCATTTTATTCCTATGTTGAATAACCTCAAAAGCACACGTAAGAGTAGGTTGGTGCTCATCTAGACAAGACCATAAGCCTCTTGACATGAGAAGTCTAATCATTTGTGCCTTCTAGGTGTGGTAGTTGTATGGTGTGAGATGAGTCACAGATGGATCTGCCATTGAGAGAAAGAAAAAGATGGAAGTAGAAGAGTCTTATATGATTTGGGCACTCTATACTTAGTGTAACTATAATAGCCAATTTAGAGCCTATTTCTAAAAGTAATATTTTTTTCTACAAAACCTATAATCTAATTGCAGATCTAGAAGGTAGACAAAAAAATATGCACTTTCAAAAAAAATGGAACCTGATTATGTGTCAAGATGAGCCCGTACAAAGCATTTAAAGTGGAAAAAATTGGGATTTGCGATTTGTAGAAAACTATAGGACTAGAGATGTCAAACCACCTACACCAATGTGTAGATCATGAAATTCTACCCCAAAACAAAAAATTATTACTCGAAAAAATGAGTTCGTATGAGGGAGATATCGCTGTTTGAAAATCACCTCTGTAGTTATTTTTTCTGAATTACCATCATCGCACCTCTAAAAAGTAAAGAAAAAAGCCTAAAAAATGATAGATCTATTATGTCAAATCCTCTTTCTTATTTTTTTCCAAATACTAAAAAAATGCTCTTCCTCCCAATTAAAGAAAAATCACAAACAAACTAGGGTTTGTCTCTGAATTGTGGCTTCAAAAATTCTTCAACTAAGAAGCGGCAGGGAGGCTCTGATACCATGTAGGAGTTAATAAAATCCAACTCTGCAGTTCACCAAGATCACCTACATACAAATAGCTTGCTAAAGAGAAACCAAAGGAGCAAGAGCTTGAAGAAAACAAAGAAAGAGAAAAAATGAAATTGCTATGTGAATGGATGATTTTACAATGAGAGAGAGACCAAATATAAAAGCCTCAAGGAAGCTTGCAAAACAATCTAGAAGGTGGTAGAAGATAAGATTGACAACATATTCTATCTTCACCTCTTTATCTTGAGCTAACTCTATGAAGTAATGATAATTGATTACAATGTACTTAGTCTTTGTATGCATCACATGTTTCTTTGATATATTTATAGCACTTGTGTTATCATAATAAAGTATCACAGGTTTAGTTATTTCCTCATGTTAGAAATAATTGATTAATTGTGTAATTTCTTTCATGTTACACAAAATGTCATATCATTATGAGTCAGTGTTTTCTAACATCACTCAAGAATTGAAGACAGTTTCTTGAGTTTAGCAAGCATTCCAAAGTTTTCCTAGTTTAGAAGATAATGTCTACCGAGTTCACTTGGGTGACAAAGTAAAGCTTGCAAAATTTGACTGTTAACCGAGCTCACTCAATTAATAAAGGAAATGTTAAATGGAACTAGTGTTAACATAAGGAAATTTATGAATATACAGTGTTCAAAGTTCACTTGGTTAACATAGAAAAATATCTTTGAGTTAGTATCTACCAAGCAAGGTCAGCTAATGAAGGATTTTCATATTTTGACATATTGAGTTCAATTAAATTATTTGTTGGTTCTAGCCAGTTGAGAAGATGAATATTAATTATTCTATGTTATATTCAAGCCAACTTGATGATGTGTAAGATATACATATATGGTCAAGTTGAGGATTGAATTATGTGTGGAACATAATTGAAGATTTGATGATGCTTAGAGGAAGTGAATTAGAAGGATAAGCATAATATCCTTGTTGAGATGCAAAGATACATTTGATTAAGAAGCATCAAGTATATAAGCAAGAATTGAGATCTATAACCAGCACTTCAGTTGCATCAAGAATCAAGTCATCTTATTGTTACGCTCTAACTATTGTAGCAATGATCTAAATCTCTTAATAGAGTTGGCTTAAAAAATATTTGTAAATCCTCTAACAAGGACAAGGCCACTCCTAAAAGGGTGATTAAATCCTCTAATAAGGCCACACCTAATAGTGTGTTTTGTAATCTATAACAAGTTTGGCTCCTAATAGGGCTCAATTCAAAAGAGTGAAAATTAGTAAATAGTTGAAATTGGTGGTTTTTCCCAAATTTGGTTTCCACATTAAAATCTTATGTTCATGCTATTTATCTTATGTTTTTCTAACTAACTTAAAGTAATATCAATCATAGATAATATCTTAATATTTTCATGTTAAGCATTTACTAATCTATTTCAATTTTTGTTGAGTTATAGTATTTTTCTTTTGTATTTACCGACTTATAATAGAGTTCAATTTTGCTTTATATTGACATCTAAGGGATCTGGAATTCATTTTTGTTGTAACTGATTCACCCCTCCCCTCTTAGTTACTCCTCTTATATTTCCAATAATTGGTATCAAAACATTTTGTGCTAACAAAGAAGGTTTTAAGAACCAAAGCTAAAGATCAAGATGTCTTATAGAAGAGAGATTCGCAAGTTGAACCATGACAACTTTGCAGCATGGAAAGGACTTATGAGGTTACATTTGGAAACTATCAATGATTTAGGTTGTAAATATCTTGATAGTTAATACAAGACTCCTACTAGAACACTATCAATTGAACATATTGCTGAAAAGAAAAGTCATAACATCATGATGATTGGCATTGCTTCTACTCTTAATTATACTAAATTTGGTGAAGTCAAAAGTTGCACTATAGCTTATGATATGTGGATCAAACTAAAATCCATCTATAGAGGAGATGACAAAGTTAGAAGAACTAAGGATGAAAGTATCAAAGGACATGTGCCCAATGAACACCATCTGAACTTCTCAGTGCCCACTGGTTTCGTTAATGCCCACTGAACACCATCTGAACTTCTTAGTGCCCACTGGTTTCATTAATGCATCTGCAACATTCTTCACAGTATCTACCTTCTCCAAATTTACCTTTCCATCTTCCACCATATCTCTCACAAAGTGAAACTGCACATTAATGTGCTTCGTTCTGGCATGGAAAGTTGGATTCTTCGCAAGGCAAATAGCGCTCTGACTGTCACACCAAATAGTAATCTATTCTGCATCAACACCAACATCAGAACACAATCTCTTAAGCCAAATGGCTTCTTTACAAGAATGATTAGCAGCCATGTACTCAGATTCTGTAGTGGACAAAGCAACCACAGGTTGTCACTTGCTCATCCAACTAATGGCACCACCAAACATAGTAAACACATAAGCACTGGTGGATCTCTTATGGTCAATATCACCTGCCCAATCTGAATCCACAAACCCATGAATACAAACTGAATGAGGAAATCCATAAGAGTTACCATGATAACATATGGAGTAATCTGATGTACCCCTCAAATATCTGAATACTCGCTTAACTGCATCCCAATGTACCCATCCAGGATTAGCCACAAACTGACTCAAGACTCCCACTACTTGGGCAATATTTGGTCTAGTACAGACCATAGCATACGTAATACTGCTAAGTAGGAGATAATTTTCACAGCTAGTCAAATTGTGATATGAATATCAGGATTTAACTGTGTGATTTTGAGTCAAACTCGATGACCCATATTTCATGAGTAGTGATTCAACATGAATCCATCTCTCACGAGAATAAATAGAACACTTAGCACTCATTGGATCTAGGTGATGCTCACAGGGGTGAAGCACCGAGACTTCCTGGGAGGTCACCCATCCTAGTACTACTCTAGCCTGAGCACGCTTAACTATGAAGTTTCCTCCATAGTTAAACCCAAAGCTTGCAACCTTCACCAAGTGTTGTGCCTTATGAACCGTTCATTAGAAAGCCCCTTAAGCTCATCAATTGATAAGTAGGAGATAATTTCCACAGCTAGTCAAATTGTGCATGTTGAATCACTACTCATGAAATATGGGTCATCGAGTTTGACTCAAAATCACACAGTTAAATCCTGATATTCATATCACAATTTGATGAATCACTACTCATGAAATATGGGTCATTGAGTTTCACTCAAAATCACACAGTTAAATCCTGATATTTATATCACAATTTGACTAGCTGTGGAAATTATCTCCTACTTATCAATTGATGAGCTTAAGGGGCTTTCTAATGAATGGTTCATAAGGCACAACACTTGGTGAAGGTTTTGCAAATGGGGTTGCAAGCTTTGGGTTTAACTATGGAGGAAACTTCGTAGTTAAGCGCGCTCAGGCTAGAGTAGTACTGGGATGGGTGACCTCCCGGGAAGTCCCGGTGCTTCACCCCTGTGAGAATCACCTAGATCCAATGAGTGCTAAGTGTTCTATTTATTCTCATGAGAGATTGATTCATGTTGAATCACTACTCATGAAATATGGGTCATCGAGTTTGACTCAAAATCACACAGTTAAATCTTGATATTCATATCACAATTTGACTAGCTATGGAAATTATCTCCTACTTATCAATTGATGAGCTTAAGGGGCTTTCTAATGAATGGTTCATAAGGCACAACACTTGGTGAAGGTTTTGCAAATGGGGTTGCAAGCTTTGGGTTTAACTATGGAGGAAACTTCGTAGTTAAGTGCGCTCAGGCTGGAGTAGTACTGGGATGGGTGACCTCCCGAGAAGTTCCGGTGCTTCACCCCTGTGAGCATCACCTAGATCCAATGAGTGCTAAGTGTTCTATTTATTCTCGTGAGAGATGGATTCATGTTGAATCACTACTCATGAAATATGAGTCATCGAGTTTGACTCAAAATCACACAGTTAAATCCTGATATTCATATCACAATACATAAGACTGCCAACTTCACTAGCATAAGGTACTCTACTCATGTCCTCCTTCTCACTAGGAGATTTTGGACAATCATCTTTAGATAACTTTTTTCCCACATGAATAGGAAGACATAGTGGTCTACAATATGCCATGTTGAACCTGTCCAACACAGACTTCACATACTTCCTCTAACTCAACCAAAATTTTCTGTTAGACCTGTCTCTACCGATTTCCATACCCAAGATGTACCTAGCTGCCCCAAGATCTTTCATCTCAAACTATTCTGACAACTGAGATTTAAAATCAGAAATCATACCCTTACCCTTCCCAAACAACAACATATCGTCAACATATAATGCAACAATAAGAAGGTGATCATTTTCAACTCTAAAATAAACACAATGATCTAATTTCGATCTTACAAATCCAATTGACAACACAAAGGCATCAAACTTAAGGTACCACATCCTAGGAGATTGCTTCAAACCATATAGAGATTTCTTTAATATGCAAACTAAGGATTCTTTACCTTTAAAAATGATGTGCTCAGGCTGTGACATATAAATCTCTTCCTCCAAATCACCATGAATGAAAGTTGTCTTCACATCCATATGTTCTATCTCTAAATCATATGATGCAGCAAGAGATAACAAAAATCTAATGGATGTCAACTTTGCAACAGGAGAGAATATTTCACCATAATCTATTCCCTCTACCTGTGAATACCCATTTACAACCAATCTAGCTTTGTACCTTTCAACACTGCCATCTGCACAGAATTTCTTTTTGAACACCCATTTACAGCCAATATATTTTCTCCCTTTAGGCAAAGGTACAAGGTGTAACACCTCGTCAAGGGATCCAAAAGAATTAACCTAAAGTTTTACTAAGTTTGCTAAACATTTTTTTTTTTTTTAAAGTAAGAAAGTATAACATACACATCAAACACATAGTAGCGGAAGCAATAACATGTAATCATCAACAAACATACATAATAGGTTACATTCCTTAAGGATTCCAAGACGTTGAGTCACATTTAAATTTAATTAATCCCAAGTCTAACAACTACCACATCCACATGAAAGAATAATTATATAGTCCAATGCCTATTTAATATACATTTGTTTTGAATGCCTCTTGGCAAATTAATTTGGAATGCTCAATCATCCACTATACATGTCACAAGGTATGAAAGGCTTAAAAGAATATACATATATAAAAATAAAGATACATCATCCTCGAATCCATGATACAAAGTAAAGTAAAATAAATGAAACTAATAACATATATGATACATCCATACATCCATAATGATATAACATCCATCATAAAATCTAACCATCCATCATAATAATCCATGAACAGAATGAAAGTATATGCCAACCAAGAAAGCTCCAGCCACGGTGACCACAAACATATCTCAATGGTAAGAGTAAAAATCACTACCACCTGACCGCATGGAACCTAAATGGTCCACTCCCACTACACTGAGGAGATAGTCTCAAGTCCCAAATAGGATAACAAAACACAAAACACAAGTACTCTCTAAGTCCAGGAAATCCTAAAAGTAAACTAACTCAAAGGTTCCAACATAGATAGACATCTAGACCCAGAGGCACCACAAAGACACGTAGGGAACCTACTATGCAAGCGAGAAAGTGTCATCACAGAAGTCACGTTGGAAGTTACCCAAGCAATCCATTAGGAATCTCGGGTCCCCTGTGATCCTGTGGCCACTAGTATCCTCTCGTATTGACGAGGTATACTATGGAATGCAAGGTCATAACCAAGCGTTCTCTCTACCCCATCCTAGTCTATACTAGCACTCAAGGCATGGGAGAGAACATAGAGTTATCTTATTAGGTTCATTTAAGTCAGTATTTAGGTGAGATTTTTTCACTTATTAATTCAACTTACAATAGGTTTCTCTAGGTAGCCTCTTAGGGCCCCGACCCCCATTGTAAGCCACTTCCCAACACTACATATAGATAACCTACCCTAGGCTCATGAAATCACAAACCAAAGAATCATAATAAAATCACCTCAGTCCTATACAAGTGACTGAAAACATCATAAATATAATCCACAATCATCACATCAATTCTCCATGAGAAATTGAATAGCATCAAATAATAATCATAATGATCACAACAAATCTCTATCAGCATCTGAAGGCATCAATGATAAATCACAATATCCAATGGTTCTCCAATGAGCAACTAGAAAGAATCTCAATAATAGAACACAAAATGGATCGAAGACTCTAAAATGGTCAAGTCAAACATGTCACAACATGATATCATCAAGAGCATAGAAAAACACTTCAGTCCCATCAAGGCAACTGGAAAGCAACCCAAGTATAACTGATCGATGGCTCAAAAATGGTTAAGTTAGGTAACTCAAATACATACACCTCAGCTTCACACAAGGAAACTAGAAAGCAATAACAAATAGTAAAAACATCCATATCATAGAGCATAGAATCACATTACCAAGGTCAGGTATAAAAGATCAAGACCAACATCAGCATGACATCACAAACATTTAACTCCCAAGCCTTTGGTAAATGACCTAAACTAGTCAACACTAGGACAAACCTCAAAACCCCAAACATAAATAGAACATAGAAAGCATCATAATCTCATAGTTCATAGTAAAAGTTCCAACTTTCATCTTAGTGTGAATTTTCAAATTTAAAGAGGTGCATTTTAATCCTTATAGTTTAGCCCATATCCCGTACTTGAATAAAAAGTTACTATTACCCTAATCAAATTTTCTAAAATGATCTAAAGACATGTTGCTTATCAAAATAAATAAGTAGTTTAAATCTAAACAATATTATTAAAATAATATTAGGATAAATTTACAATTTTGTATTAACTATATTCATCAATGATTAATTTTAATTAAACTAATGTTTAATTAGATTAACTAATGATAATCAAACTAAGTACGTATATTAACAACTCAACAATTATCAATTATCAATAATAAATATAATTACTAATAATTTTATTAATTAAAAATAAACTTATTTAAATACATTACTATTTAAATAAACACTAATAAAACTTTGTTAATACTTATTATTTAGATAATAGTTAAGAATTATTAATAATCTTATTAATAATATTATTTAATAATAATTAATAATATCATTAAAACCTTTTAATAAATATTATTAATTAAAATAATAACTTAACATAATTAATATTATTAAAAATTATTAACAAATCACCATCGTTCCATAAACTAACGCCCTTTTATAAAGGAAGCCATGCGGCTATTTATAAGCCTATTGACACTAATTACATGTGGTAGGTACTACTGCGAATTCGCAGTACAGACCTGTGCACAGTCTACCGCCAACCAAAAACAAGTACGTGGGGGTGCAATGAATTCGATTTATTTTTATTTATTTTTTTGATTTAAGTTTTTCCAAAACAAGACCCCTTTCATAATATATATATATATATATATATATATATATATATATATATATATATATATATATATATATATATATGTAGATTTAATTGAATTGTTTCAAGCACTCTCCCAATTGCAATATATATATATATATATATAAAAACCAAATTTAATTAAATGTATTTTATTAAATTTTATTAATTATAAAAATTTAAATAAAAAAAAACTCTAATGATAAATATATGTATATCTTTTTAAAACCCTTGCCAAAATTTATAAATATCTTAAGTTTAATTAACAACCCTTTTATTTTTATTTTGTTTATATATATATATATATATATATATATATATATATATATATATATTGATTTCAACCTTAATTTGATAGAGAAAATATTATTAACCATCTGAATTTTCAACCTAGAATTTCCAATTTCGAATTTAAACCCTTTCAAAATTTAAATTTCTAAATTTCATTTTAATTCAAACCCAAAACCTGATTTAATCCAAATTCTTTTTTTTTTTTTGTTTACGAATGAGGTTTTTTAAATAGTTTTCCAATCTAGATTTATAGATGAAATCGAATAGCAAAAGATCCAGAACGAAGAATTCACACATTCGAGAAGACAAGTTCTTACAATCACGAAGTAGACAGAACATATTAAATTTCTTAAATCATTTAGGGGTCAAAATACCAGACCCTACCTGAACCTGATGCTAATACGCAATCGCCAAAAATTGTAAGAGAACTCGCTCCTCTTCAATAAATTTCTTCTGAAAATCTTTCCTAGAATTCTCCTTCTGAAATTTGCTTCAAAAGTTCTTCCCCAAAATTCCTGTCTCTAAATTCCCGGTCCCTCAAAAATGAACCCCAAAGTTGTGATAAGGAGTTTTTTCCTCAAATTGGGGAACTAATTGTGCGTTCACCCAAGATGACTCTTTGTTCAAGTGAGTTAACTCTATAATTAACTTGTATTAATCTTTGCTTTATCTTTTAATGCACCTTAAATGAATTATTAAATAACTTTATTTAATTTTCCACTTGACTTCTATTTTTAATTAATTTATTACTTTTAATCCCATGCGCACTTTATGAAATTAAAACAACATTATTATTTTCACTTATTTTATCTTTTAATTAATTTCTTTTATTTTCAACTCATGCATACATCATACGAACTAGAATCCTTTAATAATTTAATAACCTTTTTACTTTTAATTTATCTTAGAAACTTAATTGATAAAATATTTAATTAACTTAAATAACAATACTATTTAGCATTTATTTAAAAAAATGAACTCTAAATATATTACTATTAAATTAAATAAATATTATCACTTTCTAAATTTATACTTAAACTTTTATCTCCAAATTTAATTCTTTTATTTAATTAATTTCTCAATTAATTAAATATAATTAAATATTAAAATGTCATAATAATTTTCCATTAAATTAAATCATTAATTAATATTTTAATTAGACTTAATTAATAGAAAATACATCAAAGACTCATAAAGACAACATACGAAAACCCATCATAGAAAAACACCTACTAAATTAAACAAAGGGTTATAATCATGAATTAACGTCATCCGATGCATTCGGAGGGTACTCAACTCGAATACTTGTCCTAATTACCAATTAGTACAAATGGCTAAAGGGTTTAGGATTTGTACTTAAGATTTATCTCCCATCTCTTACCATTGAGATAATGCGATAGGGTATGTTCATCCTGGCAATTCAGGGAAGTTGATACCTGGTACCTACAACCTGCATAAAATCCACGCATGTACAGACACAATATTCTAAGCTAAATAAGCAATGGCAGGAAGTGGTGCATTGTGTAGATCCCGACTAGCAGGTGACTATGACTCTCTTCCTTAACCACATAAAGAAAACAAACACGCACACCATACACATGCAGTATGGAGTAAGTATCCATAATAAGACACATGATAATAAACCATCTAACTAATTATCATTGATAACTAAAAACATTGAATAATCGTCATACATACATGAAATATAGAGTACCAAGTAATCTCATCATATAATCAACTAAATCTGAAACAATATCTAAAAATCTGAAAGTAATGCTACTAAACATCAAGTATAAAACTGGCTTAAAAGAGTTTGGCAATTAAAACAAAATGTGAACTAGGGGCAGACACTACACAAGGTCCCAAGTTTTTTTTTTCTCTAATGAAGCCATCTCATCATCCATAACCTCAATCTGGGAACCTGCATCTTCCATGCCCAAAGCCTCTCACAGATCTAAGCTCATCAGTGTTAGTAATCAAAGAAAAAGCACAACTGGAATCTAACATAGAATAACCAAACCTTTCTAGTTGCTTTCTTTCTCTCATGGATCTCCTCAAGGGTTGTGGTTGAAGTTTTTCTTCCTCTTCTTCATAACTATCAGAGCTGCTAGAGCTCTCCTCGTCATTAGACCTAACATGGTCTCTCTGTTTAGTCTTCTCAGGGGTATGAGGCAACTGAACAACATCTTTTTCCTTTTTTTTTCATCTGGTTGTAGCACAATAGGAGAAGATTTTAGCTCTCTAAAAATAACATTTCTTCTATACAACACCTTACTAGTCATAGGATCCCAAAGCTTGTATCCTTTCACACCAGCACTGTACCCAATGAAAATACATTTAACAACTTTGCTTTCCAACTTAGATATTTTTTCCTTTGGAACATGTGTATAGGCTTCACAACCAAAAATAGAAGATGTCTAATTGAAGGCTTCTTACCAAACCACACCTCTATGGGTGTCTTACCAACAAGGGCTGATGTAGGAGATTTGTTAACTAGATAGCAAGCAGTGGCCACAACTTCGGCCCAAAACCTTTTTTCTAAACCAGCTCCACTAAGAATAATCCTAGCCTTCTCCATCAATGTCTTGTTCATTCTCTCTGCAACTCCATTTTTATTTGGGGTATAAGGAATTGTCATATGCCTCTCGATACCTTGTTCTTTACAGAACTGTTCAAACTCTGCTAAGCAAAACTCACCACCATTGTCAGTTCTCACACACTTAATCTTCTTACTAGTCTGATTCTCTACAAGGGCTTTAAATTCCTTGAATTGACTAAAGACTTGTGTCTTACCTTTAAGGAAATAAATCCATGTCCTTCTACTATAATCATCTATGAAAGATACAAAAAATACAAACTTGGAGATTGAAGAAAATTTTACAGGACCAAATACATCAGAATGAATAAGATCCAAAACATCAAAAGATTTGTGAGAACTAGAGTAAAACTGAACACAATATTGTTTACCATAGACATAGTGTTCACAAAAGTCGAACTTGAGATTGCAATCATTTAACCCCTCAACGAGATTTTTATTTTTCAGGGTTCTGAGACCCTTTTCACCAATGTGACCAAACCTCAAATGCCATAACATTGTCTTTTTTGTAGGAAGCTTACCTTCCAAAGTGTTTGCATTGCCATCAGAACCAATAACGATAGTATTCCTCACTGCTTGTTCAGATGGTGAGGATAAAGAACTACTACATAGAGGAATACATGCATCTAGCTGAAATAAGGTACCTCTCCTAGTACCCCTTGCAAGCACTATTGATCCTCTCATCATCTTGCATCCTTCTTTTGAAAAAACAACTTGTACACCTACATCATTCAGCATACTTATAGATAATAGGTTTTGTTCCAAACCTAGAATGTACATAACTCCATTGATTCCCTTTACTCGTCCATCAAGAAATTTGATAGTGACACTTCTGCGTCCAATTATCTTTAGGTGAGAATCATCACCCAAGTACACCTTTCCACCATCGAACTCTTCATATTTTGAGAACCAGTTTCGATGAGAGGTCATGTGAAAAGATGCACCCGAGTCGACCAACCACACATCATCAGATGCATGAGCTGCCAAAGCTACGATGAATGCATCACCATCTTCTTGAGATCTTTCTAAAGCTAAATCTGAACCTTTCTTCTTCTTCTTTGGCTCTTTGCAATCTTTACGAAAGTGCCCAGGTTTATCACAGTTCCAACATTTTGCCTTGGACTTATTGGAAGTCTTTGACTTCCCATGGGATTTGGATCTACCCTTATTGTTAGACTTATTGTCATTTTTCTTCCCTCTTTCCGTGGATCTCCCATGAACAACAAGGGCTTCTTTTTTTGAAATGAAAGCCTTTCTCCACATCTCCTCTGATAGCAGCGAAGACACCACATCATCCATTTTGAAAGTGACTAACATGCTTTCAAGAGCCATCACAAGATGGTCCCATGAATCTAGTAAAGAACACAAAAGTGTGTAGCAATGATCCTCCTCCTCTAACTTGACACCAACTAATGTCAACTGTACAACTAGCAGATTAAATGCATTTAAATGATCTGTTAAGGATCCACCTTCCTCCATTCATAGAGAGTACAACTTCTTCCTCAAGAACAACTTGTTCACCAAATATTTGGCCCGATACACGGCCCCAAGTCTTTCCCACAAACTATATGTGGTTTTCTCATCTAGAACATTTAAAAGAACTGCATCGATTAAACAAAGACTTATGAGACCCTTAGCTTTATGGTCTTTGATATCTCAATCTGCTTGAGCTATAGTTACTGGTCTCGTAGCATTTGAAGTCACTTCCCATAGATCACGATCTTCCAACATGTCTTCCATCTTGAGTTTCCACAACTTGAAATTAGTGCCATTAAATTTCTCCACCTCCATTCTTCCATATGATGAACTCGCCATCTCAATCTATGAATAAGATTTAGGATGCTCTGCACAAGACTCCCACTCAACTTGAGATTAGCTCAAAAAATCCTACCCAACAACTAGGATCAAAAGTTGATTAGGCTCTGATACTACTTGTAAGGAAACTCAAGTGTGAAAATAGCTTCCTACACTAATCTCTTAAGAGAAGTATGGTGCAAATCCTATTAAAATATTTTACACTTATAGATTCAATATCATGTAAAAAACAATATTTCAGCCAAGCAAGCATAAAGAAAATAGACAAAGAAAGAAACACATAACACAAAGATTTTCCAGTGGGGAAAAACCTTTCGGTAAAACAACCCCACCCCTCCAGAACTTGCACAATGTATTATCTTCAACACAAGGTTACAATACACTTGCAATGCAAGTTCAACAGCGACAACAAAAGACACCAGCAACAACTTGCAGTACCAACAATACACTTTTTCTCATACAACCTCTTCACAACCCTAAAAATTCTTATAACATGCACTTCACTTTTAGGGTTACTCCCAAAGGTAACCATTTTAGGGTTTTACCATTCTCTAAGAAAATTTATCAGTTGCCACATGTCTTCACCTATCATTGAACCTTCCTAACAAAGCTTTTACATGTCATAGGAATCTGTCATAACCATTTTAATAATGATCTCCTTATACACAATTCAAGATGCTGACACATCAACATTATTTGCAAGAAATACATTTTATAAAACAAATAATAAGAATAGGAATTATCCAAGGTTGAGACACCTTATTCCTAACATTTAGTAGTAGATTGAGACATGCAGTTTTGTTTCTTGCTAGTCCAAGTAACCAACTTTTTGCCTAAGAAAAATGATCCTCCACCAGTATTATTTCTATCATCAATATTTCTAGCCTAATTAGCATCAGTGTAGGCTCTCAATTCAAATTTCTCATTTTTCTTGTAGTATAGACCATAGTCTTTCGTTCCTTTTAGATATCTCATTATTCTCCTAGCAACTATCAAAGGATTCTTCCTAGGATTAGAAGAGAATCTTGCAACTATCCCTATAGATAATGAAATATCAAGTCTACTATGAACTAAATATTGTAATTTTCCAATGATAGACCTATATATTGTTTGATTCACCTCAGTTGAATCAACATTCTTTGATAATTTATATCCTATCACCATAGGTGTGCTTACTGGCTTGGAATCTTTCAATCTAAATTTTTTCAATATCTCCTTTACATAATTTGACTAAGTGATGTATATATCATATTTTATTTGATGTACTTGCAAACTCACAAAGAACCTGATCTCTCCAAACATAGACATCTCAAATTATTTCTTCATTTCATTTGCAAAAGCCTTACATAAAGTATCTTGACCTCCAAATATAATATCATCAACAAAAATTTCAGATAGCAAAACACCATTTAGAAATGTTGACTTAACTTAACATCCATTTGATAAACTTTGAAACCTTTGTATGCAAAGTAAACAAGTAGAGTACTTACTCCTTCCAACCTTTCAATAGGATCAAATGTTTCTCCATTGTCTATCCCTTCTTCTTGTGCATATCCTTTACAAACTGATCTTGCCTTGTTCCTTATGACTTCACCATTTTCATCTAACTTGTTTATATTTACCCACTTGGTACCAATCACTTTTTTATCTTCTAGTCTAGTAACTAGAGTTCATGTCTTGTTTTTTCTCAATTTGTTCAATGTCTTCTTTTGTGGCTTTATTCTAGTCCACATCTTTTATGAAATCTTTCACTATTTTAGGTTCTTTCATGCTTAGCAAACATGTATCATTTCTCAACTTTTTCCTTGCCATTGGTCTAGCATATTTATCTCCAATGATTTGTGTAGTAGGGTGATGTCTCTTGACATACTTAGACAATTTGGGTTTTTCTCTATTTTCTTCACTTGGTCTATCAACTTCTAAATCACTATGTACATCTTTGTTAGGTAGTTAAACATCTCTTTCATGTACACTAATCTTAGAATTATAATGTGCCTCAACCTCATTCTATAACTTGGCACATAAATGTATCTCAGTTCCTGAATACAACTCGACATTCATAGTATGTGACACAACAGTCACTAAAACTTGTTGGTTTCCAACTTGATTTACAAAATCCTCTTTAGTAGGCATACCTTCATAAAAGTATACAAATGACTTATATACTCATTGTTCCTTCATAGATTTAGCCTTATATACTTCTATATAATCATCAAATATCACAATTTCACTTTCCACAACTTTTTTAGTGTTATCATTTAAACACTTATAAGCTTTACTTCTTGTGCAATAACCAAGGAATATAACTTCTTCACTTTTTTCATCTAGCTTACCAATCTTAAAATCTTTGAGAATATAACACTTGCTTCCAAATACCTTAAAATATTTTACATTTGGTGATTATCCATACCATAGTTTAAAAGATGTTTAATGAATATAGACATCTATACTTATAACTTCTCTCCAATATTTCAAAGCAACATTTTTCTCCATCATGAGTGTCCTAGCATAGTCCATTATAGATCTGCTCCTCCTTTTAGCAATTTCATTTTGTGGAGGGGTCCTAAAAGCAAATGTCTATCTTTTGATTCTTTTGTCATTACAAAACATCTCAAACTCATTTGATATAAATTCTCCTCCTCTTTTAGATCTCAAATATTTTAGAATTTTACATATTTCTTTCTCAACTCTTGCTAAGTACCACTTAAACATTTGGAAAGCATTATATTTTTGTTTTTGAAACATAACTATCATCATTCTAGAATAGTCATCAACAAATAGCATAATGTACTTATCTCCTTTGTATCTTTGTACATCAATTGGTCCACACAAGTCAGTATGAACAATCTCTTATATTCCTTTATAGCTATGCGTCTTACTCTTAAAACTTGACTTTTTTATTTTTCCTAGCTGACATTGTTTGCAAATTATATTGTCAAGCTTCTTCAACTGAATGAAACCTCTGACTCTTCTCATGTTACTAATACTAACCAGTTATCAAAATTAATATTACATAACCTCTTGTTCCATAGCCATACATCATCAAATTCTACAACTAAATAAGTAGCATCCTATATATCAAGGTAGAATAGATTACCTCTAGTTTGACTACCTTTTCAAATTGGTTTTCCATTAGCATCATATATCTTAACAATCTTGTTCTCAAACTCAACCTTAGAACCTAAATTATTTAGTTGTGACATAGTCAACAAATTATAGTTAAGTCCTTCAACATAATAAGCATTTTCACATAAAATCTTTTCTATGAATTTGATAGAACCTTTTCCTTTATCAAATGGGGTGTATCATTTCCAAACCCTAAACTATTTCCATCATAATAATTCAAGGTAATGAATTTACTTTTATCTTCAGTCATGTGATGTGAACACCCACTAGCAATGATCCATCTATCATTCTTGTTCACACAAGACACTAGTGTTATTGCCTCATCCTCATTAGATTCATCCTTCATTGTAACATACACCACTTTGTCATCATCATCATTAGATCCATCTTTTATTTCCTCTTCAAAAATGTAGCAAGACTTCTTCCCTTTGTCTTTGTAATCTGTGTTGGCTTCATCTCTTCTACTTTGTTACTTTTCTCCACCTCTATACTTCTTCTTCTCTTGACATCTAGCAGCAATATGGCCAACCTCATTGCAATTGAAACACATGATAGATAACTTACCTTTGGACTTGCCTTTACCTCAATGAAATATCCTTGCTATTAGTGCTTCAAGTTGATCTGCATCTTCCTTATCTATATCACTAGCACTAGACACATATTTTGCCTTTTTATTCTTCTTCTCATTAGGTTCCTTCAATGATAGCTTAGCTTTGAATGCAGATTCAACATTTTTAGGTTTGTAATTATCAAAATTAGATATCTCAAAAGAAGTGAGCCTACCTACTAGACCTTCAAGAGTGAGATCATTCCCTAGCATACATCTTAGTTATTCTATTGTAAAAACTCTAATAGCATAGATGGGAAACAATGTTCTCAAAACATTTCTTAGTACAATATCATCATCTATTTTAGTAGTAGCTCCTCTTATTGTATTAATAACATAGTTTATCATATAAAAATGTTGAGAAATATTCTCACCTTCTTTCATTTGCATTGTCACAATCCTTGTATTGGCAAACAAATTATTCTTTCTATTTAACTCTTAAATGCCCAAATTTTGGTGAACAACATCTGATTACAATAGTTGGGAAGTTGTTACTAAATGACTAACTCCCCTCTAAATTCTTAGGTATTTCTTCCTAATGTATTTATGATTTGCAATGAATTATGTCTACTTCTTATTCTAAGATAGGGTGCGTTCTTAACCCGATAACAAAAAAGGTGAACCAAGCTAGGCCTAAACAGGAACTAGCTTAGGCAATATTTGGAAATTTAAGATTAGTTAAGTCTATGGATTCACACATCTTATGAGCCTACAAAGCTTAACAACTCAACAATTTATGCTATGTAAAACTAAACTAATATTACCAAGAAACTAACTCTAGAGATGAAAAAGAATGACTTCAAAGAAAGAATGGAAAGAGATTTCCCTTGAACTTATGATAACAGCACTATTATCTTCAATTTACTATTTCAAAATAGGGGAATGAAATTCTATTCATTCCTTGATTCAATTTAGATGAAAGAGAAAACACAAAACTAACATAGAAAGAAAGCAATAGAAAATAATTGACACAAAATACCATTCAATTATTTCTGCAATATCAAGTATTTCACACCAAAAATTAGCCAACCTTTTCTAATTTTTCAATTTAGTACATATAAGATTTTGAGATGACTATTACAAAAAGGGACTCAAGTCAATTCATCTCCTCAAAATTGACAAGTGGAAAGGATTAATTTTGTCCATTACAATCATTACATCAAAATATGAAAGGGTGGGATATGAATCACTTCACCTTCTTTCCCTTCTTTGACTTTTTCTTATAGGCCTTGGCAGAGATAGTGATTGGAATCAATGCTTCATGTCGATGAACATGTACATTAGTGTATCTCAAGAGCCACTTAGAATTCTCTATGGCTAAATATTTGATGGCATTTAACCACTCATGTATCTCCTCCATAGCCACATGTACACACTAGCCAAGGTTTTTGAGTTTGGAAACTTTGTTCTGGTGATCGGAAGATATCTCTATCAAGCCGCCTATATAACTAGTGAAATTCTTTGCTTGATGGCCACTCTGATGATCCCCTTTCCTTCTCTACTAGTCTTAGAATCTTTATGTAGACCTTTTAAGAGTTCATAGTCTTTTTCTTGATCCTTTTTCACTTTGGCTTCTATTTCTTTAAGTCCTTCCTCTACCGCCAGGATCATTTCAAACTTGAATTGCATGCTTTGAGCCACTCAAATAGAGACTCATCTCCCCTAGGTAGAATATTTTCTTCCACAACCTCCTTATCCTTCATATGGATAATCATCTTTAGCAAAGAAATACAATCTTCACTCTTAACTTTCTCTATTGCCAGGATGGCTCAACTGGCTGAAATATTGTTCTTCTCTATTTTGAGCCATAGTACTATAGTGTCGATCTTCTCTATAATGGAGAGTCCTTCTAACTTGAGTTCCCCACTCCACTCTCTACTAATCTTCACAAAATGTTTTTCTTCTTTTAGCTAATAGATCAGTGCTTGAAGATTATTAGCAATAGGATCACTGGTAATTGACATTCCAAAGTTGCTTGCCAATGGGGTGACTAATTGCCTATTAAAGCCATTGAGTTCATGAATTTCTACCTTCATTCTCGCTTTTGATAATTTAAGGTTTTTAAGTTCTACCTCTATCACATCATTTTTTGACTTTTGTAGGCCAACCTTGGTGTCATGTCTAACTTCCCTAAGATCCACATACATATCTTCAATTTTTCCCTCTTTAGTGGGTTTGATAATTTCCATCATCAAATGCCCTATGTCTAGGTCTTGTCCAAGAATTGACAAGGTCTTCTACTTTTTGACTTTGCTCAATCTTGATCTAGAGTGGATAGCTAGAGATAAAGTCTCTTTATAAGGAACTCCTTCCTCTTTCCTCTTCCTTTTTCTATCTAAGGTGTCCTCTAGTCATGACTCTATGCCAATCAACTTGGATGTAGTCCCAAGTGTATCTATACTAAACATATTTCTCTTGACCGGGGTCAGTGTTTTTATGGAAAATAGAAAGGATTGTTTGGGGCCTATGAGATGAGCTTTGAAGATTTTGGGCACTTCTCTACTTCTGCAGTCTTTTTTGTTACTTCATCAGACTTAGTAGAGTCACTCTCACTACTAAACTCATAGATGGGATCAAAATTCTATGGGGTGAGAGAGCAAGTCTGACTACACCATCTTTTAATTCCTCTGCCTTCACTAGTACATTTGGGCTCATTTTTTGACCTTTATTGGTCGAAATTTTGACCCATTTTTTGACCAATCTTTGACCAAATTCGACCAAAAAATTGGTCAATAATTTTTCATTCGAAAATTGGATGAACATACTGGATGGTCAAAATTTCGACCAATACGTTGGTCGAAAAATGTCTAGGTTGTTTAGCCATTTTCTGCCATTCATTGGTGAAACTTTCGACCAATGCTTGGTAGAAATCTGCGGGGCATTGGTCAAAATTTTGACCAATGCATGGTGGAAAACTAGATGGCACTGCTTGAAAACTTTTTGGTCAAAAATTTGACCGTCCAATAGGTTGGTCGAAACTTCGACGAATACGGTGGTCAAAAAATGTTGGCGTTGTTAGTGCATTTTTTGCCATTCATTGGTCAAACTTTCGACAAATGCTTGGTAGAAATATATAGGGCCCATATCATGGACAACGATATCATGGACCCACTTCTCATGTACTAGGTATGAAGATTTCTGATCATGAGATCGAGCCGGGATCAAAGGGTGGCGTTGACTCGCTATGAAGAAGTGCTCGGAGGTTAAGTATAGCAAGTTAGCGAGTGTGGCCTACTACTGTTGAAGTAAAATTGCTATCCACAAGATCAAGTCTGGATTGACGACGCTTGTTGACTCACTATAAAGAGATGTGCAAAAATTAGGTATACCGAGTTAACAAGCAATGGACCCACCATCATGTTCTTAAAGGTTGTTTTAATTGTCTACCACATGATTAAAGTAAGATCAGTGACCATCGCTAGCTCACTGTGGAAAGGTGCTCGAGAATTATGTATAACTTGTTAGTGAGTTGATGATGTAGACACTGAAAAACCTTTAGAAAATAAAGTATTTTTATTTTCTGAAAAATTCCTGATGACATCATCATTAATTAATTAATTAATTAATTAATTTATTTATTTTTATGCCATTAAATCCCTTTATCTTAATTTAAAATATTTAATTAAGGAATCCCTCCCAAAAATGTTTAAATCTTATTTAAACATTATTTCCTTATTTATTAATTATTTAATTAATAAATTGACCAAAAAACCCAAAATAAATAAAAAATTTATTTTTTGCCCAAAACTTAGCCAATTTCCTTAAGACCACTAACCTCTTCCAAAATCTTCTAATCCTTCTTTAATTTTGATTAAAGGCTAATCCCATCATTTCCTACCCCTAATCCCAACTCAAAATATTTAATTAAGATTAAATATTAATCCTCATGTTTATTAAAAAAGTTTTAATAAATATCTCCTCAACCCAAACCCTTGAAATAGATAAAACTTTATTTATTTCCTAAAATCTAATTTATCCTCATCCTAAGAAGTTCTAGACTCTTCTAGAAAGTCTTCATCCTCATCCTAGAAAATTCTAGACTATTCTAGAAAGTCTTTATCCTCATCCAAAGTCTAGACTCTTCTAGAAGATGTCTTTAAACCTAATCCTAATCCATCCTCTAATCATTTGCACAATCCTAAGAAAGCTTAAAACCCTCCTAATCAAGCCCAAGTCGAAATTGCTCTCATCTCCCTCAAAATATCTCAACCATAAAACTTTATGAAGCCCACTAGGCCATAAATGACTCTTCCAAGCCCTTTTATTGCTCTTAAGGGTCATTATGAGGGTCTTTATGAAGATTTTATCCCTTGAGCCTCCTTTTTTGATTCATCCTTCCCCTTTCCTCCATCCTCTCACCATGTGACGTGTCACTCCTTGATTGGTTGTAAGGAAGCACAATCCATGTGCTCTCCTCTCATGCAATCTGAGCCCTCCATGATCTTTTTCCCATCCTTGCATCTTAGCCCTCAATCCCTCAAGCCTCTTGCCTATAAATTGGATCCTTCCCCTTTGCAAAATAACACAATCCATGAAGTAAAGTCATAATGCCATTTTGAGAAACCATTTTACATCAAAACCATACACTCACACCCAAATTCCAACTCCATTTGAAGCCATTTTTGAAGCATAAGCTTGAGCATACATCCTATCTATTTAGACAAAGCTACTCAACAAGAGAGATTCTCATTGAGAGAGCCCATTAATGGCTCATATTCTCAATTGAGAGCTCATCTTAGTCTATCTTGAAGTTCATGAATTTTGTTTAGTTTGTAGAAGCTTTATTTAAATTTGGTTTCTATTAGCATACTAACATTGCTCATATACATTTTGGCACGCTCGGTGGGACCCCGCATGGGTCATCTTTATTAGCTTTTTTAGTCAAGTTTTGTATGTCATTTGCTAATTTTGGCTAATTTTGATTGTTTTTGTGATTGGTAGGATTTTATAAATTGGTTTTGTAGGTCCACATGAGTATGAAGAAGACAAAGGAACTCATAGTCTATCTCATAGTATTTGCAGATTTTTTGAGCTTATAGGTGGACAAAGCACTTGGAATTCTTCTTCCTCTTCTTGTCTATATTCTTCTTATTCCATCTACTTCTTCTTCTTCTTCTTGTGGGAAATCTTGACCCTTTTTTTTTTAAGGAAGCAAAATCATACACACTTCTTTTTAGTGCTTAAAATGAACCCCCAAATCATACTTAAATCCATTAAAAAATTAAAAATTTGCAAAAAAGAAAAAATCTTTTAAAAAGTGAAACTAAACCAATCCAATCATTTGCATCCTTGCAACATCAAGGTTTTAGATGCATTCATGCAAAGTTAGGAAGACTTCATTTTTGGGAATTTAAAAAGAACTTCAAGTTTCTATTTCAAAAGGTTCAAAATCAACACTAAGTGCACACTAAAATCTAAATCAAACTCAAAGCATCAATCAAGGATAAAATGAACCTCATTTGCAAATATTTTAAAGTTCTTTTAAAAATCTCATGAAAAGTAAGAGTCCTAAATGGTTGCCAAAATTGTCCTAAAAAGCTTTGTTACTTGTTCCAAACAAATGTCTTGTTGCAAAATCTTGAATGTTTCTTAGGTTTTTCATGCATCAAAACAATCTAGGAATATCATTTTTGGGCTTAAAATATGCAAACTATAACACAAAATCTTGAATGAAAACCAAAGTCCAAAGAGTCATTTTCACTTTTGAGTCCAAAAAAATCTTGAATGATCTAAGGTTAAAACAAAGCACTTCAAAGTTCTTAAAACAACACACAAAATCTCAATCTTGAATGCTCAAAGGAAAAAAATTGAATGTTTAATCACTTGTCTTTGAATGCATGTTGCCAAACACACTCTTGAATGTCATGGATTAAAATCAATTTTTCCTTGAATGCATGATTAAAACAACAAATCCAATCTTGAATGCCAAGGATCAATTAACCATTGCAATATCAAACACTTCATTTGGAGCATTTAAAATTGAACAAAACAAATCTCTTTTCCACATGAAATTTAGGTAAAGTTTGATTTTTGGATATTTAAGAAACTTTGTTAAGTTAAATACAAATTTGCAAAAATCAATTTGAGTAGTTCCTTGGACTCACCTCTTTTCTAATCACCCATCAATTCAACCATTGGTTGCAATCTCAACGCTATTTATGGGGATGGGTCTACTTGAAAAAGGTGTTAAATGTTCCACAATCTCACTCACTCACTTGGTCTTTGAACGTTTGCTTTAACTTTATCAAAAATTTTAAATGACCAAAAATCTAGATTAAATTGATCACACTTCAATTTTGGGCACTAAAATTTAACAACTATTGACGTGGAGGGCCTCCGGGCGCGCGCTTGACAAATCGAGTCTCACACATCTTTGCTTTGGGCTTAAAACAAAATCACACCAACTCTTGAATGCTTTAAAGGAAATTAATTGATACTTGATGTGGAGGGCCTCCGGGCGTGCGAGTTTTCTTTTGTTGACCCTAACTCTGCTTCTTGTTTGCATTCTTCGATCAATTTACTTTTGTTGGCGCTTCAAGTTGGAATTGAACATTGTCTCTTAGACATGAGTGCTTGCAAAGTCTAGATTAGCACACATAAGAGCCAGTTGGTAAAAGAATAATCGTGTTTTTTTTAGCCCAAGGTCATCCAAGTCTTCTCTCCCCTTGTCGTCTTTCGAGGCCATCTTGGGTGCATAAGATTAGGATCCAAAACCTTGTTTCTTTTTAGGAGGCCTGCTTGGGGATTTCATCACCCCTTGGATGACCTCAACTCTCAAATTTCGGCGGAGTATAAGAACCAGGAAGTGAATCGAAAGACACCTCTCTTGGGATCAAGATTTTTTCACTCGGGCTAAGCCTCAAGGAACTTTATACCCTTGAGAAGTGAAAGAGGAGAAGTGGGTTACCGCTCCTCTTGGCTGTGTGACATCTTTTTGGTTTCATCTACGGATTTGGGCCTCACGTACCTTGGGTATATCGAGGACTCCCTAACTAAACCAATTGTCAGCCTTGTAGACAACCATCTAGGATGTTAATGTGCTTGAAATGACTAATCGAAACATTTGTAGAACACACACACTCCTTGCAACAAGTATCACATTCTGGGAATCAAAACTTCTATCTGGTTATTTCTATCTATTGCTTGGTCTTTTACTTATTGAATGAATGTTTGCCAAACTTGGTCAATCCTAGGTTAGGGTACAGTTAGCGTAGTCATTGCCTATTCCAAAAGTTGAACAAGTTGAAGCAAAATAACTAAGGTCTCTCAAAGCCAAGAAGATTCAAGAATTGATGTCAGAGCAACCCAAACCCAAACAAAAGTTCCACAAAGTTAAACTCAAACCATCTCAGGCATACCAAGAACTTTCAGCCAAGAGAAGGGAACTAACACCAAGTCCTTGAATTGCCAAACTCCATAAAGCAGAGCACAAAGCTGCCGACAAAGCACTTCAAGAGGCTTGGTTAGAGCAAACCATCAAATTTAGCCAAAATCCAAGAGTTAATTATGCTTATGCCTTACCAACTAGGCATGATTTCTATGATTAGACCCCCTTGTTTCTCCACATCTTCTTGGATAAGCTTCACTTTAGAGTCATATTTGTAGAAAAGCCAGCCATTTTAGGTTATCCCCTTAAGCATTATTAGCTCATTCATCTCATTTAGAACCAAACCATCTAGCCAGCAATCAAAACCTCACATCCAAGCCTTGAAAATTGTTGTCACTTTTGCCAAAAGTTTACCACTCCTAAAATCTTCCAAATCCATCAATCTCACCAAAGTTATCCCTTTGACAGAGCTTTGTCTAGGGTAATCCAGCTTTGTCACTTTTTATCCCTCATCACCTTGAGCTAAAGGTTGGGATGCACACGTGGTCAATCTCGTGTTCTTCCTAAAGGATCATCAGTCTATCCTTAAGTTGACACAATCACCACCAAGCTTGCACATAGGAAAGCATACCTTCGTGCTTTGGCAACATACTTTGAAGTTAGAATATCCAACCCAATCCTCCTTAGGTTTTTTCATATAGCTTTTCCTTAACCTAGGAAATCATTTGCATAGAGAAGCCTTCCCCCTTTTGCATCCATCAGCATTATTGCATCTCATCCCTAGGAGCATTTTTCATGCCACCCGTCACTCGCTTAGCCAAGAAGAAAGAAAAAATGGAGCCCTATCATTTGGATTGAATAGCCTCACCCCCCTTGAGCACTCAGCCATCCTTTAACCCAGAGAAAGCTATGCCATCATGTACTGACATTGAAGCTTTCATGAACCAACTAGGAAATGCAGTATTGGTAAATGCCATTATAGACAAGAACAAAGAGACAATCATGGCTAATTTTTGAAGGGACAATGTAGGAACCTTTGACTTTGGAAGACCCCCTCCATTATCAAATCCATCTCACCAATTTTTTGGGAAGCTACCACCACCCATAGGCTCTTATGATCCAAATTATCCTCAATATATGTCAAAAGAAGAGCGTCCAACCAATCCATATGATCCAACAGACCCAAACATACCATCATCCACCCAAGTTGAAATCTCCATGCCGCAAGCAAACCCAGCCACCCCCACTCCATCCTTGGTTCATACCTCTCCGCTCCAAACCCCCTTTACCCAAAATAGCTCACCGTTCACCCCCTTCACTATTTTCGTTGCTGCTCCCCAACCCAGCCTTCCAAATCCACCCATCTCCCGAATTAGTGCTAGCATCTTTGGCCAACCTCAACAATATACAATAGGGATGCCACCCATGGGGCCAAGTAATCAACCTTTCATCACCCCCAACTTGTTCACTACAGCCCAAAGCACAATACCATCATTTCCATTAGGTCTTGGGAGCTCAGTGCCATCAGCCACAAATCCACAAGCTACTACCCTCACTCCACAAAGCTATCAAACCCCACAAGCTACTACCAATTTTTTACCAAGCTCCCAAGTAACCCCAGCTCCCACCACCACTCTACCAAGCTTTCAAATCTAGCCACCAAGCTATCAAACCCCATTAGTTCCATTCCCAAGCTTTCAATTCCCACCACCTCCACCACCAACTAATCTATTACCTCCTATTACCAACTACTTTTCAATGCCACTTCTAAGAGATAATCCACCAATCCAGCCAACCACCAATTATTTGCAGGTACCATCCCAAATGGGGGCACAACCTACATACCTTGGTCAAACCCCACAAGCCCCCCGATCCTTTTCCCAAGCTTCATAGCCATCTTATACCTTACCTCCACAAAGCCATTCATTTATCCCATAGCCAGCTTATGTTCCTCAATCCCAACCTCAAATCTCATATCAACAGCAAGCCTCGCAGCACATGCAACAATATGCGCCACCTCCCCCTCAACAACCCGTCATCCACCATGCAGTGACCCAAACAATGTATAATCCCTATCAAAAAATCCCTCATAGCCATCTGTATTCAGTGGCCCCATCTAGCGCATACCTACCTCAAGGCACTCCTACATTAGGGGCACCCTAGCCATCACCTATCAATTCAAAATGGGAGAAAATGAAGATAGCTCTGAAAGCCATCTAAGAAGGGAATGATCCAAAGACATTCAAGTTTGAGAATGTGTGTCCTTACCCATTTGACAGAGCCATTACCATGACACAATTTCCCAAACACTTTGAGGTACCCAAATTTGACAAATTCAGAGGAAAAGGAGACCCTGTCACACATATCAAAGAATTTTACATGCACTGCCATGACGTAGCATACAATGATGTCTTCCTCTTGCGCCTTTTTCCCAAAAGCTTGGCTGGACCAGCTCTTGAATTGTTTTATAAAATCCCCTATGGCACAATTAAAAACTTTGCTGAATTATCTGAGGCATTTGTAGCCCAATATGCCCATGTTGTTGAAATAGAGCTATCAATAGTTGACCTTGTCCATACTAAGCAAAAAGGTGGAGAAAGCCTTGTTGAATACCTGCAAAGATGGCAAACCCTTACCACCCGCATATCTTGCACCTTGCCAGAGTGCCATGTGGTGAAAATGTTTATTGATAATGCCCATCCTAGCTTGGCTCACCACATGACCATGAACTGTTTGCAGACCTACAAAGATATCAAAGAAAAAGGAATGATCCTTGAGCAAGGACTCATTAAAGATGGTGTGGTCAAGATTTATAAGGAAGCCAACCAAAATTAATCACATTCTAATGACAAGTCTAGGTATTGGAACAAAAACAAGCACGTTGTAACAGATGGCGTCACTGACACCAAGCATGTGAATATTGTTGGTCCTTATCAAAACCTGTCCAACCCACCATATCAACCAAACAATCAACAAGCTATCAATTACCAATAGCATAATCACCAAAGCTATCAAAACCACAATCTAAGACCCAACTTTCAAGGATCTAGCAATCAAGCTAATGCCATCAATGTAGCTGTAGGACAAAAGCCCAGATTCCAACCTACATCTAGAAATTATACACCCCTTGGTGAACCTTTGGATGTCATTTTTGAGAAATTAGTCAAGGAAAACCTCGTCAAATTTCCTCCTACCCAGCAAATTGACCCAAGCCAATCTAAAGCTGCATGGTACAAAGATAATAAGTATTGTAAATTTCATAGGGTAAAAGGTCACACTACCCTCAGATGCATGAAACTAAAAGACTATGTGCAGGACCTCATTGATTGGAAGGAAATCACTATTGGTGCCCAAACCTCTCCCAATGCAGGCTTACAGATCTATCAAAATGCTTTTCCTCCACACCACAACCAAAATCTTGGAAAAGCACCTATTCAAACCAACAACAACAACACCAACAACCGTCAGCCAAACCAACAGCATGGGAAGAAAAATGACCACACTTCACCCTATATAGACTATGGTAGCCTTATAGGTTGTATATCCAAGAAAGAGCCTTCTGTCAATGTTATCAATATCCAAGGACCAAACAATGAGTGTGCAGTCACCACTCGAAGAGCACAATTTAACATCACAAGTCCACCCATTCCACCAGCACCATCAGCTCCATCAAAAAGCCAGTACAATATCTTGGAACACCTCGGCAACATGCCAGCCCAAATCTCCATTTTAGACCTTCTTCGCACTAGTCCTGTGTACAAGAACATCCTTGACAGTGCTCTCATAGAATCCCATGTCCCTTCAGATATCAATGCTACTAATTTTCGTAATCTTGTTGGAAACCTATCCTCCTCATGTGCCCTATCGTTCAAACCCACCGACATACCCGTGGTCGAGCCAGATCACACCCTTCCGCTTCGCATAGCCATCATGGTATCCGATTTTTCCATGAAAAGAGTAATGATAGATAATCAATCAGCCTTGAATATTTTCAACCTAAAATTCATAAAACAAGCTGGGTATACTGAGGCAGATATCATCAGTGAGGTTATCACCATCAAAGCTTATGACAACTTGGAAAGAACCACAAAAGGAACTATTTTGCTGCCAATCAAGGTTGGGCCAGTCATCCAAGAAACACTCTGCCATGTTATTGATCTAAACCTACCATTCAACATCCTCCTTGATTGCCCATGGATTCATGCCATGAAAGGCGTTCCATCCACTTACCATCAGTGCATCAAATTTATGCATCGAGGCACTGAGGTAACCATCCATGCCAATCCAGAACCCTTTGCATACTACAATGTGGTTGAAGCTTCATATACAAACCATTGCCCTAGAATTGATATCAGCACATCCATCGCCAGCTCATCCCACACTTGTAATGACCCAAAAACCATCCTCGCCTCTACCCTGTCTACCATGAAGATCAATAACAAGGGCTGTGGAGAGTATAGTCTGTCGGATGCATTTGTTGTCCGGGCACTCCCACTTGATCCACGTGCCCATGGACGACCAACATATCACAAAACTAAGGAGATTCCACCTCCTCAATACAAACAGTTTGGCCCAACAACCTTTGTATCCTCAAAAATCCCTCTTCATGAGGAGCTCACTCCATATATCAACAAATGGTTACATAAGGATGCACCTCACAGGAATCAAGCATGCCTTGATCACTTCAGCCAGAAGTATCCCCAAGAATATAAGATCATGACTGAAAAATGGACCTATCAAGGTGGTGGTCTAAGACTAGAAGAAAGAGGCATGCAGTGCCCCATCGACGCACACAAGTGGGAATCGAATTCAGGTCTTGGCTTTGACATACCCACAACTGAGGGCACCAGTACGAATGGTCATGCTTTTTTGAACATTCACCGCGACCTTGTCAAAATTGAAGACATTCTTGAGGAAGTTGAAAAGAGAGCCTACGACGATATCCTAGACCAAATCTCCCTCGGAGACTCTGTTCTCCAAGAACTATCCATCCACCTCATTGACCTACCACTCGCCCATCCACAACTCATAGATTGGGACCAACCAAGTGTCATACACATTGATGAGTTCACATTAGAGGAAGTGCTTCTAAGATTCATGGGAGCTGAAACACCTCACAAGAAAACAAAGCCAGATTATGCCTATATCTACAAGCTAGATCCCAAGGGGTATTTTGGAGAAAATCCCCAACCTAGTTTCGATACACCCAAAACTGGAACAAAGGTGAATTTGAGACTAGCTAAGGTAGCGAAGAGAACCCCTCAGAAAGAACATCCAAAGCCACAAGCAGAACATGAGGATTTAGCATAACCTCCTCAAGATAATCAACCAGAGATATCTTCTATTCTAATTGAGGATACTAGGGAAGTCAACATCAGTTCTTCAGAGATCCCTAGGCTTGTTCACATTGTTGCATCCCTATCACAAGACCAAGTTGATCTCCTCTTTGAGGTCTTAAGAGAGAACATTGGCCAATTTGCATGGTCATATCAAGACATGCTAGGGCTTGATCCAAAGCTTGTAGTTCATCATCTTGCAATCAATCCACAGATCAAGCCCGTCAGACAAAAGCTTAGAAAAATGCACCCCAAGGTGGCATTACTGGTCAAAGCTGAGTTAGAAAGAATGTTAGCTGCAAAGGTTATCCAACCTATCGACTATTCAAAGTGGATCTCCAACATGGTCCCCATCACTAAGCCTTCTGGTGACATCAGAATCTGCACTGATTTCAGAGATCTTAACAAAGCTTGTCCAAAAGATGATTTTCCCTTGCCCAACATAGATATGATTGTAGATCTTATAGCTGGACATGAAATTTTTTCCCTCATGGATGGATTTTCTAGGTATAATCAAATCAAGATTGCAGAAGAGGATTAGCATAAGACAACATTCACTACCCCTTGGGGAACCTTTTGCTACAACATGATGCCTTTTGGTCTAAAGAATGTTGGGGCTACCTATCAAAGAGCTATGACAGCCATCTTTCATGATCTCATCCATAGCATTTTGGAGGATTATGTGGATGATATGTTGGTCAAATATCATACCTTCATGGATCATCTTGCTGACCTAGAGAAAGTCTTTGATAGGTTAGCCAAATATCATCTCATGCTGAATCCCAAGAAGTGTGTCTTTGGGGTCACATCTGGCAAACTTCTAGGCTTTATAGTGTCTAAACAAGGTATAGAGATCGACCCCAAGAAGGTCAAGGCTATCTTAGACATGCCTCCTCCCCAGACAGTGCGAGAGCTTCGCTCTCTTCAGGGAAAGCTTCAATCCATCCGACACTTCATCTTCCAGCTTGTAGATAAGTGTACACCATTTTCACGTTTACTAAAGAAGGATGAGAACTTCAAGTGGGATCCTTTATGTCAGCACAGCTTCGATCAAATGAAGCAATATCTCACCAATCCCTCTATCATGGTTCCACCAATTCCTGGTCATCCCCTAATTTTGTACATATCAGCAATGCCTACTGCTCTAGGGGCACTTCTAGCACAGCTCGATGACTACGGCAGAGAAAGAGCCATCTACTACATTAGTAGAACCCTAGTTGGTTATGAACTCAATTATACTCCTATGGAAAAAGCTTGTTTGGCAGTTTTTTTCTCAACTCAAAAGCTTCACCATTACATGCTAAGTCATACCATCCAACTAGTCTCCAAGATTGACCCTCTCAAGTATATGCTCTCCAAAACAACACTTACAGGCCGTTTGGCCAAATGGGTTATGCTCCTTAGCAAATTTGACATCCAGTATGTGGACAGAAAGGCAATCAAAGGGCAAGCTATAGAAGATCACCTAGCTGATGCACCTCTAATAGATGCTTACCCGTTGATCACAAAATTTCTAGATGAGCATATCTGTCTAATTGAAGAACAACCCCCATGGAAACTTTATTTTGATGGCTCATACACATCTCATGGATCAGGGGCAGGAATATTGTTGGTCACACCTCAAGGAGATTACATTCCAAAAGCCTTCAAGCTACAATTCCCTAGCACCAACAATATAGCTGAATATGAGGCCCTCATAGTAGGATTAAAGATAGCTGCAGAATGGAACATTATTGAGCTACAAATCTTTGGCGATTCTCAGCTCATCATCAAGCAAGCCCTAAATGAATATCAAACCAAAGATGAAAAGCTATTACCATACCAAGAGCTAGTTGATCAGCTAACCCAGCATTTTACAAGGCTTCAGTTTACACAAGTGCCTCGAATATAGAACAAAGCAGCAGATGCTATGGCTACTATAGGCTCGCTCTTGGAAATTCCCCAAGCAGCTACACAGTATGAGTTTTTAGTAGAGCAGCTCCTCACACCCGCCTATGTGAATGAGGATTCAAACCATGTTTGTATCTTGGTTGGTCCCCAATCCCCTTGGTACCATGAGATTCATGCTTACCTTAACAATGGTATCATATCCCCTCACCTCACACGTACCCAATGCTAGAACCTCATCCGAAAATCATCCCGCTATGTTATCATAGCCAATACCCTATATCGTTGGGGTTATTACGATACTCTCTCTCGATGTTTAGACCAAAATGAGGCCGCAATCTACACTGAGAGGGGAACTCTTGAATGATCCTACTAACATCATTCATCTCAAGAAGTTCTATGCTTGAAGATCCTTGGTATACCTAGCTTTTGAAAAATACAAAAAAAAATAGTAAAGAGAAATAAGTGTCCAATGGTGAAAACTTGGCAATTCAAGTGCCTTGGATAGGTACCTTGGTGAAAACCTAGTAATTCAGGCGCCTTGTGTACTAAGACTAATCCATTATCTATCACTATCCTATCCCTCATCCATTCACCCACCATCCCATAAAATACCTGCTTGTTCCCTTGGTGTTCCAACCGAATATCCAAAATCTAATGGAGCTTGTAAATACCTCCTATACAACTTGTAAAATCTTGTACCAAAGCTTGTATTATACCTTGTAAATCTTGTACCATACCTTGTATATCCAAATCTTGTCCAAAGTTTGTACCATATTCCAGCCTATAAATAATCTTGTATCCTAGCTTGTATACTATCACATGCACACACAAAACTCCATTTTCACTTAAGCTTTTTGCAAACCATCTACCTATCCACCTATCACCTATTATAGACATCCCATCCTATCTCACAAAAACCAAAACATGAACAAACTTGTACATTTGTAACATATCTTGGTCAATCAGCTTGTACATCCTCTTTAGCTTAGTACCATTGTATCTATCTAGCGTTCGTGTCAGTTCATCCTTGATCAACATCTTGCACCCATCGCACATCTTGGTTAGCTATTCCAATGCATCCTTTAGCTAGATTTCTTGTCACCAAAGTGTTATCTTTCTTAGTTTAGCTTGCCAAATGCATCACTCATCCAAATCCACCAACTTAGGTGCTCTCCGATAGGTCCCTGTAGGATATAGCTTTCCTCATGTCTGATCTTGGTCCGTTAGTACCTCGTCCTACCCATCTCATTGGTAAACGGTTCTCTTTTGGATTTTCACTTTCTTTTGATTTGGACTCTTCCCTGTTGGGTCTTGAAATATCTTTTCCAAGCAATCTCCTTGTTCCCTCCTCAAGGTTGCCATGATCTTCCATATCATGGTATACTACGAATGGGGCAATCAGAGCGTAAGGTCTTGATCATGTCTTTTTTTTTTTTTTCTTTTCTACTTGTGGGTTACCCAGTGTCGGTTCCACGCTGCTTCCTTTAGGAATCATGTGTGATGCTGGGGAAATCCTTGCGTGTTTGTTTTGATTCAGTTCGTCAGTCCTCTGGACAGTTGGTGAAAAGGCCTTGATGTTCTTCGTAACCTTGGCAATTAACCAACAGTCCTATAGCAAATCTAGTGCTCAACTACATGGTGGTACTTCTCTTTGAAGTATCCCCCCACTCAAAAAGATTCAATGGTTTTCCTTCATCTCCATTGTCCCGCATCCATATCCAACATCTGTCTCTCCTACCCTAGCTTATGCATCAGTATCTCTTTGAATCACTCCTCACCTTTAGCTTTAGGGATCCACAATCCTAGTCTTAGAGATCCACCAATCCAAATCAATCCACCAAGCCTCATCTTTTGAGATCCACAATCCTTGTCCTAGGGATCTTCAAAATCCATCTTCTACCAATCTGACTCTTTGACATCCTGTTGCATTAGCTTTTTAATCCCCTCATCCATCTCCCCATCCTGGATTCCTTTTATAGTGCTCCACTCCTTCATCCTCCACCTTCCCTAAATTCTTAAGCTTGCTTCCTCTTGTGCATCTGATTCTCCTTTATCATTCTCCCATAGTGAGAGTTTGAGCTAATTTAGCCCCTTCTCTTTGCCAATTTGAGTTTCCTTGCTCATCCGAGATTCTTGTACTTTTCAAGAAGCCATCAAGCCTCGCTTTCTCTCCCCACTGCCTTCTTGAGGGGGCATATCACAGCCCATTCTCTCCTCTTCTGCTCTAGCCTTGGGCATCTTATTTTCTTACCGTTGATGCCATGCCACTTGCGGCATCACATCAAAGAGGGGCAAAATGTAGACACCTAAAAACCTTTAGAAAACAAAGTATTTTTATTTTCTGAAAAATTCCTGATGACATCATCATTTATTAATTAATTAATTAATTAATTAATTAATTAATTTTTATGCCATTAAATCCCTTTATCTTAATTTAAAATATTTAATTAAGGAATCCCTCCCAAAAATGTTTAAATCTTATTTAAACATTATTTCCTTATTTATTAATTATTTAATTAATAAATTGACCAAAAAACCCAAAATAGATTAAAAAATTATTTTTTGCCCAAAACATAGCCAATTTCCTTAAGACCACTAACCTCTTCCAAAATCTTCTAATCCTTCTTTAATTTTGATTAAAGGCTAATCCCATCATTTCCTACCCCTAATCCCAACTCAAAATATTTAATTAAGATTAAATATTAATCCTCATGTTTATTAAAAAAGTTTTAATAAATATCTCCTCAGCCCAAACCCTCGAAATAAATAAAACTTTATTTATTTCCTAAAATCTAATTTATCCTCATCCTAAGAAGTTCTAGACTCTTCTAGAAAGTTTTCATCCTCATCCTAGAAAATTCTAGACTATTCTAGAAAGTCTTTATCCTCATCCAAAGTCTAGACTCTTCTGGAAGATGTCTTTAAACCTAATCCTAATCCATCCTCTAATCATTTGCACAATCCTAAGAAAGCTTAAAACCCTCCTAATCAAGCCCAAGTCGAAATTGCTCTCATCTCTCTCAAAATATCTCAACCATAAAACTTTATGAAGCCCACTAGGCCATAAATGACTCTTCCAAGCCCTTTTATTGCTCTTACAAGTCATTATGAGGGTCTTTATGAAGATTTTATCCCTTGAGCCTCCTTTGTTGACTCATCCTTCCCCTTTCCTCCATCCTCTCACCATGTGACATGTGTCACTCCATGATTGGCTGTAAGGAAGCACAATCCATGTGCTCTCCTCTCATGCAATCTGAGCCCTCCATGAGCTTTTTCCCATCCTTGCATCTTAGCCCTCAATCCCTCAAGCCTCTTGCCTAGAAATTGGATCCTTCCCCTTTGCAAAATAACACAATCCATGAAGTAAAGTCATAATGCCATTTTGAGAAGCCATTTTACATCAAAACCATACACTCACACCCAAATTCCAACTCCATTTGAAGCCATTTTTGAAGCATAAGCTTGAGCATACATCCTATCTATTTAGACAAAGCTACTCAACAAGAGAGCTTCTCATTGAGACAGCCCATTAATGGCTCATATTCTCAATTGAGAGCTCATCTTAGTCTATCTTGAAGTTTATGAATTTTGTTTAGTTTGTAGAAGCTTTATTTAAATTTGGTTTCTATTAGCATACTAACATTGCTCATATACAGATGATACGTGTGCGTAGTCATGCATGGGCCTGGTTTGAAGCACCAACCTTGAAGGAAAGGCAAAGGTGGAGGTGTTTTATTGGCTTGACTACCAATTTGTTAAAAAAAAAGCTGAGTCAGCTTAGTTGTAATTCCCAAATCATAGGATTTTTCAAGGATCAATGGCACAAGTTTGAAAAAGAAAGTACGATGCCACTCTATTTTTCTGTTTGGTGCATTTATTATAAGTGAAAGCTTTGTGTGTGGGAGAAACAAAGAATAACATAGAGATTTTCATTAATTCTAGTCCCACGCGAATAGAGATTGCAAATTTTTTGAGCACAAGAGCCTGATTGATTGTGTCGTGTTAAGCCTGGTGAAGATGTGAAACTATTCTTCTGTCATTTGAGAGAAATTTTAGAAGTTCAGAGAAGAACAAGTTCAGCAAGTCAGGTAAGTACTCATATTATAACCTCTGTGGCATTCCAATTCTCTCAATACTGTCAAAATGCCTCCTAAGAAACCATTCTCTGGGCAAATTAATTATATGGATAGGAATGTCCATGATGATTTATTAGAATTACTTCCAGAATCTATTGTACAACCTGCACAAGTTAAAAAGTTAATTTCCTTAAACCCTAGGCTTAAAATTGGTGATGGCCTATATGACAAGGGCAACTTGGTTAGGGGTGCAACAACTACTCAAACTGGCCTTATCTTGTTTAAAAAGTGGTTTTTGGAAAGAAAGTTGTTTGCCCTGCATGCTAATGTCTAGAATTTTGATTTGGGAAAGTTAGTAGTCCCAAGTGTTTTCATGGATTATGATTTTCTTGAAGCCATTGCTATGAATTATGACCAATCCATTAGGGTTGTAAGAAGAAAGGATGGTGTGCCTCTGGTCTCGATTACTCCTGAAGAAATTAGAGAGGTTTTTCACCTGGAACCATTATCAGACTACCATGTGCAAATCAATCTGCTAGAATTAGAGAATGAATATAAAGCAAAGAAGGATGTAATTAGGGGAGGTTCACTAAGGGCACATATTGGTATGATAGGAACTTTGCCAGTAATTATTGCAACCTCTAGAGAGCCTTTTAAGAAGAGTCTTTTCACTTCCCAGGCTGTAGAGATATACAGGACCTTATGCCAAGTTTTTGGTGAAGATGAGCAAGAATTTATGCCCATTGGTTTCATGTACATGCTGGTTTAGATTGCTTCCTTCAATGTAGATGTTATTTTTTATTTTGCTTCCTTTTTGGCTGAAGAAATTCACATTGGTTTAGTTGGGATTGCGAAGAGCAAGGTGGAAAAAACTTTTGGTCACTACTCTCTATTAATGCATATGTTTTTGTTCAAAGGAGTGACATATTTTGGTAATGAGATGGAACTAAATAGAGAGGAGAATGGGGAAATACTGCCAGTCCAGTTGTGGAGTGCAGATATGACCTGGGATGCAAGTAATGCTAGTTTTGTCAGATTTGATAGATATTTTATTGCTAAATTGAGATGCCTCATATTGAGTGACAATCCTAGAATCCCTAGGGTACTAATGAACCTCATCAGGCCTATGGATAACCCCCATGACTTGAAATTTTCACATAATTGGGGAGATATCATCCCCTACCCTATTTCTACTATTTTTAGAATCTATGGTTTCAAGGGGAACCCTCATGTTTTTCCTTACCAAGTTCCTTTGAAGGTGGGAATGGCTGAAGTTTTATGGCAGTTAGGGGGAGTGGAAAAAATGTTTTTGTTGAAAAGGGAATTAGGGTCAATTTTCCCTACCTGCACAGTGGCCCATCAGTTTGTGATTACAAAAGGGGGATGGATCTTTTTGCATAAAATTTTGGAGCAGTATATGATGGATGTCTCTCATCCTCATTTTTGTGATTCTGAGGGATTTTTCAATTAGATGTTGAGGCATAGAATCAAGTTGGGACCGGTCAAGCACGATTCTTATTATCCAGAGGATATTATAAGGAATGAATTCTCATTGTAGGAGCAAGAAACTAAAAAGGAAAAATGGAGAGTTTATTCCCAGGTCTTAGAATTCATTCATTGTTTTGATAATAAATATGATCCTTTGGATAATGCTATTACAGAGGCTGACAAAATAAGTAAGTTCATGAATATCTTCCCTGAAATAATGGAGGTCATGAATGAAAAGAAACAATTTTTTATTGATTCATATCTTGATAAGGCCAGAGAGGTCATGAGGAGGTTGGATTTCACTCCAAATGTGAGAACTGATAAAATAATTGTACAAAAGAGGCCCGGATATACTATAATTCAGAATAAAAGGGTTCCTATAGACAAGGGCAAACAAATAATAGGATCTACCAATATAGCCCAAGAGGAGAGACCTGAAGAGCCTAGTCCTAAGAGGCAAAAGGTAATGACAGAAGAAAGGCCTCAAGATGAGGAATATTCACCCACCCAGTCCCCTTTGAGGATTGGAGAAGAGCAGCTCACTGGTGAACAGGTTGAACAAATGCGATCACAGGGAGATATTTTTATTACTCAAGAAAAATTAGATGAGGGTAACCCTCCAAAACTTCCTCTCCCAAGTTTGGATCTAACAATAGCTGATTATAGAGGTAGGGAGTTGGACCTTGTATTAGAGCAGGCAAGTCATCAATTTTTGACTGATGATAGTTTTGTGAAATCAAGGGCTTTTCAACAGTTTGCATGGAGGAAAAACATGAATGTTTTCGAGGAGAAATGTAAAAAGATGAAAACAGAGCATCCAGAAATGGATGAAACTTCCATGCAAAACCAAATTAAAGAAGAAATGATGAAGGAATTGTAGAATATAAGCCCTGAGGAGGGGAGGAAAATGATAAAGGCATCTAATATTTTATTATTTCCCAGTTGGGATATTGCAGATGCATTAATATTCAATTCTATTTCAAGTAGATTGGAGTTGCAAGACCCAAATAGAAGAGACTTGCAAGGCACTTCATTCATTGAAGATCAAGCTGCATTGGTCATTTGGTCATTGAGAAAGGGATCTAGAGCCACACCATCACAATCAGATGAGTCTAGGTTGATGGGAAATATACTTGTAAGAAGGGTTGCTGACACTTCCCATGTACATGAAACATATTGCAATGTGGATTCTTCTAAGTTTGTGTTGGCCATTGCTAAGAAGGAGGAACAAGTTATGTCTAAGTTACATAATAAATATGAAACACTTCTTGAGGCCTATAATAGGGAGGTAAAAAGGAGAATTAAACTTGAAAACAAGGCAATGGGAAAATCCACAAGGCCAAGAATAAAATACCCCCATCCTCCAGTGGAACCTTTTAAATCCACCCCCCTTGTAGAGATACCGGACACACCTCAAAGGCCTGAATATTATACAGCCAAGGAATTTGAAGAAGAGAAGAGAAAACTATGGGCCTTACATGTAGAGTTAAATACGCAGTATGAGGATAAGCTTAGAAAGTCTCTAATGTATTTAGCAGACAAAATTGAGTGGCCCTTATTCTTTGATCAGTTGGTAAAAGTAATAGATATATGGGAGGAATTGAAAACTCATGATGATACCTTGAAGCCTATTGTTAATAAATGGGGAAGAAGGGAAAAGGAAATCACCCTTCTATGTTGTTCAGTTATAAAGTCTTCCCATGACAATGTTGAAAAATTGTATGATATTGCTAATGACCTGTCAGATTTTGATAACAGGAGAGTTGCTCTGCAACTAAAAATTGTTTCTTTTTTGAATAAGTACAAGAATAAAAAATTTGATCTATTTCCTTGTGCCTTGGATAGAAAGAAGAAATTGAAAAATAAGGAAGAGTGGAGGAAAGAATTGGATGACCTTTTCTGCACAAGGATAAATAAAGTTATTAATGAAAAGGGGCATGCCTGGTGGGCCACCATGACAGAGGAATTGGTTAAAGTCAAATTATTCTTTTATTCTTTGAAGCAAGAATTTGTTGGTTTTGAAAAGGAGGCTGGTTATATTTTAAAAAAGCAAAATGATATCCTATAGTTTAGCTAGCCAGATGATATACAATTTGACACTTGGATGGCAGATCTTTTTTTGGACAAGCAATTAGAGGAGGATAGTTCAAATGATGATGAGAAACTAGAAGGCGAGGTGCAGGTTATTGACTCTTCTACGCCGGAACTAAAAATGGAAGAAGGGGAAAAGGTAATAATGCCTACTCAGGGTGAAAGCAGTGAGAACCCACAGGAGAAAATAGATTTGGAGGTATCACAAGATCATCCTTCTTTGGCTAGCTTGGTAGCCACATATTCTGAGGAGCCAGAATAATGAGAGAGAAATTAGAAGTTGATGATTCACAATAGAAACTGGAATGGGCCTACTTGAAGGAATATTTGATACGCCTGGCATTCTGTTGTGATTTTTTTTGTCTTTTGTATGATGCTTTGTTCCTTGGACACTTGTCAGATCACAATTGCCCTTTGCTTGTTGCAACTCATGCTATATAAATGAGTTTTCAAGGCATTGTGATGGTCCGAGACTTGTGCAATTTTTTGTTTCTTTCAAGAAGAGTACAAATTCAGTCAGTCCAATAGTATGTAGAGTTTTTGAGTTTGCTTCCATTGTACTTTCTGATAAGCAAATTGAAATGACAGAAATGGCAATCTATTCTGGGCATTCAATTGGTTTTCTATTGGTTATTGTATTAGTCATATGAAAAGGATAATACAAAGGGGTATTTACACTATATCTATGGATCAATAATTTATGTCTCTAGTTTATGCATTTGTTTACTTTGAAGTCATTTAAATAAGGTTTATTTGGCTAAATGTAGTCTGGATGGGTTGTATGTTGGTTTTATTGTTGCTTTTAATTCAAGCAATTATATAAATGCTTTAGTAAATTAGTAGGGTTTATGAGTTCATAAAAGGGATATTGCATAAGAATGGAGATGGGTGATTTTAGTTAATTAATTCTTATACAAGTTATTTGAATTAGATCTCTCGCCAATAGTCAATTTCTTGCCCAATGGATAAGGCACTAGTCCTATAAATCAGAATAAACAAGGATGAATTATGCTACTGCATATCAAATCATCTTACAAAATCAAAATTATTTTCAATCCTATTCAAGAATTATAAATGTTGGTCTCAACTCATTTATATCTAATTCCTGAGTCTTAGGTAGCTGCTATTTCCAAGAATATTTGTAAATTTTAGGAGAATTATGACCAAATCTGCTGATAAGGGATGTGTATAAGTTTAAGAGCATTGAAGAATTGAAGTGAGCTGTGTATGTATGTGAGGGTAACAGAGGAGAATCAGAATGAAACTAAGATAATTTCATTTTTGAATTATACTGCACCGTGCACTTGTACATATCCTTTCTTATTCCTCTTTGTGCCCACCACTTAGCCCACATTATTGAGTGTCCTATACAAGAAAGTCTCATAGAAAGCAATTTACCCAAGATTCTTGGAGTTGTTCCACTATACGATATGATGAAATCATGAACTAATTGCCTATTATTTAAGAAAAAGAGAAACACTATAAGACACTTTGTAGTGCTGCAATAATAGCCAAATCACCAAAGTAGGCATGCTTTTTGGATCATATTCTCTCTCAGACACAGATGTAACATGCATTTTGGTTGCAGGTGATTTCTAGGAGCTTGGGGTTCACTATCAATTCCAAAACCTTCGACTAAATTTTTTGAACAAGTCAAAAGTTGTTCCACTATAATGATTACTAATAAACTTTATCATTGTTCAAGTCAAAAGTTTATCATTAGCAAAAATGGTAGATAATTTAGTTCATGGTCTCAAGGAAAACAAAGACTACTTGACAATAGCAAGAAACAACATAGATGACTTAGAAATAGTCTATCACAATGAAAGACATATTTTGTCCACCATAACACTAGCAGTGCTCTACTGTCTCATTTTTGGTAACAGAGACACCCCCCAAACATGAAGGATTCACCCCCCAAACATCTTCAAACATGAAATGATCCACTATCTATTAGACTGGTGTCTAATCCAGGCTAAACCTCCATCAACAATTACCATCCAACACTGCACTTGCACCAAGTTTTCCCACTCTCCTACATTTGGTTAATATAGTACAAATAAATTATCACAACCTCATTGTCTCCCACCAATAACAGTGACTACAAGTGGTAGGAGAGAATCTACATTGGAAACTTCAGAATAAGTTAGTTGATTGTGCCTAACCAGTCACTGATTTGAATGCACCAGTCTATTATTCCTTACTCAAACCGCAATGAAAATTAAAAGAATGCGTGGACAAGATTAAAAAAATAATAAAATGTTCTCACATTAAATATTAGTCAAAATGCATTTGATACATCATAGGAACTCACTGTTCCATGGGATAGAGACTGAATTGCAGAGAACGGGATTATTTTATTGATTATAATTTTTTCACAATGCCTTGTCTCACCACCCAAACTCTACTTCTCCCCCAAACACTCAAAAAATCCCTTCTAAATAACCAAACAACAGTAAACAACCACTGTTGTCTAACTATCTGACTATTACTAGTTAGTTATAAACTAAAATTTGTTGTCTAGTTGACACAAAGTGTCAACTTCGACAACTTACAATCATATATGCCTTTAATATATTTCACTAACCTTTTCAAAGGTTTTATAACTTCACTAACCCTTCCAAAGACACCTAAAATCCTTACGAGTTGTACTAGGCCTAAAGACACCTAAAACCCTTACAAGCTTTTCTTTGCATTTTTTCTACATTTGATACTTTTCTTATAGGTGGACATGTCTATCACAAACATCCAACATGTTTGTCCTTAGACTTCATGGCAAAAACCCTACAAACAACACAAAAAAAATAAGGACATGAACCATCCAAACATCTCTAATAGCTTGTGGATATCCCAAAGATGCATAAGTGCATGACTTGTAAAAACCAAAAAGATAAGACTAACTTGTATAACAAGCGAATAACCAAAATGATTTTATGTCTATGTTATGTTTGACAATGACAATGATATTTGGATTCAGGTATGAGGAAATTTGTATCAATCAATTCATTAAATATCATTTGAATACAAAGAAGATTTTAAGAGATTCAAGAGCATAATTATAAGCCAAATTTGTGGAAGACCTAAATCAGACCTAAGTGAACAGACATGTGAAGCCTTATTTTGAATATGATGAGTAGATCTAAGGCATAATTTTTATGAAGGTATATTCCAAGTTTAGAGCATTTATTGAAAAACAATATTTCAAATCTTGGTGGATTATTCATAAGTACAAGGCAGATGTTTTAAAGACCTCGAAGGAGATCTAAGGAAAATCTACCTACATTATAAACACTTTGCATTTCAAAGGTTAGTTCCTTCTGCATTGCAGGATTTGAGGTTGGTGTCTCTTGCTAATTGAGTCTACACATTTGTTTGAAGTTATATACATACATACATATATGTGTGTGTGTGTGTGTGTGTGTGTGTGTGTGTGTGTACATACAAACACAATTCACCTACAAGGATTTCCATGCTAAATAGTATATGCATCTTGTCTTCTTTTGTTAGACATCAACTATGTGAATGCTTTCTACATTTCTTTCAGTTGACTAAATATATATAATAAAATATGTAGGTTTCTATGCCAAACTAACTCCAATGTGGAAAAATATCTAATAATTGGGATTTAAACTAAGCAAGAACTATATGTTCAAGGAACCAAAAGATGACTGCAATGAGACTATTACAAGGGAAAAAACTTCAGTCTTGTTAAAGAGAATTGGGATGTGTGTTTGAAGACTTAACAAATTTGAGCTTCACTTGGTTTCAAGAATACTATAATATTCTCTACTTAACAAGGCCAACCACATGAAGGTGGAAGCTCATCTGGCCTCACCCCCCTCCCCGTAACATCAATCTAAAGTACCCATTATCATCTAATTACATACTTCATTCATTAATTCATCCATTTATGAACTATAACATTCAATCAATACAATCACATAAAATTCATTAATATGATATAAAAATCATTAATACATAATACTAATCAAAACTTCATTAACACATAACAATATTCATTAACATAAAATAAAAATTTGTATTAATACGCATCATTCATACATAATTACTTAAAACAAAGTTCTTTCATTATCCAACAAGGTTTATCAAAGAAGATTTTTAAAACATCATTTCTTTTTTTTGTTTTTTTGAGCTCTCTTAAGAAAAGTGCTCATAGGGACATCCATATTTTCTTCATTCTCCTCCTCTTTTGGCATGTGTAATGTCAAATTACGATGGCTCCTTCTCTTTGGAGGAGCAGGAGGTTGCTGCACTAAAGGGGGCTCTGTTGCAAGAAAAAGTGAATGCGATAAATTGACATACTCTTTTTCTTTTTCTAACTGTTACAAGTCTGTAATTAAGTACGAGTAAAACATAAAATGCAATTTTCTTACCTGACAATGCCACATCATGTACATTAACATTTTGATCTACCACTGTGTCAACATGTTGAACACTTGGAATATGGTTAAGTCCTTCAGCATGATGTTCAACGTGCTTTGAAATATTCAAAAAAAGGATACACGTCAAATTCCAATTGAAGATGTTAAATTGTATTCATAATTGCATAATTAATTTCCAATAGAAAATTAATACCTCCACCACTATAATGCACATCATGGCCTTCATCAGGAGTAGGTTCTATGGTAGGATATGAAGGCTGTAGTAAAATGTTATGCACATTGTTATGTAGTCAATTTACGTTTAAAACTAATACCAAAAAAGAATCTTCTCAACTATTTAATTTCATTTACTTTTCATCTGACCAATTTACCTGTGAGATATCATTTGGTGCACTGGATTCTTGGGAAAGCCTTATAGATTCTTCACGTAGGCGTGCAACTACAACTTTATAGCCTTCCTTCAAGGAAATTTTTCTAACTTCATCTGTGACCTCCACATTGAAATCTGTGCCCTATGGTTTTTTCTTGATAACGTCAGTTTTCCATGTATGGTTACATTAAACAAAACTGTTTACAACATTATATTTAAAAAAAAAAACAAAATTCACTGCTCTACTTACAAGTCGAGAATGTAGATTCATATAGCCACCAGAGCCAAGTTTGTGTTGGCCAACCTTTTCTATTCTCACTTTTGTAGCCACGGATGTGTCCTGCAATCTATGAACAATTTCAAACATCTTAGATTATATATTTACAAATATCAATAATTAGTGCATGATTACAATGTACTTAATACTATAATGACATAACTCTTTTTGCCCCGTGTTGCTTCATTATCTCTATCTTCACATAGCCTTTTCTCCTTTGCATCTTCTATTATTTCATTCCACTCCATTGGTGGAATCATAGGAGGACGGTTGTACTTTGGGTTATCCTTAAGACCCCTTCTATATTGATCCCTCATAGTCTTTATATGCTTTGCTGCTCTTTTTAGAAGTAGGCTAGTGTCAAAAATGTTTTTCCCAAATTTCTCCTCAATGGATGCAATCAGCTAATTTTTTAATTCTCGAGCTTATAAATTCCACCTTTTTAAAAACAAATAGATTGTTAGATCAATAACTTTAATATATTACAATAAATAGAAGAAAATAAAAATTATGTAGCAATGATATGAAACTATGTACCTTTTACGTATGGTGGGTCCAAACAGTCTCAATGTCATATGAAAAAGATGTTCAAAGAAAGCATTATTACCTACAAAAACATAAAGGATTTATCAGTCCAAAATGAGTAATGTAAAAGTAAACTAAATTTACAGTTTAAAAAATATCAATTTTAAAGCACCTGGAAGCTTTCCTTCTCTTAATGGAAACATAGTTTTGTTATTCAGCAACAATGTCCCTTCATACAAACCAGTACTAATCACATGAACTACTCCAGGAAATGGCTCAGCTTCAGTAGTACTGCTCTCTATTGCTCTATCAACTGAAACATCATAACAATTAAATGACAATTTTAGTACTGCTCTCTGTTGGTCTACCTCCTTGCCTATGTCCATGTCTCTCTATGTGTGGCTATGTATATATGTATGTATGTATGTATGTGTGGTGTGTGTATGCATGTGTTTGTGTATATGAAAGCTTCTGTAGACATCATTTAAGAACTAATGTGCTACTTCGTTGTTCATCAACTTGTAGAAAGACATTACAAAATATAGCACATTACAAAATATAGCAAAACAAGGTTTTACCAGTTCTACTGGGCATAGACGATAATGTTTGCATGGTCCTTGTTGCCGACAATGCAGCAGACAATAGTGGACCGCCAACCGAAGGAGGAGTCTGCACTTCATCATGAGCTAAAGAATAGAATATTGTTAGCAAAGAAATTTGCAATGGATAAAGATCAAATGGGATACTAGTGAGAAACGTCGACAAAAAAAAAGGTAAGTGTTATACTATTGATCAAAACAAACAAAGTGTTACTTACATGAAGGTACTGTGAAACAACCCTGACCATGTTCAACATGTGATGTCACAACTGGCACATATGTCTATACAAGAACACATAAAATCAGAGATCATGATCCATAAGATACTATAAAATATTAATATCTATTGAACTTCTATTACTGATTTAGTTGAATTACTGCTTACTTTCAAAGATTGGATTCTATAGTCCAATTCTATTCTCAGTGCCTCTTTCTCCTCACTTCTGTCACCCTTGATGATAATTTGAACAAGCTCATCAATGTATCTTTGTGTAATTTTTTGGGTGATGAATATAGGGTTAGTACTAAGGCCAATGTCATGTAGATATGATGTGTGTATTTCAGATTGCATTTGATCAACGATCATTGTAGCTTTTTCCTATCAGTTGTGACATCAAATATTCATATACTTTCATCAAAATAACTCCAAAGCCATAAAGAAAAAAACATAATAATAGGACATTTGTTTATATATTAACATTAAAATTTACAATAATTAATGTTTACCTCTACTGAAGGTGTCTAACATGGTGCATCCATATCGCCCTGTGAAAAAAATTAGTAAGTCTTAGAAATCAGCAGCGAAATTAAAGTAATAGACTTACCAAAAAAATATTAATAATAAAGTAGATTGTATATGTAAATCATTTGTCTTAAGTTTAAAATTTAGCGTAACTAATTTTTATATCTAAAACAATATTTTGCATGTTCTACTTAATGTTTATATGTGCACATATGGTTTGGAAAGAAATATTTGGTCATACAAGACCCCATCATAGTTGACATTGATCGTACCTGAAGATTTCATTGATCATCATGATCTTCATCCATGTCATCATCATCATCATCATCACCATCATTGTACTCGTCACTTTGATCATCGTCGTCACCACCACCATCTTCATCACCATCATCATCCTCTTGATCACTATCATCATCATGACCATCATCGCCATGATCATCACCATCTTCGTCACCATGATCATGATTGTCATCAGCATCATCATCGTCATTATCACCATTATCATTAGCATGACCAAAATCATCACCCTCTTCTTCTTCTTCATCACTGGGTAACTATTTTTCCTGATAATCATTTACTTCCTCTTGTGCTTCTTCAATATATTCTTCTTCGATCACATTATACTTTATCGGCCTTCCTCTTGGGTCATGTCTAACAACAAATGACCAACCTGGTTTGTCTAGAACACCAAAGTAAAACACTTGCTCGCATTGACTTGGAAGAACATAGGGCTCATCTCTGACTTGCTCAAATGACCTTGCATTAATCATAGTAAATCCACTGTCGTGTTCAATAACAGTCCTATCAGGATCATTTCGATTCAGTCATAACCTAAACCATTTGATGACAAATAGAACTATTTTGAATGAATTAAAGTCACACTCAAGTATATCATCCAAAATGCCATAGTATCAATTTTCAAATTGTTGAGGATGTATGTTAGTTCTAGATGAAATATTGGTGATTGCGAAGATAACACTTATCCCGGAATCACACGTTTTCTTCATTTCATCTAAATTTTTTGTGCAAAATTTATAGCCATGGTAGTACATAGCTTTGTGCTATTTGACCTGCAATTATTCAAACATGTCAAGAATCTTCTCATTGATCTGTGAGTTGATATTAAACTTATGTCTCATGATTAGTAATCTTATGCATACCTTTGTATCTCTTAAGCCATATATTAGATCAAGTACCATTGGCATAACATTGGGATCTCCATTACGATGAGCTTCTTTAACCAACAATGCAACACCATCCCATTTTAATGAGCGACCATTTTCTTGAGACTGTTCAATCCACACTGTCATCCAATCAAGATTGTTTGCAATATACAAGTGTAGTGCATCCCACTCATGACCAACTATAAAGAAGACAATTACACCAGTTAGAAACAACTTATATATATTGATGATGGATAAGAATTGTTAAATTACAAAAAAAAACTTATAATTACCTCTCACCCTCCTCAATCTACCTTTCCCCGTCGGGTACTCCCCTTTGAATTTGTCATTATAGTTGGGATCCCAAATGTGATCTAGATGGATATCTACCGCAAACTTTGGAAGATATTCACTAATATACACCATGGTCTGGTATATCATATATCCCTCTATCATAGAACCCTTAGGACGTGCTCTTTTTTGAACCAAGCCCTTTATAAATTTCAAATGCCTCTCAACCATCCACATTAATCTAGCTTGTACAGGTCCACACAATTCAATCTCCTCAACTTGATGTATGAGGTAGTGTTCTTGAGCATTGAAAAACGTTGGAGGTAAACACTTTTGCATTTCACACATAAGATATGGAATTTTTCTCTTCCAATATTTTATATCTTTTTTATCAATTTCTTTAGATGATAACCACCTAAATGAGATTCAACATGCAAAAACACATAGAGGAGATTTCAAATAAAATTATACAATAGATTTCAGATAAAAAGCTACAAATCTAAGAAAAAACACTCTTCTAACCTCATGTATTTTCCAAGATCATATATAACTTGTTTAATACTGTTGTCAAACTGTTGTGGAAGCGATAGAGGTAGGACAAACTGCAATCATTAAAAAATGATCATTTCAATATATTATTAAATAATGCAACTGATACTACATTCAATCTTACAAATATACTATAAATAGAAAACATGACTTACCTTGAGGAACGTATGCCAATCATGTGTCTTCAACCCTGGCCCAAAATCACCTTTCTTTGATAGAAGAGTGCTTATATTTGTAGCAAATCCTGTTGGAAATTTTGTTTTTTTTATGACTTCTTTTAATGCATCACTTTGTTGCTCCCTTAATAACCAAGGAAGGGCACTTGTATTTATGCGATCTCCATTCCTATTTGATTCAATGAAAACTTTTAGTGCATGATTAGATTCATGAATGTTAGTAAAATTTTTAGCAATTTGTTCTCTATCACACCTTCCATCCAATATTTTCCATAGTGTCTTTGTTACATTCTTTCCAATATGCATAGCATCAAACAAATGCATGATTGGGAGATCCCTGTAGTATGGTAACCTACTAAATTGAGTAGGATAACTTTTCATTCTTCTAAGAAGTTGGTCATTGATGCCTTGACGACCTTCATGAGCATTAGTAAATATAAGACAATATCGAAATACAAATTGTAAACTTTGGACGACAAATTGGACATTACCTCGACGATTTAGTCGATCATATTCCAACTTCCATAAATGAGGTGTCATTCTTCGTGGCCTTGATGATGTCTCTTCTTTCCCATTGAAAATATCTTTTTCAAAAATTTGACACTTATGATTATTGTGGAGAAAGTGTCTAAATTCATCAAACACCAGCTTTCCTAAACTTCTCGAATGATGACATTTCATCTTTGAACCACAAACTGGACATGCAAATTTTCCCTTTGTCTGAAGACCTAAAAGATCATGTATAATTGGATCATGTACAATTATCATGCGCAACTTAAGCATTTGATAGTAATGTGTAAGCACTATAATAGACCAAAAATATGTTATCTTAACAATATAACATACCGCAAAAATGAGTTAGCCCAGGGGCATCATGTATTGTCCATACAAGCATTACATGGAATTGAAATTGCCGATGTCCTATCGGTCTAGAGATGTCATATATAGTGATGCCATTCCATAACTTCAAAAACTCATCAATTAGGGGCTTAATATACACGTTCATATCTTTAACTTGGTATTTACCTAGCAATTGAATGAACATAAACATTACGTAATTATTATAACCATTTTCATGCACTATTTATAAATTAATTTAGATAACTATAAAAAAAAATACCTGGCACAATCATTGACAACATTATGTGCTCCCTCTTTATGGACATCCAAGGAGGAATGTTATTGTTAATAACAAAAATAGGCCATATTGAGTAAACAGATCTCATATCTCCATATGGATTGACACCATCCATCACCAATGAAAGTTTTAGATTACGAGGTTCTTCTTTAAAGTGTGACCATGCTTCTTCTATCTCTTTAAATGCAGAACCATTGGCAGGCATTCACATAATGTCATCCTGACTTCTATTGCATGCATGGTAATCCATAAATTTTGTCAAGCTAGTGCACCTAAATAACCATTCTAGACGTGGAATAATGGGAATGTACCGAAGAACCTTGTGAGGCACTTTTTTTGTTATTTGATCTGACCGATATCTACTAACATGACAATCAAGACATTCTGTTGCAAATTCATGTTGTTTATGATATAGAATGTGATCATTGGGACATGCATGTATTGTCTGATACTTCATTCCAATCTTATCCATAATGTTAGATAATTCTCGGTACAAACGAGGTAAAATGTTTGATGGTGGTAACAAAAATTCACTAATCAACCTACAACAACAAATATGCATTGTTAATATAATGAATAGTAATTATATGCTAACCTTGAAGATGATAAAAATGATATACCTTAGCATACATGACATTGCTACATTGGATATGCTATTCATAACCTTTAATTCACCAACAACACTATAGCCGACAATAGAGTTGTTTGGGAGCCTGGGTATAAGGGCTCATGTGCCTTCTCAAGTAAAGGTATATCAAGACCATCTTCATCATTATTATCAAATTCGCTAGTACCATCATTTTGAGCCTCTTCATCACTTGCCCCAATACCATCTTCTTCAATCATGTCCTCTGGCACATTATCATCTTCTTCCATGGGAGCATTATCCTCAACTTGGATATTCACACTGTAGAACAAGATTTAGTATGCAAAGAACATTAACAATAAAGTAAAAATTCACAAACTAAAACTAAATTCACATATATGTTTAGACAAAGAAAAGCAAATAAGAAGTGCAAAAACTCAAAGGAGAAAACACTCCACGCTTTCTTGATTTTGTAGATGCGTCCTTTGATGTGGATGTATGCTCAAGATGCTCAAAGTTGCTTCAATGGTGGAGATGGGTAATAGAAAATTGGTAGCTTTGTGAGCTCTCAATTTGGCATTATAAGGGTAAGATTGATGACTTTGGTTCTCAAAATAGCATGGTAACTTTAGCTCAAAGATTGTTGTTGAAATGGCTTGGGATGGGATTCAATTTATAGGCTAAGGGCTTGAGGGATGGAGGGATAATATGCAAGGAGAGATGAAGGCTTAAGGAGGGCTAGGATGCACTCAAAGGAGAGTACATGGATTGTGCTTGTTTAGCACCAATGGGGTAAAGGGTTGGTTAAAGGCATGATGAGTGGGGTTGAGTATGTAAGAGAGATGTAAGAGGAATGAGTGTGGAAGAGGGAAGAGTGTGGAAGATGGATGTAAGAGTCATGAATGGGCTTGTAAGAGTCTTTTATGTTTTGTAAGAGCACTCATGACTTGGTGGTTGGGATTTTTGAGGGGAGACTTTGGTTTGGTTTAGGAAAGTCTTAAACTTGTTTAGGGAATGTGACAACATTAAGGGGTGGATTAGGCTTGGGTTTAGGATTAGATTGAGGATGTTAGAGATGTGCAAGTGGATGGCATTAATGAGGGTGGGTGAGTTAGTGTCTAGGCTAGGTTAGCATGGGTGGATGGGGTGGATTAGGCTAAATGAAGGATTAGGGATAAGTTAGGGGTTTTTAGATTTGAGGATTTTATTTATCAAATAGATTTATTTAATAAATGGGGATTTTTGGAATTAGATAGAAGAATAGGATTTAATTGATAAATGATAGGTTATTTGATTTATCAATTAGGACTATAGATGATTAATTAAATTAATCAGCTAGGGGATGGAAAAGGATTAATTAAATAGGAATTTAATTAATGATGCCTTTAGAGATGGCTAAATTGGATTACCAAAGCGGTATAATTAAATTTAGGTGTCTACACACACCTCCATGTTCCTCCAGTAGGAAATCCACATTCAGTAATGGACGAAAATTGTGGCCCCCTTCAACATGACCATATTGCCTACAATGACTCTGGGCTATTGTGATTAGAATTCTTTGATTCTTTAAACCCTTACACTTTTTGCAAGGACAATAACATTTATCAGGTTTTCTTTAGAATTGAGCCTACAATGCAACCATTGTCTCATTATTTTTGTCTAGATTCATATTGTCAGGCATGGTCTTTCTTCATAGGAAAATATACCTACAAATAAATTGGACATGTTGTGATTAATGTTTATATCTGCACATATGGTTTTTGTTAATTAATGTTTTCAAATGTAACTAAAATGATTACAAACATATCAAAAAGGACCTTCACAGGGTCTTATTACATCAACTGTTCTAACATGGTCATGTTGGTGATCTTGAGACCTTAATGTCTTCTCATGCCTTCAACCTTGACCTTGATGCTCCTGCATCATTCTCCCAAGGATCAAGGAAAGTTGGATCATCATGGAATTGAGTAGGCAAACCTTCTAGGAAGTTGCAATACTTCAACCTTGTAAGTGTCACATCAATGCAATGGGTACTAAACAAATAATTTAAGTTGATGAGAAATGGTTGTTATGAATTCAAATTGTAAGTGTCACCTCAATGCATTGGGTATTAAACAAACAATTCAAGCTGATGAGTATGGGTTTTTATGAACCACAACTCATGAAATATGCATTAAGTCCATACCTGCTGTTTACAATGAGTATGGGTTTTTTTTCTAAGAACGTACATGTTGTTTATAGTCAGTAAGTTTCTATATCCTCTAACAAATTTGAAGCAATGAGCCAAAGTCACATGGTTGAAGATGATCATTGTCCCCTCAAAGCACCATCGTTTGATAAATTTTTGCATTGAAATATGATCTAGAAAGGGCCTTTCCACATAGTATGGTTGCACTATTTGGCAATCATCGATCATGTGGTTATTGCAAAGAGGCTAAGGACCAAACATCGAATCATGGAGATAGTGCATGGATGTACAAGGAAAATTTTTTGCTCTTTAGCTACTAATCTTGCTTTGTGCTTGTCAATTAAAACATTTATTTTAAACTTGATCTTAATACTTTTTATAATCAATGGCTTTCTTTCCAATGTTTATCTCTCGACTCAACACATTTTTTCATTTTTCTTTCATTTCTGCTTCATCATAAATACTTGGTTCACAAGCACTTATGGTGTTCTTCTTGCTAAGATTATGAAGTGGACAATGACTTTCAATCTAGATAATCAAATGTTTGGCTCAACTTTTTTGGGTAAGTGTGATGATATGTAGTGCACTATAAATTTTATCTTCAATGAAAGGATTAGCACCTCTAATTTTCAAATGGCGATCAACCAGAACTAGCTGACAATCTAACCTAAAAAATACATTTTATGCCAAATTCCAATCATAGTTAAAGACATTTAGCTATTGGAAAATGGTAAGATTATGTCTTATTTCAGATATGCAATAAAATGGACAAGAAATGTGGAAGAACATTAAGTTTTTATCCACCAAAACATTAGTAAAATTGTATAAACTAAATGTATTTTTAAAAATAATGTCAATTCCCTTCAAAAGAAATATTTTGCATGCAACTTACTTGCTAAAGATATTTCAAGTTCAGCAACTCTTTAATCATAGGATCCACAATAGTTGGAAGCTTTGACCTGTCTGTCAGCTGTGGCTTGACCTGCAGCAACAAAAAAATCTTAGTATATGCATCTCAACATTTAAAAAATACATCAAGCAATTTAGGTCAGTTATAGTCTGTAAATTAACTAGCATTTGTTTCTTCTTTAACATATTCGACAATCAAGTAGAATTAATAGGAATACAAGAGCAAAACTTGGAATTCTACTAATGTCATCAATGTTAATCTTGGGTACTAGTACAAAGCTAGTAAGAAATCTGCAATTGTACCAACCAAGATATTTGCAAGACTTGATCACAAAAGGTTCATTTAGCACAAAAAAACTTCAAAAATATTGTATATATACACTCTTTGACGCTGTCAAAGGGAACAATTATTTTAATGATGTTTTACATAAGAATTGCTAGAGGAAATGATAAGCATGAAATATATTCAAGTTTTGACACTAAGGAATTGAAACATCCGCACTCAGGAATTGCCTGGAGTATTTAAAGAGTGTGTATCCCACAAATGAAATTGGTATAAATGTTACAACCACCAAATTTGGAGGGCATGGAAATTCAGTCATCACTATCCTATGTAGTACACTTATTTTCATATGTTGTAATCATTTTGTGACTTGTACACATGATAGTCCAATAGTTTTTAATGTCATCTTCATCACAATTTTTCTATGATAGTCTAATAGTTGCAGGTGGCATCTTCATCACAATTTTTCCATGATAGTTTTGTTGGTCTGAATTTTTGCATAATCAAATTCCTTTGTCCAAGGTATAGAAGAATTTAGATTGGGATCCACCTATGGTGAATAGGGTTTCTAGCCAAGTCATATTTTGTAGGTCTTTGAAGCAAATTTTTGTCGAAACCCTAGGTCTTGTTTTCTTTTAAATTTTTCGAACGTAAAACTAAAAATATACGAAGATTCCCATCCTTTTCAAACTTTTCACGCCCTAAGTCACATCTTTTCTTTTGTGTTTCCGACCACCCGATCCCTAAAAGATCTATGGAAATCGCTATCTTGCTATGAAAAGATACAAGTATTTTACCCTTAGCGACCCTAAGTTGAAAAGTGGTACCGTCAAGTGGAAATATGGTGACCAAAGATTGTATTGTTTCAGAGATATTTCATCACGTTTACAATAGACATGTCAGAACTTGAAAAGGAATTACAACATTGAGGTATAAAAGGCGTCAACAGAAATCTTAGCTTTTTCGATTAGTCACTTTGTTGCTATCAGAGAAATTGGGCACTTCGTTGTTAGCGACATGACGCCTTCACCAAAAATAATGGCCAGCAGTCACTTTTAAATTTTTCGATGATCGTAATTTTTTTCAGGCTGAGCGGTGCATGTGCTATTTTATTAAGTGTCAGATGCATTAATGAGGGTAGTTATGACTTCACTCACCTTTATCTTTCTGACCCTGAATTTTGATGAGTCACCAGAAATCGTTATGTCACTATCAGAGAATTAGTGTCTCTTTCTGTTAGCGACATAGTGCCCAGACAGAAAGTAGTACTACAAAAACTTTTTAGAGTAAGTGGGTCCCAGAAAGTACTCCATCAGATATCAATTATAAAGCTTTGGAACACACTGGCATCTAATGGGCTACACATATACTCCGAGAAAAGAAAAGTCACCGAGATTCGCTATGTTGCTATCAGGAACTTGTTCTTCTCGTCATTAGTGACATAGCGCCCAGCCGAGAAATAAACAAATATGGGCCCCAAGCAGTAGGTAATATAGCCAAGATTTCATCACATCATCAATGATTGGACCCACGCCCTGTTCACAAAATATATGAAAGATTGATCGTCAGATCTATCTCAGATCCATGATCGTCGCTATCTCACTATGGCGAGTTGCATGAAGGTTACAAATAGCGACATGGTGACAAGGGGCCCACCATATTTCTTTTGAGCAATGCATCAAATGTCATCCGTATGATCAAATTAGGATCAATGATGGGTGCTATCTCGCTATGGAAAGGTGCTCACTCTTTATGAATAGCGAGATAGCGTCTAAATGACACATGTCCTCAAAGTTCTGTGCGTCCAGTTCAGAGGCGCCAACAATGAAAGAAAGGTACACATGGAAAATTTTCATTGGGTTGACTACCAGCTTGTCAAGAGGAACATGATTCATCTTTTCTTGCATCCCTGGATCGTAGGATTTTTCGTAAATCCATAGTGTAAATTTGAATATAGAAGGTGATGCCACCTTGTGCATTTATGAGAGATGAAAGCTTCGCGTGTGAAGAAAAATAGAGTATAACACAGAAGATTTTCTTAATTCAATCATACTTGAACAAAGATTTAGAGAATTTCTAAGCAGAAACAGTTGTTGAGAAGACCGTGCTGGATTTGGTAAGATTGTGAAGCAGTTTGTTTACAGAAAGATTGTAGTAACACTGAGAAGAACTAGAGCGAAATTCAAAGTAAGTACTTGCATTATAATCCTTTTGTTGTTTCAATTCCTTCGAGAGTTAATTAAAATGGCTCCAAAATAGAAAGCATTTTTTGGTCAAGAGAACTATTTGGATAGGAATGTCCATGATGATTTGCTTGAACTGCTCCCTTCTTCCACTGTTGAAACTATAGAAGTTAAGAGGATAACTTCATTAAACTCTAGGCTGAAAATAGCAGATGGGTTGTATGACAAAGGAAACTGGGTTAGGGATGCAACAACTTCATAGACCGGTCTTGTTTTATTCAAAAAATGGTTTTCAGAGAGGAACCTTTTTGCCCCACATGCCAACATCTAGAATTTTGGTCTAGGGAAAATGGTGGTTCCCAATGTTTTCATGGATTATCATCTTTTGGAAGCTGTAGCTAAGAATTATGACCAAGCCCTTAGGGTAGTGAGGAGAACTAATGGTGAAATCTTGATTACAATCAGCACAGAGGAGATTAGGAAAGTTTTCAATTTAGGGCCTGTCACTGATTATCATGTGCCCATTGATTTGAAAGGGTTAGAAAATGAGTATATGTCTAAGAGAGATGCAGTTAGGAAAGGAGCGCTGAGCGCACACATAGGTAGAATTGGAACACTGCCAGCAATAACAACATCCTCCAGGGAGCCTTTCAAAAGGGCATACTTCAATTCTAGGGCTATAGAAATATATAGGTCCTTGTGTAAAGTTTTTGGGAGAGATGAAGAAGAGTTCATGCCTGTGGATTTTATGTATATGATTACTCAGTTTCCTCTTTTGGTCTGGATATAATTTTTTATTTTGCTTCTTACTTAGCTAAGGAGATTCACATTGGACTGATTAGAATTGCTAAGGGTAAGGTGGAAAAAAAATTTGGCCATTATTCTATGTTAATGCACATGTTCTTATTCAAGGGAGTAACATATTTTAGTAAAGAAATGGAATTAGATAGAGAAGAGAGTGGGGAAGCATTACCAGTTCAATTGTGGAGTGCAGATATGACTTGGGATGCAGAGAATGCCAATTTTATCAGGTTTGATAGGTATTTTGCTTCAAAGCTGAGGTGCCTCCTATTAAGGGACAATCCCAGAATCCCCAAAGCATTAATGAATCTCATTAGGCCTATGGACAACCCAAGTGGTTTGAAAGTTTCACATAATTGGGGAGATGTCATTCCATATTCTGTTTCTACTATATTTAGAATATATGGTTTTAAAGGAAGCCCTCACATACTACCCTACCAAGTGCCTTTGAAGGTAGGAGTTGCTGAGATATTGTGGCAGCTGGGAGGAGTGGAGGAAGCCCTTCCGTTGAAAAGACAAAAGGGGTCAATTTTTCCTACTTGCACAGTGGCTCATCATTTTGTAATCACAAAAGGAGGTTGGCTTTCTCTACACAAGATTTTGAATCCTTATAAGATGGCCACTTCCCATCCTTGTTTTTGTGATTCTGAAGGATTTTATCATTTGGCTCTGAGGAAGAGAATGAAGCTTGGTAAAATTGAGCATGAATTTTATTTTCTTGAAGACTTAATAAGGAATGAGTACTCCTTGCAGGAGCAAGAGACTAGGAAAGAAAAGTGGAAAGTCTTTTCTAAAATTTTGGATTTCATTCATTGTTTTGATCCAGATTATAGTCCTTTGGATGATACAATTACAAATATAGATAAGATGAGAAAACTTATGAATAATTTTCCTAAAATAATAGAGGCAAGGAATGAAAAGAAGCAATTCTTTATTAGGTTCTACCTGGATAAGGCCAAGGAAGTAATGGGAAGATTGGGTTTTACTCCCAATATAAGGGTAGGTCAATTAACTGTCCAAAAAAGGCCGGGATATACTATTGTTCAAAATAAAAAGAATACAGTGGACAAAGGCAAACACATAATTGAGTCCACTAGTAGGGTTTTGGAAGAGAGGAGGATTCTCATGTTGAGGAGTATTCGCCTTCACAGACCCCTTTGAGAACCGAGGAGGAGTAGCTCACTATTGAGTAAATTGAACAAATTGGATCACAAGGGGGAGTTTTTGTCACTCAAGCAGAGATTGATGAAGGGAACCCCCAGGAACCTCTTGTGCCGAGCCTCAAGCTGAGTGTACCTAATTTTAAGGGAAGGTAATTAGACCCTATTTTGGAACAAGCTAGCCAACAATTTTTGTCAGATGACAGTTTTGTAAGGTCTAGGGCTTTCCATCAATTTGCTTGGAGGGAAAACATCCACAATTTTGAGGAAAGATGTAAGAACATGAAAATAGAGCATCTAGAAATGGATGAAGCCTCCATCCAAAACCAAATAAAGGAGAAAATGATGCAAGAATTCTAGAACATTACCCCTAAGGAGGGAAGGAAAATGGTAAAAACTTCTAACATACTATTGTTGCCTAATTGGGATATTGCAGATGCATTGATTTTCAACTCTGTTTCTAATAGACTGGAGTTACAAGACCCAAATAAAAAGGAATTTGCAGGGACTGATTTTAGTGATGATCAAGCTTCTCTTGTTATGTGGTCATTAAGAAGAGGATCTAGGATTGTATCAGCATAGCCTGATGGTTCAGGGTTGATAGGGAATATTATTGTGAGGAGAGTTGTTGATACCTCACTATTACAGGTAGCCCACATGAATGTGGATTATTCTCAGTTTGCCTTGGCTACTGCTAAAAGGGAGGAAAAGGAAATGTTTGAATTACAAAGTAAATATGAGGTAGTTGTGGATGTCTACAATAAAGAGGTAAAAGGAGAGTTGAGCTTGAGAACAAGCTACTGGGAAAATCCATCGAGCCTAAAATAACATACCCTTGCCCCCCTGTTGAACCTTTCAAATCTACCCCCTCATTGAAATACCAGACACACCCCAAGGGCCACAGTATTACACTGCTGAGGATTTTGAAGAAGAAAAGAGGAAATTGTGGGCCTTACATGTAGAGCTAGAATCTAAATATGAAGATAAACTAAGAACAACTCTTACATATCTAGGAGACAAGGTTGAATGGCCACTAATCCATGATCAATTGGCCAGGGTGATTAACATCTGGGAGGAGTTAAAAGTAGATGATGAGGCTCTAAAGCCTATTGTGAACAAATGGGTGAGAAGGGAGAAAGCGATAACCTTATTGTGTCTATCTATTATAAATAATTCTCGTGATCAGATTGATAAAACCTTTGACATTGTTTCTGATCTTGCTGATTTTGATAGAAAAAGGATACATTTACAGAAGATAATAATAGGCTACTTAGAGAAATATAAGAGCCAAAAATTCAATTTATTTCCTCATGCCCTAGATAAGAAAATTAGTTTGAAAAGAAAAGAGGAATGGGTGAAGGAACTTGATGATTTATTCTATTTAAGAATGAATCAAGTCATAAATGAAACAGGGCATGCACGGTGGGCCACCACAACAGAAGAAATGGTGAAAGCAAAAATATTCTTTGATTCTTGAAAATAGGAATTTGTTGATATTGATAATGAGGCTAATTATATAATAAAGAAATAGAAGGATATTTTGCAATTCAATTGGCCAGATGACACATTATTTGACAGGTGGATGGCAAAAATGCCTTCTAGTGAACAGTTTGATGTAGATGAAACTGACAGTGATGAGGTGCAGGGTGAGGAAGTCCAAATCATTGATACCATCACTACTCAAACCCAATTAAAAGAAGAAGACAAGAAAAATCTATCACTTTCAGTTGCCGAACTGGAACCACAAGATGCCAATACAATTAAAGAAAAGGAAAAGGTAGAAGATGTCCTTACCATGCAGAATGAAGGTAGTGGAAGCCTACAGGTGGAGGTTAATGTGCCCTCATCAGAACAAGCTTCATCATTGGCCAATTTAGCAGTTACATATGAAGATGAATCATATCAATAGCCAACTCAGCAACATCAAAACATGTAACAGAAGCTAACCCACCGAAAGGAATGATTTGATTTTGATATCTTCTGTTACCCATAGTTTTGTCATTTTCTGATAGGTGTATGTAGATATTCCTTATAAAAGACACCTGTCAATTTCTCTTAGCCTGAAGCTTGTTGCATTTCACACTATATAAGTGAAATTCTAGGGCAAGAGAAAAGGTCCGAATTCTATTTGCTAAGTGATACACTTAGTCTATTTTTGGTCCACCATTTTTGAGCAAAAATTCATGATGTATTTTCTCTGTCAGATCTTGAGAATACATGAATATAGAATGATCTGTGTTTATTTCTGAAGGTCATTCTGAGTCTATTGTAAATTATATACAATTTTCAAGGAAAATGAATGCAAATTATGAATTGTCCCCATATTAGTTCTTTCTGAACTTTGTCTCCTTTTGATTACTTGGTTATCTTGATGTTGTATAAGTAAAGGCTTGTGCAATTGAATGCAGTTCAATTAGGTTGTATATCTATTTGATGAATTTGATAAGGTTTCTGCAGTAGTGGAAAGGATTTTGAATGATGATATCTAATAAGAATTGCTGATAAAATTTGTTGTAAGGCAACAAATTAGATCTAGAGATTTGTAGTAGACTCTAAACCCCAATGGATTAGGCATTGATCAAATTTAATCCAGCTAAAAGAGAAATGTGTCACACATTATTGTCAAAATGCAGAATTATAATAAACTTTACTTTTATTTCCTATAGATCTTCAAAGTTGGCCTCTACTTGTTTGCATGGAATGTTTTAGCTTTAGTTAGCCATTATTGCTGAGAACATCTGCAGACCTATAGAAGATTTTTGGCCATATCTGTTATATGGGATGTGTTTATTAAAGTATCAAGAATTATACATGTATTGGAGAATTTGAGATGAGAATCAGAATGAAACTAAGATAATTCTCATTTAGTTTTCCCAGTCTTGTATCATCCCTGGGTATACCCACCCTGGTTTTGCAGAGCCAAAAGAGTAGAAAACCACCCTTGGTTTTGTAGAAGTTTGGCCCAAATGGTGTGCACATACAATTGATAATAAGAATTGGCTAGTCTTTAGACTATGTGAGTATTGTCATCTTGGTATTAAGCATTTTGTTGCTTAGTAGTTTTAAAACACCAACAAGTTTGTTATTCATCCAAATGGAAACCCTTGTAGGAAGACCTAATTGCAATGCAACAATTAAATGTAATGTTGAAATATAGGAGAGAGATTATTTTGGTTGAACTAGAAGATAAATCATCTTCTAACAAAATGATAGAGACTTTCAGTGAAGGATCCAAAGTACATCAATTCAATTATAGTCTAATAAATTTAGGTGCCATCTTCATCATAAGTTTTTGAAGATAGTCCAGTATTTGTAGGTGTCATCTTCATCAAAAAATTTCCATGATAGTCTATTAGTTTGAGGAGTCATCTCCATCACAAGTCTTCCATGGCATACTTGTAGTTAGAGGTGCATTGAAGACCTTTTATCACTACATGAGCTAGTAGTAGATGGTGATTATTCATTATCATCATCATCATCTAACATAGAATCACATGAATATCATGTTTTATAGCTCACATGACCTAGGTATTGAGGGTACAACTCTAAGCACTAAACACACCAGATTTCAAATTATTATCTTTATGTGTTGATGTTTAAGTTGAATGTTCTAGAGTTGAAGAGAGAAACACACTCAATTTTTTTTTCTTTTTGTTCTTTTTTTGAATATGAAACTGTTGTCTAAATGATACAATATAATTATGTATTATTAAAACAAAAATACAAGAAAAATATGATACCAACACAATTATATTTATAAAACAAAAAATTTGTCATTATTATTTCTTCTAAGCTTTTACAACTACAGCTTCTGCATATACATTTCCTTTCTTTTCTTTCATTACTATAACAAAAAGCATAATAGTCGTTACAATAGACCAACATTCCAAATGATAAATCTGCATCTACACACTTTCAATAAAATGAAACAACAAGTACATTACATTCTTTTTGCAACTAGACTCTTTTTAACACTTATCATCAAAACATCACTCAGAAAAAACACTTGAGCAGAGACTCTCCCATTTATATTACACAACAATGGCTGAACTTTGGCATAAAAAATAATAATGATAGTAATAGTATTCACTTTCATCTTAAATATTATCATAAAAAACTACAACAAAAATACACATGTACCTATGGAAATATGCTCGAAGAGAAATCCCTCTCCTTGACCACCCAAGATGCAGGTGTGATTGGAGGTCATGAATGGAACAACTTTTGAAGTCGAGCACATCAGGAAGAATGAAAGAAAGACAATATTGAGAGTTTCAAACTACTATTCTGCCCCCCCTATTTTGATGCAAATGTAGGGCCCCCTTTCATATTATTCCCAAGGCTAGCAGACGTCATTAATCAAGTGGGTGGAGAAAACCTGAAACAAAACTAGGCTCAGAGAAACCTTATAAAAAATGTCAAATGAAATTGGGCACGAAAAACGTAATTAGGAAAATGTTTTTTGAACTTTGCGGATGTATAAGCCCTGTGTTGGTTGAAATTTCAACCAACACGGGTCTTATATGTAAAAAAATGAAATTTTTGCCTTTACATTTCGACCACCCTAAATTTATTTAGTTGATGGTCAAAATTTTTGGTCGAAAAATGATGTTAAATGTAGTAGTGCCTCTTCTTCTCAACTTCTAATAAAGTTCCAATTATAGGTAAAGAGTTATCATGACAAGTTCTAGCCATGGGAATGATTTTATTGACAGGTTGATCACCTCCATCTAGTGGTTGTGTTGGCCCTTGAGTAATAGATAATGTTGCACTTGATGTACCACCTTGGGAAGAAGAGGCCACTATAACTTTTGGAGAAGCTTGAGTGGATGTGCCTTTTCTCTGACTCCTTCTATTAATGGTCCATTCGACCCATTTTTTGGTCCTCTTGTAGATTCAAGCCATAATTATATCTTTCTCTTCCCCGGTGTCTTCATAAGGTCCCAAGCTTATTGAAGTGCCTCTGAGATTTGTTAGGTAAGTGTTGCTATACATGTTTTGGCCATCATCCTGTATTCCTTCTACATCAATGTTGAATTTTTACATTTTCACCTAATCGACTATTAATCTAGTGAAGGCTTAGTCACAACTCTCAAACTCATTCTTAAAATTGGCCTAGTAATCCTCAATGGGGGTAATGTGCTTAATTACACTTCCAATTTGCAAAACATCCCATGCGTCTTAGGAATTCATACATTTCCAACTTATACTTCATCTTGAATACCTTCAACATGTTCTTGGAATTAGAGTAGGTGTCATAGCTAAAAGCTCCCACCTTCATGGGGAATTTTTACCCCTTCTTCATCAAGCTCCCACTCAACACATTCACTTGAATGACCAACCACATGATCTCAATCAGCATGAGCATGTCACTGGGATATCTTGGTAGCTTCAAGGGGAAACCATTGAAAGCTACAATATACAAATAAGAAAAGGATGAGAGTTGGATGAAATAAATCCCAAACTAGCTGATGGCTACCATGGCTTCAAGATTAAATCTCCTTTTCAGACATCCCTATAGTTCCTTACAAATCCTTATAGTCAATGCATCATTAACTTTCACATACTCTACATAGCCATTCTCCAACTATAAGCATGGATAAAACTCATCAGATGTCACATCGTTGGGGAAATTCTCCACTCTTGGGAGGCCTGGCCATAGTTGCAATGAGGAAAACATATAGTTGATAAAAGAGGACATATAGAATGTATTTTAAATTTTTGCAGCATGTAGAGCATTGGACAAAAATTTTCATAGCTCATAGGACCATTCAATATATTGGGTGTTAGAGAAAATGACTTGTACTAAAAAGAAATACTACTCAACAAAATACAAAGCTTCTACTTCACCTTTCAACCTATGTAGGAGGACCTCTATATCAATAATCTCTACTTTGATGTTAGTCCCAAACAAGGTCTTAGGAACCTTACTCTTAGCACTCTATGATTTCTAGAAGCATGTCTACATGATTTCTTTTCTCTAGATCATTTTCTTTGTGGAGAACTCAGAAATGGCTCCTCCAAAGGTTAAGTCTAAGAATTCTTCCCATTATAGTACTTGAAGGCAATTCGCTATTGTTTTCCCATTGATTGAAATCAACACTATGTCATCAAGTAGTATAATCTACCTTGTCCCCAGGTTATAATGATGTATACATTTGTAGATTAACTCTGGAGCTTGAACTACAATCAAAAAACCAATCACCTTGACGAACCTACATCCTCAAAGTTTCTTAGTAATGGGGTGAATCCACTTAGACTTCACTCTCTTTTGAAAATCCTCCATGTCATGGAAATGAAGAGATGTGTCTGTGAAATTTTGCAACTGGGATTTGATTCTAGTCAGCCCATCAAAACTTGCAAATCTGGTTGCTATGAATTTGAGAGTGAGATTTGAATTGAGAGAGTGAAAGGAATGGTTATTGCAACAGTTACTGGCTTTCTCAAGAATTATGCACATTATCAAAATAACAATTCAAAGAAAGAGTGGTAGTTTGTTCAACTATTTATATTCCCATTTATATGGGAGCTTCGATTCATCTGTTGATCTTTAGAGTCTACACCACATGAATGAGTTAAAGAAGATACCCATTGAAATAATAAAAGTGAGGGATAAATGGGAATCTAGGGGTCTTTTCACTATTGTGTTGGTTTCAATGGTAACTTTCTATATCTCTACAACTTACTTTCTCATTTTCCTATAAGTTTTGAGAACTTACCATTATAGTACTCCATAGGAGAATGTCTGTTAATTTAGATTCTAGTCATTTTCTCATTTTAGTAATGGTTAGGTTCTCTTCATTATCATTTTGAGATATTCTACACCGAAATTATGAATCTAACTTGATCATTAGCTTGATTTTCTTTGGAATTTGTGAAATTGTCTTCATGGATTGAAAACCTGCTGAGGAGAAGACATTTTCTATTTCTCCTCCTACATTTCTTTTCTTAGTTAAACTTTAAAAATTGTTGCTCTTGGAGTTAGAAATGTTTAAATGAGGTGAAAAGACCTTGTAAAAGACCACTTATTGTTCCTTTTCATTCTAAACTACCTTTTCATAAAACTCACTTCATGGGTTGAAAACCCGCCAAGGAGAAGTCAATTATGAGTTTTTTGTTGGGGACAATTATAAGGGCTACGAAAAATTTGAACCATTTTTTGAAGTCATAATCATAGAGGAAACATTGATTCACTATGGGATGCCTTGTTATTTGTATGTTTTTCATTTGTGTATACCGTTTAGTGTCTTTCATAGGAAATCATCCTCATGGGTAGAAAACCCACTGAGGAGAAGACAATATCCAAATTTCTACAAGAATCATCTTTTCAACTAGTGAAAAGTTGTAAATGGGTATAACTCATAGTTGATCATTGAATGAGTAACATGAATATCCATCAGAATTGGCACTAATCTACCACTAAGATCACTTGAAAAAATGGAAAACCACCCAACTAGGAATGAGGAGAAGAAGAAAAGGGAAAATCTAGTGGAGACTTGTCTAACCTAAAAGGGCTTAGACCTAGACTCAAACAAAACCAAGAATTCACTCATCTCATTAAAGCACAAATATACACTTTTGCTAATCGATAGAGAACAAAAAGTGGGGCAACACTTTCATATCATCAAATTTAGCATAACTTAGGGTAAAGGTAGTTTCCAATATTTTGTAGTTGTGTTCTTTCTTCTTTCTCAAATCTTCCACAGTTAGGACTCCAACAAGATTGGCATGATCAACAATAATGGTAGATTGCGCATGATCTTCAAGACCTCCTAGGTGTAGCTCCATTAGACTTTTCCATGCAAGAAAGTTATCTCTATTAAGCTTGGGTACCTTTCTTTTTGACATCTTGAACTTTTTCTTGTAGTATCTCCAAACTAGTCCTCTTAAGAAGATGACGTTGATACCAATTGTTGGAATTCTTTAGAATAACTGGGGGAGGGGGGGTGAGTCAGTTATCCAAGGTCTAGATATACAATTAAAAATTTTCAAATATTAGTGAACACATATACATAAAAAATTTTCATCATGCATGCATCCATTAGATTATGCAATCACTTAAACTTGTAGGTTACTATCAAATCAACTTTACAAAAATGTAAACATGAAACATAATAGATTTGATAACACATTTGACATAATGATTTAATGTGGAAACCCAATTTGGGAAAAACCACCAGTAACATGCTACTCATTCTAACTCTTCTAAAATGATGCCCTATGAAAGGAAAACCTTGTTAAAGGTTACAATGCACACTATTAAATGTGACTCGGTTAAAGGATTCAATCACCCTATTAGGAGTGTGTTGCAAATCTGATTTAAAAAGCTCATTGTTGTTGAAGATCAAAGAGGGAGATTTTTGTAAAAGAATGTTTTCAATCATTATATTGTCATTGATGTTAAACCTACTATTTTTAGGGATGATATTTGCTTACAAGATCCAAGTACTATCACTTAGTTGATTGATGAAGAGGATTTGATCAACAAGATGTAACAAGAGCACCTAAGGGAAAGGTTGAGTTATGATGTTGTAATGAAGTGCAAGGATCAGTTAAGAAAATGGTTAAGTAATGTATTGATGACATACTCGAAGATATAGAGGTTGGTCACACTTTGAAACATTGAAGGAAGAAGTTATAACAAGGTTGATTGCAAAGCTTAAACTAAGATCTCTAGTGTTTGTCGAGAAAGTTAGTTGAAGCCAAGAAAATTCTCAGTAGAAGCCAAGTAACAAAAATTCCTAGTGTGCCAAGTGACCTTCAAGTGCCAAGTGCAGATCAAGTGTCGAGCATCAGAAAATTTATAGTTAGTGCTGAGTGATCTTCAGGTGTTTAGCATCAAGAAAAACATAGTTGATGCTGAGTAACACAAAATGTGTTGCAAAGCTGCATTATTTCAAAAGATGAAGATTCACCAAATCTAAGCCAACATAGTGGTTACATTGAATTTTGTGAATGAGTTGGAGGATAAGGATGATGAGTTGTTGGCATAGAATCCTATGTAAACCATTTTTGGGCAAATTCTAAAGGATTATTCAAGGAGTTTTTAGAGGAAATAGAATATGGGTTAGATGTAATGAACCCTACCTAATCCATGTGAATTGAAATTAAAGAATGGAAGAATTGAGTGGGAAAAGGTACTCCAAAACTTCTATTTAAGAAGTCATAGACCAAGACGCAAAGAGTTGTTGATACTATTGGTGTAAAAGAGCCAAATCTGTGAAGTGGTTAGAAGGGTGTCAAGGAGAAGACATCTAGAAGAAGGACGAACATAGAGGCTCTACTTCTATGAGTGGTCATGAAGAGATGACTGCATTGGTACATTGAGTATGGAGACTCAAGGTGACAAAGCTTGAAAAGAGTTGCAGAGATTGAAGGCCACACAAGGGTATGAGTTGAGAAGTGATCTGAGATCTGCAAGATAAGTTGTATGTTGTAGTCAGGTCAAGATTTTCTAATACTCTCTAGAAATTGTATTAGATTTGAAAATCCTATGGACTTAGGTTGGCCTAACAGACATTTGTAAATCCTTTAATAGGGTGGCATTCCAAGTGAATGTTCTAAAGTCTTTTAACTAGGCCCACTTCTAACAGGGTGGTTAAATCCTCTAAAGAGGTCACACATAATAGTGTGTTGTAAGCCTTTAACAAGGTAGGCCTTTCATAGGGCATCACTTCATAAGGGTGACAATTGAGTAGCATGTTATTGGTGGTTTTTCCCAAATTGGGTTTCCACATAAATCATTGTGTCATGTGTTGATTTCTTACATGTTATACTTGCATGGTGATTTATAGTAACTTGCTAATTAGATAAGTTAAAGCATGAATGAATGGTTGAATTGGTTCACTACACTTAGTGAAAAATCTAAATAGGACATCTGGACTTTGAATAACTGATTCACCCCCACCACTCTCAGTTATTCTAAAGCATTTCTAACAGACTAAACCTTGTTAGAGGACTTTAGATCATTCACTTCGAATGTCACCCAGTTAAAGGATTTATAAATGACTATTAGATTAGCCTAAATCTAAAGGATTTACTCTAGATTGATATAATTTATAAGGTAATTGTAAGGCTTGATCTGACAACAACTTACAACTCCATTTGTAGCTAATAGAATTTTTTTTAGTCCTCCATTCTACTTGGCTTTCAAGCACTTTAGCTCTGATAGCTTGTTCACCCTTCAAGAATCCATACCCTTAAGCCTTATTTCTTTTCTTTCCAGTGTGGTCTCTTCTCTTAGGTCACTAAATGAAGCAATACCCTAGACTCCTTGTCTTCCGTAGGTCCTTGCACATGACAATCTTTGTTTTTGACAAGCCATCTCTATAAATAGAGAATTAATATCCTTTTTCATTTATCCTCCATCATCCATTTTAGGCTAAGCCTGGATTAGGTAGGATTCAATTAATCTAATGTAGGAGCATCCTGGGTGTAAGCGCAATTTTTCATCACCCAATTTTTTATTTTTTTTTCAGTCTTTTCTATTTTAATAAGGACTAGTAAACAGGGTGGTTACTATTTATGAGAAATTGCTATTTTTAGTAAGTTTTTCATACAAGTTTAGAATATTCTCATTTTGTATATTAAGGTTCATTTTAAAGTTATAAGCCTACCATAAAATTCTCTTCGCTCCAACTTAAGTATCGAAGAAGTTATTATAGATTTTTAGTGGGAATATTTGCAGAAAAATCTTCAGGCTCACCATTGGAGGCCTTAAAGTTCTTGAATGAGGTCCAAAAACCCAATAGAAGGGCACTTGTATAGTTTTGATCCTATAGATCAGGAGTTGGCATTTCTAAAAAGTGGTTATAATAGCCAATCAAAGCAAAAATTTGTGAGTTATGGCCTTTCAAAGTTGGGCTACCAGAAATATCTAAAATAATTGTCAAAGATGTATTTCACCTACTCTATATGTATTGTTAAGGTCTGTTAGCCCTATGTATTAAGTTTCAATATCTAGAACCTTCCTAGGTGGCATAAAATTGCTTATTTAAGAAAGGCCTAAACATTGTCTAGAATAGCTCTAGGTGGGAGTTCATAGATTGTCTTGCCAATTATTGTAACGAAGGTGCCCATGTGGGTTAGCATATTATACTTGTGAATTCTATAATTATGCATTTGCGGCACAAATAAGAAGTCCATATTTTGTTCTTACATTTTTTTGTTTCTTTGTTTTCTATTATGGTTTATGTTATTAAGGGGACCACCCTTCATCAATTGGTATTAGAGCTAGAGTTCTTGAGTGTGTGGATAGATCACCAATTTTGAGGCAGTTTAGACTAGGACCTTGATTTGGGTTGAGTGTGTAGACAAATTACTGATTGTGAGGCAATTTGCACTAGAGTTTCAATGGAAGTGCAAAAATGTCTCCGTGAAGAGAGCATAGTAGAAGAGTCAAAGGTGTTACACTTGAGGATTTTAGAACCCTCTAAAGGAAAATGCAAGTGATGCAAGAATAGATTCATAGAGGAATGAATCTTTCTATAGGAGATGATGAAAGTGAGGATGAAAGAGAAGAAGGAAACACAGACCCAAATGTAGTAGATGAAGTTCTTAACCTAGAGCAGGCAAATCTTTTTAAGGCCATTTCCGTTAGGAATAAGGTGTCTCAACCTTGGATAATTCCTATTCTTATTATTTGTTTTGTAAATATATTTTTTGCAAATAATGTAACTAAGTGTGAGTGTACATGTCTAGTTGGCATGTTGATGTGTCACTCCACTTGCATGTGTCAGCATCTTGAACTATGATGGACACCTATGATAGATTCCTATGATGCAAAAGAGCTATCTTTGGAAGATTTAATTGTGTGTAAGGAAATCATGATGAAAATAGTTATGATGGATTCCTATGACACATAAGAACTATCTTTGGAAGATTTAATTGTGCGTAAGGAAATCATAACTGAAATGGTTATGATGGACTCCTATGATGCATAAGAGCTATCTTTGGAAGATGCCCTAAGCACATTATATAAGCACTTTGAGGGCTGTAGATAGTTGTGAGGAGTGTGTGAGTAGTGTATTGTTGATTCCTATTGGATAAGCCTTCGATGTCCTAAAAGAGCTTGTACTTCAAGTGTGTTGTAACCTTTGAGTTGAATAGAATACATTGTGTAAGTTTTAGAGGGGTGGGGTTGTTTTACTGAAAGGTTTTTCCCCACCAACATATCTTTGTGTTTATGTGTTATTATTTCTCTATCTATTTTTTGTATTCATGGTTGACTGCTATATTATTGTTTACATAATATTGAATCTATAATTGTAAGGATTTTAAATAAAATTTGCACAATACTTTCCTTGAGACATTAGTGTAGGAAGCTTTCACTACACCTAAGTTTCCTTACAAGTGATATAAGAGTTTGATCAATTTTTTATCCTAGTTGTTGGGTAGGGTTTTTTGAGCTAATCTCAAGTTTGAGTGGGAGTTTTGTGTAGAGAATTTTGAATCTTATTTTTAGATTGAGATGGCTAGTTCATCATATGAAAAAATGGAGGTGGAGAAATTTAATGGCAGTACTTTTGAGTTGTGGAAACTTAAGATGGAAGACTTGTTTGAAGATTGTGATCTATGGGAGGTGACTTCACTTGATGTGATACCCACAACAATATCTCAAGTAGACTAGGATATCAAGGATCAAAAAGCTAAGGGTCTCTTTAGAATTTGTCTAGCTAACTCAGTTCTCCTGAATGTTCTTGATGAGATGACTGCAAATAGTTTTTGGACACAACTTGGGTCAGTGTATGAAGCCAAATCTCTAGTGAACAAGTTGTTCTTGAGGAAGAATTTGTATTTTCTAAGAATGGAGAAATGATGATCTATTATAGATAATGTAAATGCTTTTAATTTACTAATTACACAGTTAACATCATCAAGTGTCAAGATAGAGGAGGAGGATCAATTTATGTCCCTATTATGTTCCTTGTCAGATTCATGGGACCATCTTGTGATAGCTCTTGGAAGTGATTTAGTCACTTTTAGAATGGATGATGTGGTGTCTTTTCTATTATTTGAGGACAAGAAGAAAGTCATCAGATTCAACTAAGGATTTAAGACCCGCACTAGTACCCTATTGTAGATTTCATAAAATAAATGTGATTAGGAGTTAATTGGAGTATGATGGACCATTTTGTTACTAGTAATTATTTATGAGATCCTATCAGAGACTAAGAAAAGTTTAGTAATGATAAGTGTAATAACCATAAAATAACTTTAGATGAAATAACTAAGATCAACCTAAAAATGAAACTCTCTAGGTTCAATCTAGGGACTCGATTAAAGATTTACAGAACAGCTCCCTAGCCAAATTAGGGATTTCTCTTCTAGGGGATAACAATGAATGTAGGTTAAAATGACAACAAGACATGTGATTATATTTGAAACTTGTGTGTAAAGCACGATGATACAATTATGGAAACACTCTAACAAATTGGGGAATTAACCCTAGAAACTTACTCACAAACCCCTCATAATGTGATAAAGGGATATTGCTAGGAATGTTGATATGTTTAACTTGGCTAAAAGGATACTAGTTAACAAGTCTACTTATTAGTGATTTTCACTTAAGACACATATACTGAAATCCATTTTGTATCTTTTGATCGTTTAATGATTATAAGAATGGTGATAGTACTTGGAATGGTAATTTCGTTATGATAAGAAAGATAAATGTTAATGTCCATGTGTTGATATTGCAATGTTTTGAATATGAATCCAATGAAAGTTAATTACATATGTACTTAGATGGAAGTTAAATGAATATGACATTGCAATGCTTCTTTCTATAGTAGTTAGAACATAAATGATTAGATGAAGTTAAATGTATATGTTAACGTGAATTATGAGACATTGTATTTATTCTGCATTTATCTGTATGTATTTGTATATTATTTTATCGGGCTACTAATGTTTAAGTTGAGTGTGCAGAAAGTTGAAGCATGAAGATAAATGGGGGAAACAAGGTTCAATCTTATGTGAACATAGTAAAACCAAGGTGAATCTTTGGAAGATTCAAAACCTCATTGTATCATGTTTATTTTGTAATGTGATTGTACATGAGTGTTATAGTCAGAGAGCATGACTGATTAAGAGACATGTCACCGTGATGTGTAAAGTGTTTTAATGTGTGTGTGTGTGTTTTTTGACACTTGTAATTTTTATGTGTAAATGGCATATCCAATAGGATTCTTTGGCATGAAGTCACTTAACCTAAGCCTCGTCCTCATTATGAAATCAAGTAACCCACCTTGGAGAGTGTTGGGAAGAGTCACCTTCGTGATGGAAATTCAAGTTATAAGTTGATAGGAATTTTAGAGAGCCTAAAGTGATTCCCAAGTGTTAATTTTGTGAAAATAAGTTACCCACATGGTAATAGTATGGGTTGGGGATTTAAATATACTTATAAGTGGGTCTAGGGGACCCTCAAAAATAGTCATTTCCAAACCAATTCAAAAATCATATTGTCACATGACTTCTTCCCTAATTACACCACTTGGTTAAGTTCTTATTGGTGGAAAGATACAAGAAAGTAAGAGGGGTAGGTGAGGAGGAAAGTGAAGGTCTTTATAGGGAACTTGTGCTAACCTTGGTAGTTGCTCACCCACTCTCTAATGGTAGAGACACATATGGTTATGGAGGAGAAGTTTAGAAGCAAAGGAAAATAGAAAGAGATCTCGATCACCATTTCAAAGCCATAGTTTGATGGAGGTAAGTGCTTCATGCCATGGTTCTTCATTTCATGAAGTTGAAGTTAGATGTTGTAAGAATGCTTCTCGTGGGATCTATGAGTGTAGTATGGAATCATGTTTTGTTATTGGATTTTTTGTATTGTGTTGTGTTGTGATTGTTTATGTTGTTTCGTGGAGTTTCTTGGGGCTTCTTCTTTGATTTCCTTACGTTGTTTGAGTGTTGAAATTGTTCATGGGTGTGAAGGCTTCACTCACCCTTGGGAGGGAAGAGCAAGCCTTGGGTGAAGGGGTTAGTTGAACTTGAAATATAGTCGATAACATTGGAGTATGGGCTCCATTGTATGCCATATTTGTTCATGGATTTATTTGTGGTGGTAAGGAAAATGATAGTGTGCAAAGGAGGTTTATGAAGTATGGTTTTCAAAGAAGCTATAGTTGATGGTATTATGTCGGGAGAATGTGTCTGAAAAACTCCGAAAGGGCATGGAAATTGTTGTTATAGATTTGGTATGTCATGGCAAATCTCCTAATTGAAAGCCCACCTTCACCCAATTTTTATGATTCCATTTGTGAATCATTGTGCAAGCCTTGGTTGGGGATTGTAAATGTGACGTTAAACTGAGATATTCATGTTGGGTTTTGTTACTATGATGATGTTTGAGTGTATCCTAGTTGAGCCTTGTTTCCCCTAGTGCGGGGGTGGTCTCCTTGAGGCCTAGGTTGGGAGGTGAGTCTCCATGGTTCTTTATTTTCTTTGTATTTGAAGGTTATTTGATGTCTTGGATGCTTGGAGGTCAAGGGGATTTCATTGCATAAGAGAAAGGAATAATGTTGTAATTGGTTTGATAATGGAGGTGCAATCTCCAACTTGTTATGTGTTTCTTTTTGTGATTAAAGTGTATGGTGTTGTTTATATCCAATTGACAATAGAGGAATTGAGAAAACATCTGAGTATGGTAGCAAGGTCTTTCCATTTGTGTAATCTTGTTATAGTGATTTCACCACCTTTTTGTGTATCTTAGAAATTATTGGAGAAAGCTTCTATTTTGTGTATGAGGATAAACTATCTTGTTCCTGTAGTTATTGTACTCTTGCATCTCTATGTAGATAGTAAGAATGGATTTCAACATCATGGAAGAACAGTAATACTGAAAGATTTGGATACTGCACAATAGTTGTATATGCATGCTCTCTTGTAAAATGCATACATATTGTAATGAGTGAATGATCAAAGGTTAAAATATTTCTTTTAGGCCATATATAATATGCTCAATCACTGACAAGATCTTGGCAATAACATATAAAAGCTACCTTGGAATTCAGGATAGAAAATCACATGGTTGGCATCAATGCATTAGTGTATAATATTAAACTTATTGTAGGAGCTCATCCAACATTCTAGAAAATATATGGGAAAGAGAATAACCTTTTTCTCTAGATTACAGATCAACAAAATATTAATGGGAGAATATGCTGGCAACGGCTACCCAGCTAGTTATTTTGACTGGCTAGGGGCACGTCCCCTCTATCCTGAATGTCCGTATTCTGAATCCCTGTGATCATACCCATTGAAGTTGGAAAATGGATAGGACACACTACCAAGATTAGATAACACTGTTCTTTTCTAAATTACTGCGCCCATTTTAGAGTGATGTAACCTTGGGAAAGGGGTGTAGTGATTTTAGGTGGGAGAAATTGGGTTTAAGTTAATACATATGTTAAGTTTTAAATGTCTTGTTTTGGGTTATCATAACTTGTGTGTTAGTTTTTTTTCTTTTTTCAAATTAGTTAGGAGTGGATTAAAATAAAAGGGGAGTGAAACTTCAAAATAAAATTGAGGAAAGGAAATAATATAAGCTATATTATGATTTTAAAATTGTATTATCATTAAAGAAAAATAAATATAAATATATAAAAATTTGTATTATTATTTTAATAACAATATTCTAATATATAAATACCCTAAATCAATTAAGAATGATGAAGCTATAGTATACCTGATTAAAAGACTATCATGCCATGTAGCCGAACATTGTCTTTCTAATGGTGATAAGATGTACTTAAAATTGTTAATGGTAAACTCTATGTCATAAGAACATATGTATAAAATAATGGTAATAAAGTTAGCAAATAAACAATAGAAAATTAAATAATTATAAATAAATCATGAATTAACCTAGTGATCTAGGTGGTCTTGGATTATAGAGATAAAGTTGAAATGCATTAGTTGTAATGCTAAAAAAAAGCAGGCACCTCAAGGGTTAATCAAATAATTAGGTATATATCTAACAAATCGATTTAGAATGTTATTTTATAAGCAAGAAGTTGATGAGATGAGTTTATAATTAGTAGGATAAATAATCACACAAAAATTCAATTAAGTAATTAAAGAGCATAATAGATGGATATCAAAAATGGGTAAAGTGTCTATACTTAGAAATGAAAAGTCAAGTGGAATTGAACCATGATAAACTTCTCCACATTCATAACTTTGCAACCACTATCACCCAAGGAGAATTGAAATTCCTTATGCATTGATAAGGTCCTAAGTAAAATATGGCAGATGAAAATTTGTTACAAACAGGTGATTCCTTGAGGAAAAAACCTAGGGATCTTGATTGTAGAGCAACCCATCCCCTATGCCAACTTATCACCCAGTGAAGGCATACCTTGTTACTCAGACAATGCATCATTCTATGGATGTTCATGAAAAGTATAGATTTGTACATCTTATCTTCAAGATCGTTTAAAAATAAAAATAAATTTAAAATAAAATAAAAATATAAAAATATAAAAATATAAAATTGTTGTGTTTTGCTCCACAAATTTTAGGGCATGACATTCTTGACGTTTCTTATTTTTTCATGGATGTGGGTACTTTTTTATTTCCATCCTTTCCCCACCCTTTGACACTCCATCAAAGCCTAAAGGATGGACAAACATGTACAAAAAAAAAAACATTTGTATATCTATAAAAGTGACTCTTTATAGCCACATTCTTTAAACTTTAGCAACAATAACCCATTATAATAGAGTTTTCACAAAGTTCTTATTGCATAATGACAAATATTATGTGTTGTCAATCTAAATATATTCAAACTATTACTTTAACTTTTAGAGTTGTTACATAATCTTATGCCTAACAATAAATATATTTGGCATTGGGGTGGATGCTAACAAACAATGTGATGTCAAAATAGTATAATTTCAAAATTTCATTCCGATGACTTTGACAAATGCATTGATATTAAATTATTATTTATGAATTTAGCATGTTTACAAAATAAATATTAGTTTCACAAATGATACTTATTTTTCTAAATAATCTCATTACAAAATAACAAATCATTCTTACTATATAATAACATTCCTTCTAAGTTATACAAAAAAAAACTAACAACAACGATTCTCATCTATAACAAAAAATACTCCAATATATACTCTATACAATGATACAATGTTACGATATCGACTAAAACAATATTTACATTTGGATCACACTTGGTGAATATTTTATAAAGTAGAAGGAAATTTTTTTTCTTAAGAAAACATGTTTTGGAGGGCCCTTGAAACCTTGTACAAAAGATCCTAAAGATTCAACATTAAGCATGTAAGACAAACTGAGAAAGAAAAGAGACAGAGCTAGTAGTTGAACAAAGCCATCAACAAAAAGAAACCATCCCAACCACTAACAAAAAATGCAAAATAAAAAGAGAGAACAAGGACAAAATTAGGAATTATACCATGTTTTTCAATAACTGCACTGCTAGCATACTCAATTTTTCTAATATGTGAAGTGGCACTTGTGGCCATCTTCCTGGTGTCCTTTTACAACAATGAATTTACTACCCCTTTACAAGAATATCCGGACACCTTAACTCAAAAAGAAACAATAAAAACAATCGTAGATGATAGCTGGAGCATAAAATTTTTAACTTTGTCTTTTTCTCTAACTACTCCCTATTGTTAAAGCTTTGATTTCAGTGATTGCTTCCTAGATAAATATTTCTCTTTTGGTGGGCCATTCACATTCCTTGACTATTGTTACTTGACTAACAGTTTTCTGCCACTTGGCATCAGTAATTACCCTTCCTTCTATGGCAAACCTATTCATTTCAGTTTGAACCTTGAATAAGGTATCAATTAGTTCATTGAAAGCACATTCATCAATATCATCCATGAAGATTGATGCCACCTATGGCAAGTCTACAATATGATCAAAAGAACTAGACCATTCATTGAAATCTCTGGATCCTCTCCTAACATGAGCCAATAGTTTTTCAACTAATTCCTTATTCATCTCTAGATCCTCTCCTAGCATGAGACTCAATGTGAGCTCATTTTGGTTGATTTTATAAAGAAAACTTTTAAACTCTGATGATTTAATGAAATCATCATCTTCCATGAACTTTTCGAATTGAATGAGCCTATCATCCAATCTTGATGCTGCAACTTAAAGATCAGTGGAGGCCTTCCCTACTTCTGTAGCCCTTTGGTGTAAATAATTTTTCCTAATATTAGCAAAATACTCACTATTCCATGACATTACTTGTAGGCCTCTGCTTATCACCTTTTCTGGGATGTGCATTGTCTTTTGTCTCTTATTTCCTTTTGGAACCCAAGTTGAAGATGATGGTTGCTCCTCTTCGAATTCAATCTCCAATTGTGTATCTGGCTGAAGGGATTCTCTATTTACAATGGCTTCCTCTCCCTCTGGCTCATGCAGCATTTTGTGACATAATGTAGTCAAAATTATCCACCATTTTTCTCAAGTTATTAGGATATGGAATCTATGTATAGAAACCCTTAAAATTAGGGCTGGTCATCTTCAAAGCATCCTCTACTCTTCTTGTCTCCTCATATTTACTTAATAACTCATCAGCCTCCCCTATTGCTACTATGTTGGCAATTAAGTCCTCTATAGGGATTGGCTTGCTTGGAGGCAGAATGTATCCCCTAATGGCCTTGACCTCATTGGTAATGTAATTTTCAGGGTCATTCATCCTATAGGGCCCAATAGAAAATTTGTACTAGCCTAAATACTCACATAATTCCTGAAATGAATTCTTTCCTATTTCAAAATCTCCTACTTTAAAGGTTCTACAAACAAAAGTAGGCTGGTGGGATCATTTCTTTATTCATCAATAAAAATTGCTAGAAGAATTCAATAATGGCCAATCTAGGGGGTAAATATTTAGGCAAAAGATGAGGAGGATGTGGGCATGCAAACACTCTGATTAAAGTGCACTCCTTAAACAAAAAGATACTCCCTCGATTATGATCTAATTTGGTTTTTTTGTCTAAGAATGAGGGCCTAAGGAAAGTCTTCAAAACATTTGGTGCCCTAAAGAAAGTATGATCTAATTGCCTCATGATAGCAGAACTAAACAAATTAAAGAACACAAGGGAATTTGACTAATAGAAATCCTTATGCCAAATACGAGTCTAGAGTTGCACAAGTAACTCACCAAATTTATCAGAAGTTTGATCAATGAAGTCCCCACTGATGTATCCAATGTTGTTATATAGGATAAGGTGCATCAGCAGTAAATAATGGTGGAACTTGAAGTCTTTCATCTCTCCCTTCTTTGCATCACAAATCTGCATGTGCATACTATCAATGATGAAGGCCACATAATCATACACCTTATGGTGGAAAGGGTCCTATATATCACATGCCATCAGAAAAAGAGAACTATACACACAATCCTCTGCACTATCACTTCCCATCACTTTGTGCAAGATATACACTATGTTTTTGAAATAATTCTTAAACCTACTCAAAGGTAGAAAATCCCCCACCTTTTTTGGAAGTAACCCTACCTATTTTACCCTATAAGGAATATGTGGTAGCATAACATTATTCACAAAGTAGGTTTTATTCTTGTCAAACTTTCCCTACAAATCTGCAATGTCAATAGGTACATCCATTTGTCCCATTAATCCAAAGGCCTCAACAAAAGAAGTTATGTCCAATGTGCATAATACACTCCCATTATGCCTATGGAATGTCCTGGTTATTGGATTGTAGGAATTCATTAGGGCCTTCAACAAATCAACATCAATGAATACTTCTGAAAATATCAATTTTGCCATGTTTCTGTTCCATGGGTTACACATTATCACATTTTATGTTTTATTCTGATAAAAGTACATAAAAAGATCATAACCAGTCAGTCTAGGGCATTCAACATCTTGAACAAAAAAATATGGGTCTTGGAAAACATGGTCATTTGTAGAAATTGCATTCGATGATCCTGGGAGAATTTTCAGCCAATCCTTAGCATGCTTATTTGGTTTCCTGGTCCTTGACTTCTTCTTAGTCTTAATAGCACCCTTTTTCCTTTTCCCTTTCGCTGTGACTTCCATGACATCATCACTTTCATCTTCACCCTCAACCTCTTCTTTAGGAATTTCTTTGACTTCTTTGTTAGCCATGTTCTCTTCAAATCATATTTTGAGTGCTTTCACAGTAGTACAGAACACACAAAGCTCTACAACTTTCAAAATTTAGAGTGGAGCAGAAAACAAGCTACTTCACAGTGACAAATACTCTAACATTCAATCAAATTTTTGATGTTTTAATCATACAACTACCAACTTTTTTGATAAATTTAGCATGCATGAGCTTTAAAACCATTCATGCAAGTTGTCAGCAAGGTATGTTAACCGCGAATTCTGATCTGGGTGTACTTTTCAATGCTTTATTTTACTTGGTTGTGGCAATTTTGTCCTTTCTGCTTACTTGGTATGACACATCAATAGCTTTCCTTTCAAAATCTGGTCTTCCACCCTTACATTGAATCAAGATCTCCAGTCTTCGTAACCCTAGAAACACCTTTGGTGAGCAAGATCCCAAGCGTAAGAGTGTTAAGGCATTTTAAATACTGCACTGAAATCCTTTTATGCCTTTACACAACCCTTTACACCGTAAGATCTCAAACCTTCTCAACCAACACCTTCGCTATTACAATTTAGCTACTCCTCGTATGAGCATAACAAACCCTTGTTAAGACTTTCTTTTCACCCTTTACACTCATACGTACATGTATCAGTGGAAACCCTAAAAATTTCTTCTATGTAGGTTCGTTCACTTCATTACTTGGGACACCGTAAGACTTCAAAATTCATCTTCCGATCGTATACTTTTATCTTCACCCATAGCATCGAAATATCTTTTAGCTTTATTTTATTCCTCCTTTACACCTTTACAGGTTGCCTTTAACTTGTATGCTCAGAGAACCTTCTAAAATGATACCCTACTCCTACGTTTAGCCTTTCTTGTAGAAGCGTAAAGCCCTTTCGTTTATTTCCCTTATTTACCATTTTATGCTTATACACTAAGACTGAACTTGTAACCACAGAGAAAGGATAAAATAGCTCTTCTTTCATATGTTTACCTTGCGGTGTAATGACAAAACTTCCTTTTCCATCTATCAACAACCCAAATCTAATCTTAAAAATGAGAAAATAAAATCGTCGTTGATTTTGTGCGCATGCAGAATTTAGAACTTAAGTTGTATGCATGTAGGCTTGGCTCATCTGACATGGATGACATGTCTTCATCAAATTTTCTTGTACTAGGGCCCATCTGACAACTCAATAGGTTCCAGTCGACACTATCACTGCTAAAACATGGCTTTACAGTTTCCCGTGAGCCCAAGGAGCATATGCACGCAAATACATTTGAACTTTACCTTCATCCTTACGGAATCCTTTTACCCATAAAACTATAAAACCTTTCATGCATCCTTTCAAAACATCCTTTATGCCATGCCAGGTATTACGACCTTACACTATCCACTGAAACGTATATGCATAAATCATAACTCAATACCGCTCTACCCCTTCGCTCAAACTACTTACTCGTAACCCCGTAATAAGATCTTTCAAAGTGCAACAGATCTTTATGCTTCTTCACTTTAAGACCATTCGTATGATCAAGAAGCCTCTGGACAAACCATTTCACTACGATGAGAAATAAAAACATATCCTTATAGAACATGCAATCCTTTACGTTGTTACGCTGCATTATGAAATGTGACCACAGAAAAAAAAGGAATAAGGTATTCCACTCTTACGTGTAACCCTACACCTTAAGACCGTAAAGGATGAATTTTAAGTACTTTACATATCCTTTTCAAAAATTTGAAAGGAAACCTAGGGTTTTTCACACTTAGGGTATTTTCATGGCTACGTTAAGGGACAAACCTTGAGAATTTAATAGAGTTTGACAGCACATGAAATAGGGCATGACTAGGGCAACCTAAAAATTTAAAACAAATGAGGAATGAAAACCCTAATCTTCTTAAATCAAAGACCTAAATGGATTTTCACCAAAATTTTAGAGTTTTTCCACACTATGAAAAATCAGACCAATAGGACCAACAATAAAATCCAAATATATAGTGTCCCTCTTACACTTGGGAATCTCATGAGGTTCACGAAGGCCATAGGGATTAGGGTGTTCTACCTTCACCCTCTAACACTCAAGACATCTTGCAACAATGCTAAAAATCCACACTCTCATTTTTGGCCAATGATACAACTACCTCAGATTCTGCATGTAGCTTCTTAACACAAGGGTGCATTGTATAAGGTGTTGTATGAGCCTAAGTACAATAAGCTCATGGAAACCTCCAATAGAAGGTACATAAATACATCATTTATGATGCAAAAGTCCATCAAACTCCAATGTATACTTTAAGTACTTCCCTTCTAAGGGTCTCTAAGAATGCACCAATTGACTAACTTTTGCATAAAGCTCATCTTCTAGAAAGTGATGTAGGATACACTCTCTCATATTGGTGCAAGTAGTCACAGATGAAAGCTCATGGCACCTTCTACTTAAGGCATCTACTACCACATTCTCATTTCCCTTGATGTAATGAAAATTAAAATTGTACTAAAAAAGGAAGTCCATCCACCTTCTTTACCTAGCATTATTGTTTGGTTGTGTAAATATATATTGAAAGCTCTAATGGTCAGAATGAAGCTCAAATCTATAACCTAGAAGGAAGTGTCACCACATTACTAAAGCACAACCAACTACTACAAGCTCTAGGTCATGAGTAGGGTAATTGAGATCATGAGTCTTCAACTTCCTAGACTCAAAGTAAGTAGGTCATCCATCCTACATAAGGATTGCCCCTATACCATCCAAAGATAAACCTATACTCAGCATAAATTTGTAGAAGGATTTGGCACTGCAAGGATTGTTGCACTCATAAGGGATCTCTTGAGCTCTTGGAAAGCTCTCTCACACTTCTCTGTCCACTCATAATTTTTTCCCTTTCTTTGAAGAGATGTATGTTGGAATTATGATTATTTTGTCATTAGTGACAACATTTACTCAATTATGTATGCTTACCAAGCATCAAGTGGTAACCTTGTAAACTTAGCAGTTCAGTAGTTTACACCGAGTAGACAGTGGTTACCGAGAAAATACAAACAATGTGAAGTCCAATAGTGTCTACCAAGTGATTAAAGATTCAATGTTTACCAAGTGAAGCAAGGTAAATTTAGTGTACAGTATCTATCGAGTGACACTACATCTATCGAGTCACCAGTGGTTATCGAGTTCTGAACTACATCGAGTGATTTGTATGGACCGAGCCTTCACTTCTACTAAGTGCATGACAATGCCAAGTAATGCAGTGGATGTTGAGTATCAGACAGTCACCAAGTCATTTTAGTGAATCTGAGTTATTTACTATTGGGCCGACTCTGTAATGTATTTGTTTACTTGTATTTTGGCCGACCTTGTAATTTTGTAAGTTTGAAAGGTATATATGTAAGATGTATTGTAAGATATCAAGAATGAATAAAATGTATGTATGATGCATGGAATGAGAAGGAATTGCAAAGTAATGTGAAGTATATTCAAAAGATCATCAACAACAGTTCAAGGTACAGAGCAAGGTCAATTTAGAGACTAAAAAGTTATATCCATCACATGAGGTGATCAGTGCATAAGAGATCTTATCAGTAATCAGTTCCAAGCATATCCACTACTTCATCCTAATAGGTGAATCAGATTTTCAAATCCTCTAACAAGGTAGACTTAACAATCTTTGTACAAATCTCCTAACAAAGTGTATACTTCATTGTATGTTTTCAAATACTCTAAAAAGGTGGACCTAGCAGTCCTTTGTGCACCTAACAGGGTAGATCACTAGAAGTGGTCAATGTAAGCCTTAATAGGCCAACTTTATACTACAGTATTGAATTTTTGTGGGTATCATCCCCACCCCAGTTTTACTTTCTATTTGGAAGGTTTCTGGGTCACCAAATATTGTGTTCACTTGTGTAATGATTGTTTTATGTTTCAGAAATAATGGATGCAGTAGTATAGATGGATGTATGGTAAATTAATAAAAAGTTTTAAGGTTACTAATTCACCCCTCCCCTCTCAGTAACTTGTCATATCCTAAATATTTCCAACAATTGGTATCAAAGCTTTGAGGTTCTCAGGATAAAAGTTTAGTAGCTTGAGCAAAGATCTAAGGACAAATGGAGATATTTAGACTTGACAAGGCAATTGAAAATGAAAAGCTAGATCTGGAAATGGCCATGGCTCAACTCAAAGAAGCAAAGGAGCATCTTTCCCAATCCCTAAAGAGAATGAAGGAACTTGCAAGACAAATGAATGACCATCAGTATGTTGAAGAAAAGATTGAAGACCTTTTACCATCAAGCAGTTCTGATGAAGCTAATGAGGCAATCAAGGAACTCCTAGCAAAGAATGGCTCTCTATAGGAAGAAGTAAGAAAACTTAAAAGAGAAGAAGAAATCCAATCAATCAGGCTATGTGAAGTTTTGTAGTATGGGCTCCATTGTATGCCATATTTGTTCATGGATTTCTTTGTGGTGGTAGGGAAAATGATGGTGTGGAAAGGATATTTATGAAGTATGGTTTTCAAAGAAGCTATAGTTGATGGTAGTATGTTGGGAGAATGTGTGTGAACAGCCCCGAAAGGGCATGAAATTTGTTGCTATGTGAAAGCCCCGAAAGGGCATGAAATTTTTTGTTTGGTGGAAGCCCCAAAAGGGCATGAAAATTGTTGTTACAAATTTGGCATGTCATGGCAAGTCTCCTAATTGAAAGGCCACCTTCACCCAAAGTTTATGATTCCATTTGTGAATCATTGTGCAAGCCTTGGTTGGGGATTGTAAATGTGATGTTAAACTAAGATATTCATGTTGGGTTTTGTTACTATGATGATGTTTGAGTCTATCATGGTTGAGCTTTGTTTCCCCTAGCATGGGGGTGGTCTCCTTGAGGCCTAGGTTGGGAGGTGAGTCTCCATGGTTCTTTATTTTCTTTGTATTTGAAGGTTATTTGATGTCTTGGATGCTTGGAGGTCAAGGGGATTTCATTGCACAAGAGAAAGGAATACTGTTGTAATTGGTTTGATAATGGAGGTGCAATCTCCAACTTGTTATGTGTTTCTTTTTGTGATTAAAGTGTATGGTGTTGTTTATATCCAATTGACAATAGAGGAATTGAGAAAACATCTTAGTATGGTAGCAAGGTCTTTCCATTTGTGTAATCCTTTTATAGTGATTTCACCACCTTTTTGTGTATTTTAGAAATTATTGGAGAAAGCTTCTATTTTGTGTATGAGGATAAACTATCTTGTTCCTGTAGTTATTGTACTCTTGCATCTCTATGTAGATAGTAAGAATGGATTTCAACATCATGGAAGAACAGTAATATTGAAAGATTTGGATACTGCACAATAGTTGTATATGCATTCTCTCTTGTAAAATGCATACATATTGTAATGAGTGAATGGTCAAAGGTTAAAAGAATTCTTTTAGGCCAAATATAATATGCTCAATCACTTACAAGATCTTGGCAATAACATATAAAGCTACCTTGGAATTCAAGATAGAAAATCACATGGTTGGAATCAATGCATTAGTGTATAATATTAAACTTGTTGTAGGAGCTCATCCAACATTCCAAAAAATATATGGGAAAGAGAATAACCTTTTTCTCTAGATTATAGATTAGTAAAATATTAATGGGAGAATATGATAGCAATGGCTACCGAGCCAGTTATTTCGACTGGCTGGGGGCCTGTCCTCTCTATCCTGAATGTCTGTATTATGAATCCCCTTGATCATACCCATTGAAGTTGGTGTATGGACAGGACACGCTTCCAAGATTAGATAACACCATTCTTTTCTAAATTACTGTAACCATTATAGAGTGATGTCGCCTTAGGAAAGGGGTGTAGTGATTTTAGGTGGGAGAAATTCGGTTTAAGTTAATACATATGTTAAGTTTTAAATGTTTTGTTTTGGGTTATCATAACTTGTGTGTTAGTTTTTTTTTTTTCAAATTAGTTAGGAGTGGATTAAAATAAAAGGGGAGTGAAACTTCAAAATAAAATTGAGGAAAGGAAATAATATAAGTTACATTATGATTTTAAAATTGTATTATCATTAAAGAAAAATAAATATAAATATATAAAAATTTGTATTGTTATTTTTATAACAATATTCTAATATATAAATACCCTAAATCAATTAAGAATGATGAAGCTATAGTATACCTAATTAAAAGACTATCATGCCATGTAACCAAACACTGTCTTTCTGATGGTGATAAGATGTACTTAAAATTGTTAATGGTAAACTCTATGTCATAAGAACATATGTATAAAATAATGGTAGGGTGCACCCACAATAGTGGGTTACACTTTTTCGGAGGAAGAAATTCCTCCAAAAAAGTCCAGACTCAAAAAATTATCCGTACAATTTTGATCGAAACTTATCATGAAATTTTTGATCGAAATTTTTTACTTTCTATCGAAAGTAACTTGCGATGATCAAAACTTAAGTCAAGTTTCGATCGAAATAATGAAAGCCGGTTTGCCTGCGGGTTTCAAAGTTTCGATCGAAACGCTAAGCCACTAATATATATATATATATATATATATATATATATATATATATATATATATATATATATATATATATATATATATATATATATATATATATATATATATATATATATATATATATATATATATATATATATATATATATATATATATATATATATATATATATATATATATATATATATATATATATATATATATATATATATATATATATATATGGGTGAAGCCGGTTCTCTCCTCATTATTTCGATCAAAAGTTGGAGAGAGACCGGCATCCACCTTATCGACCATCGAAAAGGGTATGAAATATTTGTTTTTTTCCTTTTTCTATTGTTTTAGTTAAAATTTATATGTTTTTAATATTTAAATATATGTTTTTTTTGTATATTTTATTTTACTATTCATGCTTAAGCCTCTAATGTCATTGTGAATCTCTAAATACACAAATAAGATAATTTTTCATCCATATTAGATCTAAATATATAATCTTATCTTTTAATTTAAAGTTTATTTATGTTTATTTAGATGTTTTGAAATGTGTTTAATTTATGTATTTATTACAATGTTGAATGATTAGATTAGATGTAAATTCATTGTTTAAACATGTAATTTTACAAATAAATATAACTTTGACCTAGAACCATATAACCTCGACCTAAATTCATTATTTAAACTATAGTCTCGACCTAACCATATAGTTATGTACAATAAAACTCTAAACATATATATCTAAGTACTTAATCACATAACAACTCGCCAAGGGATCCAAACAAAAAACTTCTAGTATTTAAAATGATTTTACTTAAATTGTATTGTACTTTGTTTCATGGATTGAAAATGGATGATGTAAACTATTTTACAAATGTATATTCATTCAGCCTTTCATACCCTATGACATGTACAGTGGATGATTGTGCATTCTGAATTAATTTGCCAAGTGGCATTCGGAACAAATGTATATAAATTATTTAAATGGATTGAACTGAAGTAGTTAATATTATTTCATGTGGATGTGTGATTTATTTTACTTTTAGTACTTATAATTATTTAAAAATGAAATGTAAATGTGCTCATTAAGGAATGCAATCACTTATGTTTTTTATAAATGTAAATTAAATTGTATGTATGTTATTGCTTGCTTAGTAAAACTTTTGATTAGTTCTTTGGATCCCTTGGCTGAGCATCATTTAGGATTAACTATAATGTCAATTTGTATTGAATTTAACTCTAATTATAACCCTTACTATCATCTTAACCTTAATCTTAATTTGCTAAAACCTACACCAGGTAATAAATAAATAATTAAATAACGTTTATATCTTACCTTGAGTACTAATTTTATAAATGTCAAACCCTAAATTTGTAACCTTATTTATGATTTAAACTAAATTATCCTAGAGGAGCATCATATCTACATCTACATGTCATGTACATGTGAATCTAAAAACATTTGTACATATCTAATTACATCATTTATTACATAGGAAGGATTTAAAATTTTCATTATATATATATATATATATATATATATATATATATATATATATATATATATATATATATATATATATATATATATATATATATATATATATATATATATATATATCATATCAAAAGAATCATATAGAAATGTCATTTACGACATGTTCATCATATCAAAAAATGAGTGATATCAAAGCATTATATCTTAATATTTAACACTAAAATAAACTAACCCCTGGGTTAACCCTAAACCAAATTGAATATATCAAACTAGATTGAAAGGTAACCCTGGCCCTTAACTAATTAATATTATACTTATAAACCAAATTGAATTAAACCATGATCATAAACCTAATTATATATCCCAACTTAATAGTAGAAACCTTGAATTTAACCTTAAATTCTTTCCCCAACTATTAACCAAATTGAACCATTACCCTAAGATTTAACCAAGTTAAACGTTGACCTTAAGACTAAACCAAATCACCTAGGTAAACTAGAACTCAATAATATATTCAACACTTTATTAAAACAAAATTCAAACCTAACTTTTTTGAATTAATCTAAAAGCTCTAACTATAATTCTATATCTAAAACCAAATTTAGCACTTTAAAACTTAATTCAATTTATTAACTCTTGTCCTAATTGAAACCGAAGCATGTAAACCTAATCAAACAGTACAAACCAAATTGAACCCTAATCCTAAAACTAATTAAACATTGATATCAAGGTCTCAAAATGATACAGGGTGCATAATATATATATGTACATAAATAGATCTATATACATGCATATGTGTCATGATATGTATATTTGCACATATCATGTGCACGTGTTTTATATATATATGCACATGTATGCACATATATACACACGTGCATGATAGATATATGTGCAAATATACATATCATGCGCATATACATATATATAGATATATATACATAAATATATGCACACATATTTACTTTGTGGACCTAAATTGTACACTTGACAAGTTTATGTGCACACATGTATGTCTAAAATCTTTGAACATTCAATCTAACTTAGATAGAAGTATAACTTGCACACATGTAGTTCTTAAAAGGTCCTTGAGTTACAAACATTATATATAACAACATGTGTGTTTTAAAATTTAGTTTTCTTTTTTAAAAGGTATATGTTCATTTATTTTTTAGGACTTTTATATATATGTAGACATGTACGTGCATGTTTAATTTTATTAAAACAATTTAGATATGTAAGTTTTTTAATTTTGTCAAATTGTACATACATATGTTAATATAAATTTCAAGTTTATTAAATATCATACATTTTAATTTTAATTTTTAGGTTTACACATTATACACGCACCTACATACATTGACATGGCTGATTAACAGCCTTCTATCCCCCCCGAGTAGCCTGTCCCCCTTGAACAGCCTATACTCGGGCCCTAGCAGCCTATCCCAAGCCCTGAGCAGTAGCCCATACCTGAGCCCAAGCAGCCTATACCAGGCCCTGAGCAGCAGCATGTCCCTCGTGATCAGCTACCTATCCCACCTGAGGAGCTCTATGATCGCACTAACCAAGAGATTCATAGACTTCAGGAATCCCTGACTAGTGGCACATGCTCTAGTGTTTATAGTGGTACATGCCAAAGTATCTTACGCAGCCTGACATTTATTCGAGATGAGATTCATGGCACTACCCCATATTCTACACATACTATATAGATTTTCCTTAACAGTAAGAGACAAGAGGTCTCCGTTGGTCTTTCACTCCAGGAGGTGCAGGGCTTGGTGCCCAAAGATGTCCTAAAGAGGGAATGTTTCCCTCATTATCTTTCACAAAAGTATGTGAAGGGGTATTCTCCCCTTAAGTGTACAGATCCATAGATGGCTGCATTGATATACCCACGCTTCCTTGCTGCCCATGGTCGTTATCCAAATAATGACCAAATTCCACTCTATTTTGTCCGATAGCTTTATGCAGAGGTTCGCTTACGCAGGGCGATGAACTACACAGATTTACCAAGACATTTAGGATAGGGGCATGGTAGATTGGATGATAGGAAGCCAGGTCATCCCCCACTAGCACATAGATCTATTGTCGAAGAGAGGGCACCTGCTATTTCCCCTATGTTAGGTCCATTAGCTGATGAGGCCATGCGTAGCACTCAGTTACGTGGGGTCCTTCAGGGAGTTGGAGAGATTGCAGTAGCTGTCAGATCTATTTCGAGTGATAAGGCTGGTCAGTATTTGATGTCTTGTCGGCATTCCAGATCATCATCCTATGCTTCATCTTCAGGAGACTTGTACAATGCAACAGGTATCCCTTCAGTGGCTAGCTTAGAGGATCTCACTAGAGTGTTGGCATGAGATACTATGATTGGTCTAGTTGAGGATCTATTAGATACATATAGATTTGTATCAAAGCATCTTAGCATACCCATATTAGATGTTTGAGGTCATGTCCATGGTAGTACTAGGACACATCCTTAGTCATATTCCTCTCATCGATCAGGTAGTGGTCATGGTGGTAGTGCACGTGATGATCCATCTATTGACCACTCTTTTTCTCTAGAGAGACATATACATACCACAGACCCTTCAGCCAGTGTTACAGTGCAAGCTCAGAGTTCAGGTGTGGGCCTTGATGATGTTGATTTGAGCTTGTCGACCATAGGATGGATGGACTTGTTGACACGTGATGAGTCTACTTCTATGCCATCTCATCTACATAGTCCACTTGGCTCGTCATTATTAGGACATGTGCTAGTCACCAATCATGGGGCCCACGTAGATCTAGAGATTGACCTGGATGCGACGCAATGAAATCTGGATGCATTAGTGGACACAATCAATGCTAGGTAGTCCAAGTATTATTAGATGCCACCATCTACACAGGTAAATTTTTTTTTGTTCATGTTAAAATTTCAATCATTTCAAACTAATTTAATTTAGACATGTGCATGTGTGCACATGTATGTATACCATGCACACAGATTCAAATGTAATCACATGTAGACAAAATTTAATTTGATGTGTTGCATGTGCACATGTACAATGTAGGGGGACATGCCTCTTTTTACTCCATCTTTGATGCCAGATCATGTACATTGTCGAGACTCATTGGATGATGTTAGTAGTGGACAGGTAATGTTTATTTATGTTTTGATTATGTGTACATGTAAATTTCAATATCACTTTATCTTGATTAAATGTATGTATGTATTGATATCACTTTCTCTTGAATTTATATATAGGGGTCAGAACATCCTAGTGAGCACCTTGATACTAGTCAATCTTCAAAGCGTGTTGTGAGGAGGCATGGTGATGATAGTCTTGCACCTGATGATCTATAGTTTTTTTTATCTAGATAATTTTTTGTAGACTTTCATCCAGAGAGACATTCATATATATTAGATAGACACTTTATATAAACACATGATGCATGTTATATTTATATTTGATTTGATATAGATGTACCTGGATTTACATGTCTACATGTGTGCACGCTATTTATATTTGATATTATCTTCTGATGGATCTCTAGATAGATACATGTTTTTGTTATTTGTTCTCGAGATGATTGATACATGTTACATTATGTTGTAGAATCTAATGTACATACATACTAGATCTAGATCTAGTATATTATAAATTGTTTCTATCTAAGATATGTAAGTAATTTATTTAGATATGTACATGCATGTTTAATATATTGATTAAATTTAGATATATATATATATATATATAGTTCATGTAATTTAAATGTCTGGTAATATATTATGCATGTATTAAATGTTCAAGTATTAGGTAATTAGTTGTACATAATTCCTAACTCAAGTAAATCTATAGAACTCATCCCTTTTATTTGTAGACATATCCTAGAATTTTATCCCCTTAAGCCCAATGTTCTAAAATTCAAGTCCAACTTAAAACATGTGTACATGTTCAAAATTTAGTTTAAACAAATTGTAATTTGAACTTGAAAGCTCACATGTCAAGTAATTAGTTAAATCGAAAGCTCACATGTCCTAATTTAATTGAAAGCACATTTCCTAATTAGTTAAATTGAAAGTGTACATGTGTTCTAAAATTGACTTGAGTTAAATGAAATAGAAAGTTCAAAATGAAAGAGTAAAAGTTCAATTTAGAAAATTAGTTATTCCACCAAATTTCAAATTGATCAAATGATTGTTCAACCAAATTTCAAATAGTTTGAACCAAATTTCAAATTGTTCTTGAGTTACATTTCAAATTGTAATCATAGTGAAATTTTAATTCAAGTACACATGTATCCTAGAATTTTATCCCCTTATGCCCAATGTTCTAATTCAAGTCCAACTTAAAACATGTACATGTTCAAAATTTAGTTAAACAAATTGCGATTTGAACTTGAAAGCTCACATGTCCTAAAATTGAAAGCACATGTCCTAATTAGTTAAATTGAAAGCGTACATGTGTCCTAAAATTGACAAGTTAAGTGAAATAGAAAGTTCAATATAATATAATTAATTTTACAAACTCCTAATTTCATCCCCTTAAGACAAGTGGTGTTCGAATTTCTTTCCCTCAAGGTGCACATGTCAGGTAATTAGTGTGCACACATACATATAAGTTCATAATTTCTATAAGTAGTTACTTTAGAAAATTCAAAATGAAAGAGTAAAAGTTCAATTTAGAAAATTAGTTATTCCACCAAATTTCAAGTTGATCAAATGATTGTTCAACCAAATTTCAAATTGTTCTTGAGTTACATTTCAAATTAGGAGTTGTTTCTATCTCATATCAAGTGGATCAGCTCGTTCTTGGATAACATTTAATATTTTCTCATGATCATCAATATGGAGCCTCCACTTACGTATTCCAGGTCCTTTGACTGGATGAAGAGTTAGACCAGTGGCAATAACATGGTTACTATATTGATATACCTTATTGTTAGGTTGATAATTGGTGAAATGAATCCCATTTTTAAGTACTTTTATTTGCTTCAAATATGTTCCTTGTACAACAACAGAACCTACACATGTACACATTTAAAAAATACATCAATCTTGAATTTAGGTCAAAGAATTTGAATTCATTAAAAACATGTAGATACTTGACATACATATATACATAATTCAACTATATACTAACCTGTGGGAAAAATAATTTCATCACTTATTTTAGTCTTTTTTAGCTTCTCTCTTACCATGGTGCAACGTAATAAATAATAGCTAACACCTTCTACATTTATTGATTCTGCCATGACTGCAAAAACATTTCCTACACAAACTTATATATGTCAAAATTCTGGATACATGTCATTTACATAAGTACATATATATAATAAAAATTAACCAAAATTATGAAAAATGTATACATGTACATGATCTAGGTATATATATAGTTCATACATACCAACTCTGATCAATCCTGAAATATGGTTATCATCACTAGAAATCAATGGAATATCATCATAGTTTTCATCCTCAAACTCATTCGTATTAATAACATCTAGTGGCACCAAAGTCCATTCACCCATATATCCACGTTCTTGATTAATGCAACCACCATAATCTTCATCAATATAATTAGGACAAAAACATGAGTATTCTCTTGTGTACAATGACCACACATTACTATTTGTACTCATAACTGAATGCAAAGATCGTGTCTTCTCTACCCTCTTGCATGCATGCATTGATCTTCTATCAACACCTGAATGTACACAAGGTCCATAATTTAGTTAGAGATCATCTAAGGTAACATATTAAATATAAATTTAAGATTCAATTTAAAAATATGAACAAATTAATTTATATATACATGATACCTCCCAAAACACTCTAAATGGTATGACTCGATCCGCTTGTGATGATGTGTTATCTATATTTGTTGGCACCAAAAAATGTGTTTTGCACCACTCAACCACATCATGAGCATTATTAATGTGATATCCTTTATAGTCCATTTGATACTTTCTTAAAGCACGTTTGATACAAGCCCCTGCACCATCATGCTCATCCTTTCCATGTCCACTCTCAAAAAAACTCCAAATGTGTGGTATATTAAGGTATCGATGATATCTACATAATGCATAAAATGGTCTAGCTGATTTAAATTGTGCTGCACATCCATCTGACCATACAAAAAAAAATTCTATTTTAATGTTTTTGTTTTTCAAATATTCAAAAAATGTCTTAAAACAATGTTCCACAAAATGTGTGTCATGTTCTTTGTCATCACTAATATAAAAGTGATACTCTTTTTTAATGACTCGTGCTTGATCTGTACTTTCCACACCATCTAGATCAATTTGTGCATGTCGATAAGACACTTGAACCATAATAGTAACCTACTTTGTATAGTAGTATTCTGCTTGAAGTTATTTTTGAGATACGAAAGAGTAATTCTCTGCAAAGTCAACAACAGATAGAATTGTTCCGAGTGGGAAAGTTTCTTTTAGTGTTTGAAATTTTTCTGCTTGCCACTTAGCAAAAAATGCATGGCATATATATGGTTGAATCAATTTACGAAAATTTGACATAAATTCTCCAGCCGATATCTCATCCTCTACATATTCTAACTTGTTGATTCTTTTCCAGTTTTTGTTTCTGACTTTATGTACTTATATCTCTTACATTTGACCATCCTTGTCATATTAGTATCTTCTTCTCTCAAAGGAAATTTAGTCAAGTTACCACATGTTTCACAAGTTCCTCTTATGCAATCTATTTCACCTATTCCATAATCATTTGGTTTGTCACATAAGATTGATGTTATGAATTGACTCAGTCGTTTAGGAAAAGTATTTTGAGAAGTTCCACCACTTTCTTCTATCATCTTTCGAAACCCTTCATAGTACAGATCAAATTCAACATGATATCGACAACAACATGTTCCAAAAGATTTATTTATCTTCACAAAATAGGGCTTCAATCTTTCAAACATTGTTTGTCCAATCTTTATGTTAGGATTTAAATTACAAAATGAGAGATACAATTCATGTTGAGTGACATCCAACCAATGTTTTGCATGTTGAATATATTCCTTAGGCCCGATCCTCTACTTGATGATATCTCTTCTATTTGGTGAAGGATGAGTATTATCAATCCAAAATTGAATAACTAAGTTCTTAACTATTTCCCCAATCATGTCAGATCGAGGAGCTCTACACATTAGTGCCCAATTGCCTTCTAATGTACTATCATTCAAATTGTTTCTCCTTTTCAGATAATGTAGTACTGTCTTCCGATTATACCCGAAATGAGATGATAATGAAGAGATCTGTCTATTTTGGGATGTTTTCTTATTTAAAATAGATATCAGTATCACTCTTCATGCAATGGATTTATCTACAGATCTAGTTTTTTTCCTAATGGAATGTAACCCTTCCTTAACACTTTCAACAATATCTTTTTCTAGTTTAGAAGTCCTCCTCTTTTTTATACTTTTATCTATACCCAATAGTCTCAGTGGCTCTTTTAATTCATCTTTAAGAAGTGAAATTGATAATAGTTGAGTTTTCTCCACTATTGATAGATTCTCAAATTGTGCAATTATGTCTTTAGACTTTTTATTCAGTTTCCTCTTCGTAGTATGTGTAGGTTGATTAGCATATTCTCTCAATTTTTCCACATCCATTTCAGTTAAATGATCTATGTTTCTATGATTAATTTTTCTCTTCAATCTTTGAGCTAAATTAACATTCTCATTTGTTGTTTTATCTTGAGCTACACAAGAAAAAATGAAACAAAGTCTTAAGATACAATCTCTTTAGGGGAAATATATGTACGTACATATATACATGTTTAACTTGAGTGAAATACTATGTACTTGATTAAATTATCTAACCTTTAAATGGTCCTTCTTCAATATCCATTGCTTCAACTTCAATTTCCTCATGTCCAACATTTTCATCATCTACTAGAGTTGCACGTGCACGATATAACAAATAAAATCAAGTAAGTTTATAAGGGGAAATATGGCTCACTAAATTTAAAAATTAAAGATATAAAGTTTGATAGAGACCTAGAATTCTAGAGAGATCTATATTATATACTTGCAAGAGATGCACATGTACCTGTTTGAACTTGGGATGAACCTTCTCCAATGTCGGTAGGTTGTCCTGGTTGACTACGTCCTAAATGAATGCATTTATTTAAATTTAATCATAATCTAATAAACCTTAATGGACTATAAATTATTAACATAATTGAATAAACAAGGTAATTCCCATGTACTAAATAAATTCATAATTTAAATTTATTCATAATGTAATATTTACCCTAAGGACTAATATGGACATAATTAAATAAACCCTAATGGCCTAAATATGAACATAATTTCAAATAAACTCTTAATATTAAGTTAATCTAGTAATGCTAATTTAAGATAAATATCATATTCCTAATTGGATTTAAACCCTAATCCTAACTAAATAAACTAATTAAATACATTGGAAAAAAGATTGTGCATGTGTACCTGATCTAAGATAGTATCTTGCTAGTGGTTTTTGACAATTTTCATCTTCTTGTTCCTTAGTTCTTCATGCATATTTACTTGCTCTTTTATCTTTATTGCCCAATTCAAAAATAGGTTGAAGTTTGTCAAATATTTCTTTCTTCCCAATTCAAAAGCCAATAATTTGATTTCACATAAATGCAAATTGTAAAAAATGAAACTCATATTTATATACAAAATATTTTTTTAAAAAAAACCTCCTTACTAGCTAACTAGGGAAAAACCCTAAGGAGCCGACTAGAGAAACACCCCTATGATCCGAATAGGGGTTATCCCGCTTTCTTACTAAATTCGATTGAAACTATCTTCATAGTTTCAATCGAAACTAGGAAGACAGTTTGCTAGCCGTGGCTGTAAACTGCTAACAGTTTCAATAGAAACTAAGAATTTTAGTTTTGATCGAAAGTTTCCTAAATAGTTTCGATAGAAACTAAGTTTCTATCAAAACTAGCTAGATAGAATAGTTTCAAGTTTTTTCAATGATTTCCTCTCTTCAGAGATGAATTACTAGGTTCAAATGGAGCACTGAAGACCTGAAATTGTACATGATTGAAGTACTCTAAACTAGCTTTCTAATGACTAAGAATTTGGTGCTTTTTGAAATTTTTAGGTATATAATTTTTAACATGAATTAAATATAGGTTTATTATAAAAAATAAACTGAGATATTTGACGCTCATGGAAAAATAGTAAATATAAAAATAAAATTTTTGAAAAATAAGTACGGTCTCCGTATTTGAGTCACCTTTCAATCAATTTTTTTTAAAAAAAAATTGGGTAAATATATAATAAGTTACATGTGTCAAAAGCCACGTATGTCTAAATTAGTGTTATGCCAACTTTAAACTACAATAATATATGAAATACTAACGCTAAAGATATAAGACCAACTGTACAGTTTAGGTATGGATGTTCACAAACTAAATTTGAAAGAAACACATTAAAAAAATTAAAAAATAGATTTAGAATCTAGACACAAAATACTAAAAGGCTCTAGTTTACTTCATCTTCAAATTCCTAACCGTTAAACGGGAATTTGCATTTGAAAGTGAACATTTTCTTAAAAATTCAGAGTTCAGTGTCAGTTTAGGCAAAAAATAAAGTTAGCAAATAAACAATAGAAAATTAAATAATTATAAATAAATCATGAATTAACCTAGTGATCTAGGTGGTCTTGGATTATAGAGATTAAGTTGAAATGCATTAGTTGTAATGTTAATAAAAGAAAGCAAACTCAAGGGTTAATCAAATAATTAGGTATATATCTAACAGATCGATTTAGAATGGTATTTTATAAGCAAGAAGTTGATAAGTTTATAATTAGTAGGATAAATAATTACACAAAAATTCAATTAAGTAATTAGTGAGCATAATAGATGGATATCAAAAATGGGTAAAGTGTCTTTACATAGAAATGAAAAGTCAAGTGGAATTGAACCATGATAAACTTCTCCACATTCATTACTTCCGAGCAACCACTATCACCCAAGGAGAATTGAAATTCCTTATGCATTGATAAGGTCCTAAGTAAACTATGGCAGATGAAAATTTGTTACAAACAGGTTATTCCTTGAGGAAAAAAACCTAGGGATCTTGGTTCTAGAGCAACCCATCCCCTATGCTAACTTATCACTCAGTGAAGGCATACCTTGTTACTCAGAAAATGCATCATTCTATGGATGTTCATGACAAGTATAGATTTGTACATCTTATCTTCAAGATTGTTTAAAAATAAAAATAAAAATAAAATAAAATAAAAATATAAAATTGTTGTGTTTTGCTCCACAAATTTTAGGGCATGACATTCTTGACCTTTCTGAGTTTTTCATGGATGTGGGTACTTCTTTATTTCCATCCTTTCCCCACCCTTTGACACTCCATCAAAGCCTAAAGGATGGACAAACATGTACAAAAGAAAATATTTTGTATATCTATAAAAGCCACTCTTTATAGCCACATTCTTCAAACTTTAGCAACAACAACCCATTATAATAGAGTTTTCACAAGGTTCTTATTGCATAATGACAAATATTATGTGTTGTCAATCTAAATATATTAAAACTATTATTCTAACTTTTAGAGCTGTTACATAATATTATGTCTAACAATAAATATATTTGGCATTGGGGTGGATGCTAACAAACAATGTGATGTCAAAATAGTATAATTTCAAAATTTCATTCCAATGACTTTGACAAATGCATTGATATTAAATTATTATTTATGAATTTAGCATGTTTAAAAAATAAATATCAGTTTCACAAATGATACTTATTTTTCTAAATAATCTCATTACAAAATAACAAATCATTCTTACTATATAATAACATTCCTTCTAAGTTATACAACAAAAAACTAACAACAACGATTCTGATCAATAACAAAAAATACTCCAATACATATTCTATACAATGATACAATGTTATGATATTGACTAAAACAATATTTACATTTGGATCACACTTGGTGAATATTTTATAAAGTAGAAGGAATTTTTTTTTCTTAAGAAAAAATGTTTTGGAGGGCCCTTGAAACCTTGTACAAAAGATCCTAAAGATTCAACATTAAGCATATAAGACAAACTGAGAAAGAAAAGAGACATAGCCAGTAGTTGAACAAAGCCATCAACAAAAAGAAACCATCCCAACCACTAACAAAAAATGAAAAATAAAAAGAGAGAACAAGGACAAAATTAGGAATTATCCCATGTTTTTCAATAACTGCACTGCTAGCATACTCCTTAATTTGACTAATATATGAAGTGGCACTTGTGGCCATCTTCCTAATATTAACTTTGGTCCTTCTCTTAGATCCTTCTTTCTTCTCAGTAGAACCACCTTAATCCTTACAAACAACAACAATAGCCTTCTTCCTAGCATAATAATTGACTACAATGTATAATAATTGACAAGATCAATGTGTAAGATTAGTAATAACAATGTGTAGTGCCACCATAGGGACTTGATTTTAGACTTATTATGAGATACTAGATTTATGTTTTAAGTTAGTGATAGGATATGTGATGTTACTTTGAATGAGATTCTTAGAGATACATTTCTTATATATGCATACTTTATGTGTTTTTCATATGAGGATTCTAGGATTCTAACCCCACCAAAACACTTGATGCTTATAGTACTAAATGATATATCATGAGATTATGTGTAGATATTTATGTACATTGGTCAATGATGCAGGTGTGTCCAAGAATAAGTACAAATCCTCTATAATATCTATTGATCTAGAGCTAAAACCATGATCCACATAGGCACCTTGAGCCTAGAATTCCTTATAGAGGAGTCAATTACCCAAATTGGGGTCTTGGGGGATTCTTATATCCATTTTTGTTGGTTTAAGGATGATTTAATTTTATCTTTATTTATTTTTGGTTGTATGTCCAAAAATACATATTTACCCAAGTATATATGGGTGCACACATATATGCCCGAGTAAAAATGTATGTGTGTGTGTGTGTGTGTGTGTGCATGCTCGAGTTGTATGAAATTTCATGCATAAATAAAAGAATTAAAGAGATTAGAAAAAGATTCAAACCAACTTAAACCCACCACTCATACAATCTCACCTCAACCAACTTACCTACACAACTCTCTAAGAGTCCTTTAAAGAAATTAAAACTTAAGCCTAAAACTTGGTAGGAAATTTAAAGACTAGGAGTGGAAAAGGTCACAAGAATGGAACCTATAACCTTTGAGATAAGATGGCACAAGTCAGCCAATACATAATAAGAAACCTTTGGGTCATGACCTCATTATACATTTGGTAACTAGAAATTATTGGGAAATATTAAATAAATTTCTAAACACAAACAAATAGGGGACTTATTAAATTTAAAAAATTCTATGAATGGTTCCAATGGACACAAAAATCCATAACCACAATTTCTCTCTATGAATATGGAGCTTCCGAACAAAGAAAAAGGGAAGGAAATATATGTTGAAACTATAGTCTGAACATAGGAGGAAAAACCTACACAAATCATTTGGAGAATCAAGAAGTAGAAGGAGGCTGGATTAGGGTGGATTGGAAGCTTGGGAAGACTTACACTCATTCATTAGAGCACATCTTCAACACACAATCTCAGGAAACAAAGTAGGTTCACAAATTTTCACAACTTCATGCTTTTATACATAGACAACAAACATAATAAAACAATAAAAATGAATGGTTGATTAATTGTCTGGAGTGCCTCAATTTCCCTGGTTATTATCAATCTTTTGGGTGAATGCTGCTATGTAATTTATGTTTATTTTGTCCCTTCTTGTATGTTTAAATTTAAAGTTAATTTGCTAGGAATTAAATCACCATAAAGAGGATCGACTATAGGCTCCAAACTTGGTGATTCAATCGAGGAGATGTCTGAAGTCTCTACTTCCCCATACTTGTATTGGGAATTAAATTCACAAAATTCACTATATTTTTTATGTCTACTGGATAGATGCACATGTATACTACATATATGCTTAGTTATACCAAGCATATGTAAAATACTGCATAACCCATTATGCTAACTCCTTTTCAATCTACTTGTTGAAATACACAGCTTTGCTCAACCTAAGTGTCATTTTAACATATGCACCATCATGGTTCAATTCCACTTGACTTTTCATTTCTAAGCATAAACACTTTACCCATTTTTGATATCCATCTATTATGCTCTTTAATTACTTAACTGAATTTGTGTGTGATTATTTATCCTACTAATTATAAACTCATCAACTTCTTGCTTATAAAATACCATTCTATATCGATTTGTTAGATATATACCTAATTATTTGATTAACCCTTGAGTTTGCTTTCTTTTATTAGCATTACAACTAATGCATTTCAACTTTATCTCTATAATCCAAGACCACCTATATCACTAGGTTAATTCATGATTTATTTATAATTATTTAATTTTCTATTGTTTATTTGCTAACTTTATTGCCATTATTTTATACATATGTTCTTATGACATAGAGTTTACCATTAACAATTTTAAGTACATCTTATCACCATCAAAAAGATAGTGTTCGGCTACATGGCATGATAGTCTTTTAATCAGGTATACTATAGCTTCATCATTCTCAATTGATTTAGGGTATTTTTATATTAGAATATTGTTATTAAAATAACAATACAAATTTGCATATATTTATATTTATTTTTCTTTAATGATAATACAATTTTAAAACCATAATATAACTTATATTATTTCATTTCCTCAATTTTATTTTGAAGTTTCACTCCCCTTTTATTTTAATCCACTCCTAACTAATTTGAAAAAAAAAACTAACACACAAGTTATGATAACCCAAAACAAAACATTTAAAACTTAACATATGTATTAAGTTAAACCCAATTTCTCCCCCCTAAAATCACTACACCCTTTTCCTAAGGTGACATCACTCTAAAATGGGCGCAGTAATTTAGAAAAGAACAGTGCTATCTAATCTTGGCAGCGTGTCCTATCCATGCACCAACTTCAATGGGAATGATCAAGAGGATTCAGAATACGGACATGCAGGATAGAGAGGACGGGGCCCCCAAGTAGTCGAAATAACAGGCTGGGTAGCCGTTACCGAATATGCTTGGCATCCTATCCAGGACCCTAGGTGACTTAGGAGTTAGCATATGAATGAGTTAACACTAAACTCTCTAAGATTACCCTAGTCCCATTACTCAATATTTAGAAAAAGACATATGGGCTTAGTCAAATCAGAGTATAGCACACATGTAGAGAAAATAAAATAAAATAAATACTAAATAAGAAGTGAACTTCATACATGTCACCCACCTCAAGAAGAAAGAAAACTAAGTCAATAACATAATGAATGTAAAGCAAGGAAAAAAAAGAAGAAAAAAACATGGTCCCCACATGGCGCCAACTTTCCTTGATTTCAAAAAGGTGTGCTCTGACCTATGTCAGGACTTCCCTTGGGCGCCACTTTTGTTTAATAAGGAAGAAAATGATTCTTTTTGCATTATTCAATAAAAAAAAAAAAGGAAGAAAATGGTTAATTTCAAACTTGGGCAAACATGCCCTCTAATCAACCTCCACCTTGGGAAAAGGACACACTCTCTTTATTGCTGCCTATAATATGTTGGGGCGCCCATTTCTTGACAAGATGTGCAATGTGAATGGGATAAAATCTGCTAACTCCATCTACCTATGCCTAGGAAGGAGGTAAAGGTTTGAGAAAAAGTCCAAGTTTGGAATAAATGCCACCGAATACTAGCCACTTGGTTGAATGGAAAAGATAGTGCTACCATGTTTGGAATGAGATAAGTTCTTAGACAAAAACAACATTTTAATAAATTAAAGACTGGTCAACAGTCCCTCACATCCTAGGCGCCTGACATGGAAGCATATTCTGTAGATTCCTTCCACTCATGCCTAGGGTTTGGTGTAGAGGCTAGTATAGGGTATTTAGGTTGTGATAATTGTGTTATAGGATGTGGTATTAGGACATAAGAAGCCTAAGGTGGAAATAATTACAATATTATGGTTATGTGTCATAAGATGTGATGTAGGAAAATCTAATGGAACTAAAGATGTATATATTAGTTTGTTATATTTTATTGAATAATAATATTATATATATATATATATATATATATATATATATATATATATATATATATATATATATATATATATATATATATATATATATAAAGGAATAAACTTGGATTTTAGATATGTCATTAAAATTTGAAAATAAGGAGTTGTATAATTAAGGTTGTAGTTTAATGGATAAAATGTTATTGGTTTTAGTATAGTAAAAGAGCTTAAAGAGATTAATATGATTAGATAATGAAAGATTTGTGGGGATAATGAAGAGATATTAATTGGAATTTTAATTTCCCTTATAGACTTATTAGAGAAAGAAATAAGAATGTCACATTCGAATGTTGAGATTGAAGTGAAGTTAATTAATTAGTATCAACTAATATTCTTGAGGCTTGGCTACGATTAATATTCAAATATATATATATATATATATATATATATCATTAAGTCCAATTAAGTTAGTCAATGTTAGAGAACAAAGTAGAATGATAAACATTATAACACTTATGTGTCTAAGATATTATTGATTACTTCTCCATGTTTGTCAATAATGCACAAGACATCATCCATTATATCCTTTGTTCATCTCATTCTTTAACTGACACATCTTCTCTTTATCACTATCTATACTCATTGATATTTGAATGATCTCTCCCTCTTTTAGATTTGTCCTTAACTCTATATTGTCCTTCTTTGCACATTTTTCCACACCTTTAGGCAATGCCTAAAGTATTATCTTTTGCCTCAATTTGTAAGATATTCTAATCATAAAAATTGATTCAATGTTGTACCTCTTCTTATTTTTCTTTAGATAGGGGAATGCCCCTTAACTTACCTCTTAGTTACACATATGTACCCTTAGATAATGCCTTAGAAAATATATTAACTATTTGTTCCTTTGTGTTCACATAATCTAGTCTTACTTATTTGTCATGTACTAACTCTCTTACATAATGATGCTTGATTGCAATATGCTTGGTCTTTGTGTGCATCACAAGATACTTAGATGTGTTTATAGCACTTGTGTTATCACAATATATCACCATAGTTTAGGTAACATGTTTCTTCATACCTTTCAACAATTGATTGATCCACACACTATTTCAATAAAGCACTTATACTTGTAGTTTTTATGTTATCAATATTTCAAGCCCAATCAACATCTATGTAAACTTTCAGGTCAAACTTGTCATTCTTCTCGTACTATAAACCAGTTTCTTCTATTCCTTTTAGATATCTCAATATCATTCTCATAGCCATCATGTGACTCTCTTTAGGATTAGCAAATAATATTGCAAAAATTCCAACAGCTAATATAATGCTAGGTTTTCTATGAACAACATATTGCAATTTTCCAATCACTGACCTATATAATGTTTGATTAATTTTAGCAGAATTCTCATTCATTGAAAGTTTATGTCTAGTCACCATACATGTTCCAACTAGTCTTAACTATTCTATTCCAAAGGTTTTCAATATCTCTTTCATATACTTTGATTGTGTTATGTATATACCTCTCTTCATTTGATAAACTTGAAACCAACAAAGAATTTTATCTCTCCAAATATTGACATCTCAAATTCTTTCTTCACCTCATGAGAAAATGATTTGTACATCAAGTCTTGTCCTCAAAATATGATATCATCAACAAATGTTTTATCTAACAATCGGGTATGTGTAGGATCATGGTGGGCCAAAAAGTGGCAAAGTGAAAAAAAATAAGTCTAAAAATATCCAAAAATACTTTAGAAATCATGTTGAATTTTTACCTCCAATGTTACTACCAAAGGAAAAAACCATTATCTAAGAAAATTGGATACCCATTATATCAGATACCTATTATATCTATTAGATACCTGATCCTTTTTTGCCCATACTAGTGTAATCTCATGGAAATTGGAGGGTTTGGATTTAAACTTAATGAGAGGTTGAGATTATTCCCTCCTTGATCCATGTGGTTAAAATTTATATTGGTTAACTTTATACCTTTTTGGTTGTTATAGAATGAGACAAATAAACAAATTTGTATTTTAATTCTCTTTTTAATTACAGATTGTTACTTATATTTAATAAGAAGTTGAGCAAGTCTAAATTTTTTGAGAACTCTAGTATCAATTGAGTTATAGTATATGCTAAGTAAAGGATACAAAAGTCATGTTAAAGAAAATAAAAGATATGGCTATTCAACAAAATGATACACTCTATCAAGAGGTGGATACCAAAGTAATGTTTGAAGATGGAAATTATAATGAAAGTGATGGAGCAGTAGAAAACATGTATTAGAGAAGAACAATATTCTGAATGGAGAAGTCAAAGAATTGAGAAGAGAACATGAAATCCAATCCGTGAGGATATGCGAAGTGACTAAACAAAAAAAAGAATGTTGAAGAAGACAAAGTCATGGTAGAAGAAAAAAGACAAATGGCTACTAGACTTGATGAAAGATCATCTGATGTGTAGAAGCTCACAAACATTAGTTAGAAATGATGAATCAATTACTACTTGAAAATCAAGAGTTGAATAGAAAAGACATAGAGATTGCAAGTTTGAGATCACATCCATGAAATGAGCAACTAACACTCAAATTGTCAAACCTATATGCATAGAATTATTCAATCATAATCCTCCACCATGAATATATCTAGTAACAATATCTCATTCCTTCTACATGAAGATAAATCAATAAGTCATGTGACTAAGGGCATAAACAACCCAAATCCAAGGCACAAATCTGAATATGCATTGAGAAAGAAAGATCAATGGGTAAAGACAACCCATATCCAAGCCATAACTACAACCTGCAAGTATAGACTGCTTACAACACTACACAACTTGTAGACTCAATAAGTCATCATACATATCCAAACCAAATATGAATAACCATATCAGTATGAGACCAATTTGAAATATAAGCTGAGTGTACAGTGACATCAAACTCAAATCGACAAAGCATACAATATCATAAACTCACTATGTTACCATAGTCAATATATATCATAAACCCTCCATATCAATATATTGCTAAATAAGTCATTCCAAACCTGAACCAAATCTAAATTAATGTCTAGAGCTCTCCAAGAGCTTTCCATTTACTTCTCAAAGGCCAAAATCTAACTCTATATGCCCAATTATGCCCTAATTTATGTTCAAAATAAATAAAATCTTACTTTCAAGCTCTTAACACTTGAAAAAATATCAAAATCATAGAATCAAATCTGTACCAAGTTGTAGTGCTCTAAATTAGCTTTCCAATGACAAAGTTGTGGTCTTTTTACCAAGACAATCTTTTTACCATTTTCACTGCAATATTTTTTGTGACAAATTTTTTGACAAGATTATATTTGACAGTTGTCATGTGTTGAACAAAAGAAACCTTGGCATTTTCTATCAACATGGCCAAACTAAGGCATATTGTATATCAAAATTTAGGGAAAAGCCAACCCAAATCCATTTGTGAGGTTTTTTTTCCCAAGAGGTCATTTCTACGAGCTCCCCCTAAAACTATCATTTAAATGAAGCATCCAAGGAACCATTTTGTCCAAAAATTTCACATTACCAAAATATTATAACATTCCATCATAATAGAAAACTCAAAACCCTTAGATCTGCAATAAAAAGCCTGCATAATCCACATATCTTGCCCTTTCTTTTATTCTCTCATGCATTCCCATGGATTCAATCTAGGGTTACAACAACAAAGTCATAGCTTTGATACTACTTGTAAGGAAATTTGTAACAAAAATATATAATCATTTCCACATAACCCATATTAGATATGAAATAAATATGTAATTAAAATTCACATGTAAGAGAATAGACAACATACCCACAAAAATGTGACACAAAATATACCCTAGGAAACCCTCATTGAGAGAAAAACCTAGCCTCCAAAAGCATCCATCACCATGTATTATTCAAAAAAATATTATTGCAATACAACCATGGAAGTCTTCAAAACCATAGCCATAACCAAGAAATCCATGTGAACAAGCATGAATCCACACATCCCATGCCATACTTCTAACCTTAAAAAATGCTTCCTTGGCTAACCTGTCAAGCCTTGTCTTGCTCGACTTTCCTTTATCCCTTTTTTCCCTTCTCCTCTTATCTATACAACTATGCATGTGGCTACTTATATAGTAGCAAGTCCCACAAAACCACCAAGTGGTATTACATAAACCATGTGCTACCTAACCCATTGACCCATTTAATAATGGCCATTTATTTCTTTTCCCCAATATTAAATAATTATATCAAATATTATTAGAATGTTACAATAGAGCACATCAATTATATCCCATTAGAATATTTACATGTTGCACGCCCATCTAGGTTCTCCTAGTTACAATATTACATAATAAAATATAATAATATTATGTAATATGTATTTCTTGGAAAAGAACTATATAATCCTCTTCAGATGATCGAGCAAGCAAGGTTTGTAGGGCGAATAGGTGTAGTAGGGTGAACAAGGTTTGTAGGGAAAACAAATGTCTGGCATGTAGGGTCAAACAAAGGAAGCTTAAGTTCACCATTAAATCCATGGTCTCGATAAGTGAGCAATTGGCAGTCTGCCATACTTTAGAAGAGAACCCTAGATGATGACATTTCCTATCTTTTCTCTTCCATGTCTTTCGTGAATCCAACTACATCAACACAATGAAAATATTTTTCAACAATATCATTTTGTGGAAAGATTCACGCATAAGAATTTTGATGATTAAGCTAAATCTATCTTTCAAGTCAAGGTCATGGTCCAGCTTGCTAAACCTTTTTTTGTAAACCCTAGATTCCATATTTTGAGTAAATCCAAACCTGGGCCTTCCAATATAAGCATCACAACCAACTTGATGCCATGCCAAGGACAAGATTTATTTGAAGTAGGAGAATCATCTAATTCTAGAGGTGCAGGATTTAAGCATCATGTAGCTAAGAAAATTCATCAGCATGGTCCAAATTTTAAAATTGGTAATGGGTGAGAAATGCAAAACCCAAAACTCAACTCCTCTTCAGATGAAGAGAAGGGTAATAAGTGGTAAACAAAGTCAAGGGAAAAGGAAAATGAAGGCTATTTTTCAATGCACATGTCATATGAAATAGAAACAACCTATTTTTGACATCTACATGGGCACTCCATCGAGGTCCTTGATCATACCTTCCTCACCATTTACTCCACACATGAAGAAGTTTGCAGTGGTTGATGGCAATGATTATGGGATTCATTTATAGGAAAAAAAGTGTAATTATGGTTCTAAGGAACCTTTGCATTAGACAATCAGAGTCCCTTTAAAGCCAAAGAAAGCCACTCAAATTTGGCAACGTAAGTAGGTCCAGGCTTCAGATATTACAGAGAAAGGCATGTCTATAACACTCCTAACACTCCCTATTCATTTGCTTCAATAGCCCATTGGCCTTCTTCACCTTTTAGCTCTAATTCATAAGTTTAATAGGTCTACTTTTCCCTTTGCTGAGATTAAAGATTGGTTGTTGTTGTATTGGGAAGCAATAAATGACATTTTTTTCTTAGATAACAAAACTAACTATTTCGTTACCACATTTGTTTCAAAAGAACATAGAGATGTAGTTCATAAGTTCAAAGGATGGGTTTTTCAAGGTTAAGGGATTTTTAATATGATTTGGGTTCCAAATTTTAACCCCCTACTTTAATCAAATGTTCATTTTTTCCCATTTTGGATCTCTTTACCGTTTCTACCATTGGAATACAAAAATCTAGATATCATTAAATTTATTGCTAATAAATCAGGGTTTTTTCTCAAACATGATCTTGTTCCATATGATTCTCTATATTTGGAAGTTGGAGTCTACTTACTTTTAGATATGCACAAAAAAATTCCAGGACAGATTGCTATTAATTCTCAATAGGGATCTTGGGTTCAATAGATAAAGGTTCAAGATGTAGATTCTATGCATAGATTTCAATATAAACTTGGGCATTTCAATGTTCATTGCCAAGATTTGCCTCAAGAGGAAACAAAGATATGTTTGGATCACACCATAGACCGATCTGCATACTCTCTTATAAAACAAAAGAGTATGATAGTAGAGGCATCTAATGTGTCTGATACTTTTCTAGGAAGACTAGAGGTGGCAAACAATTATAATGCTCTAGATGTGATGTGCTTCCCTCATGGAAAACTTGATATTTTCTTCATGATTAACTCTTCAACAAGGCCAAAGATATTTTTTGTTCTCCCATTGGTTAATGTCTCTCCACTCATTTACCCATTATCACCCCTTCCAATTAATGGCATACCAAAGTCAAGCATGCTAATTTTTAAATCTGGAGAATCTAAATTGCATTTATTAGGGGTGCAAATTATTTTAGAGATAACTTCAAAAATTATCTACGATATTGCTAATGACGAAGGGGTTGCTGTGGGTGAATATAATTCCTCAAAGGTGCTTGATGAAATGCTTAAAGATTATTAATTATGGCATAGGCATTTCTCTTCGAAGGATTTGGGCTAGGTTCAGAATATGTTTAGTTTTGGACAATAGAATCAAGATTTTTGTAGTCTCACATTACCGGGTTCTCCTCAACAATTTGAACATTTTCTTCCCAACAGTGGGTCTGATAATAAATTAAAACTAAATTCTTTTAAGGATATTAATTTGGATGATGATTCCCTGCGTTTGGATGTAATGCCCCGCCCGAAGATCCTTGGAAACAAGGATTCAAATCAAGCCAAGATATATATATTTTTTTTACAAGTATGAATGCACAAGACAACATCATACAAGGATCACAAAGATCGCAATGAAAGGCTTCAACACAATCTCGACAACCAACGAATCTCCGAATGCCAGTACCAAACTGACACACACAAACATGATAAGGGCACAAGAGAAAACCACTCATCAACAAAACACCAAGCTAGGGTAAAATGCAGAAACCTGAAATTTGGCTAAGCCTGAAATCCTGAAGCCCTGAAAATTGGCTAAGTCTGGATTTCTAAAGCCCTGAAATTTCCTAGAATCCATAACTTATCTCTAAGAGGTCTGAAACCTATCTCAAACAATTTGTCGCATATATTAAAATATATCTTAAGTATAAGAAATATACATCAACTTATACTTAAACGATATATTTTAAACCCCAAGAGACTAAAATAGAAACACGAAAAATCGATTTCAAGAGAAACTGACAAAATTCAAAATGCAATGACATAGGGTCGAAGAATGCCCAAAAGGGTATCCAAAACCACTCTCAAAAAGATTGGATCACGAAGAAAAGTGCCTGCTAATGGCACACGCAAGTTTTTCACAAAAACTGTGCGACACTTTTTACTAAGGGAGGGCGATACTTCTCCTTAAGGTGTGCGACACTCTTCCAGTGTCGTACGACATTTATCAAGAAGGCATGCGACACTTTTTAGCATCGTACAAAATTTCTCAAGAAGGCGTGCGAAACTCTTCCAGTGTCGTACGACATTTTTCAAGAAGGCGTGCGATACTTTACAGTGTTGTACGACATAGTTTGCATGGGCGTGCGATACTTTTTAAAGTGTCGCACCATGCTAAACAAATGTCACCCATAGAAATATGAAAACACTCCCAGAAGCAAAAAGAACCAAGATTAGAGCAAAGAACCTCCACACCAGGGAGTACCGGATCCACCAAGGCTCGAGGAATGAACACTCGAGTGCAAGAACAACACAGAATGCAGAACACCAAACCATCTAAACTACAGCAGCAAAGAACACACTGAAAATAAGCATTGTAGAGAACAAAAGCAACATCGCAATGTACAGAAATGCATCTCAGGAACAAAACAACCAAACCAAGTACACGGTTCCTCCCAACCGTCAATAGCATCATAAGACCATCGTGGATCCTAGCCATCCCGCGTGCGAAACATCCCAAGCCACTGACCAGATCGTCGGTACTGTTGTAATAGGGACGTCACTACTAAAACATGCAACACTAAAAGCATAAGGAAATCTAAGATGCCAGTGATAACGCATAAGATAATCCTACAGTAGATAACATCACCTATCACATGCTAAATAGTAGTAAGCAACAGATATGCTAATACAACAATTCACAGCATCTAATCATATGCTAAACATCATAATAAGGGAATGCGTCAAATAAAATAACATCATCTAAACATGATATACAAGCATCCCAATGAAAGCATAAATCACAAGAAAGCATACTCTAGAACCTGAAGTACCAAGTGAAAGCATCCAGCAACGGTCGCACTAGGACAAAGATCCTCTCTGTACACCAGTCCCTAGTAGTGGTGAAGGTAGCTACGCCTCCCAACCACGTGGCACCCGTAGGTCCACACCCGACGTGCTGATGGAGATAATGATCCAACCATAAACACACATAAAGCACAACATCCAAGGCTAACACTCACGCCAGACAGTATGATGGCTGAACCAAGAACCTAAGACAATGCAAGGAGTAAAGGTCCTAGTCAGACGCTCAATAGGCTATTATGTAGGGGCTGACATCCTGGAGAGTTGCTTGGCATCAAAAAGCCCAAGCTCGGATCGTGTGTCCTCAAACTTAAACGGGTGCTCACACATTGTGTCCTCGAACTTAATCGGGTGCTCACACATTTTACTTATCTTAAGTTTTATTAACAATCACACATTTTATTTAGTTATCACTTGCTTAAAACTTCTTATCCTCCGTCAACCTCTGACGCCATGAAGGCCGAGCTACGAGATAGAAACCCCCTCCAGATGCTACCCTACCCTACCCATGCTCATCCTACAACAAGTGCCCGTGGGCATGCATACTCCCATCCCAATCCTAATGATCATAACTTCCGACAAATCCACAGAAGATTGGGCCTCGCAAGTCACCCAAAAAATGTACGCGCACGTACTCATGTGTTGCGCACCACCATCACAAAGATCATAACACAAGGACAGGAATGAGAACACAATGCAAAGGAAACACCCAACTGAAAGCAACACAAGAAGGACGGATTCTACATGAATCCCAAAGCCAATAAAACCATACATCATTAAATCACTCAATCGGCCTCAATCTGAGAGTATGGATTCTACACGAATCCCAATGATGTAACAAGACCAAACATCATGAACTCACTCAATCGGCCTCAATCCGAGAGTATGGATTCTACATGAATCTTAGCATTCACGAAACAAAAGCAAAGGTCCAACAAAAACCAAAACAAGTATAAAATCACTCAACCGAACTCAACATCGGGAGTACGGATGTAACATGCATCCCAATGCAACATAAAAGTGCAAAAGTGGTCTGACTGATATCCAAACGGATCATCAAGGTCCACGACCCACATTGTGCCAGGAAAACTCGAGAAAATAGGGCGGCACACAAAATGAGGTAAAAACCCCAAAATTTTGAAAAACTTCAAAATTAAAACCCATTTGGCCTTTGGGTTCAAAAACCCCAAAAATTCAAAAATAAATGGAATCGGACACCGTATGCAAAAATGGCCAGCATAACGGCGTAAAATTCCAAACCCTCACCCCAAAGAATAGGGAAATGTTCATACCTGCCCAACCGAGTAGAACTAGCATACAAAAACGAAGGGGAACACTTGTTCTCAGCCTCCAAACAAACGGCTACCAAAAACAGAAGCAAAAATGGAGCAAAAACAATAAAACGGGAAAGCCCTACCTCACATCCAAAAAGGCAAAATGAGAATCTGAACCATAAAATAAATATCCTGTAGAAGTAGCTGAAAATCGCGGCAATCCAAGGTTTCCTCGAGCTAGATCCAACGAGCCCAACCTCGCGACGATCCCACGCCCATAGCTCCCACAACGAACAAAACAGTAAATCCTCATGAAGAGGATTTTTGGGTTTTACTCTCCAACTTTCCAATTTGAAAGTGAGAAGTGAGGAATTAAATTCCTCTTTGGATACTTATTCACTTTTCGGGTGAATAATCAATTAGAGCATTTAACTAGCCAATCTAGTTAAACCCCGAATCGACCCAAACGAAAATAGGCTATTCCTATAAATAGGAATTCATCTATGGCAAAGCTGCCAAAAATTAAAATAAATCAATTAAAAAGCCCGAAAACCCAAAAACACATAAATCTTCTTAAACAACTTTCGCGACAAAGCGAAACTCTAAATGCACAGACACGCTTACTGGTCTAATCACATAATGCAAATGAGTTCAGATTTAATAATCACCGAAAGGTTTAAATTAAACATTTTAATAAAGGATACGTCGACCATACAAGGACGACATTGGTAAAATATGAAAGGCTGAATCACTAACTCCATGTGCCACTGCCAGGGATATAATCCTGCACACTAAACAACACGATCAAGTGCAATTGCATATGATAACATAGCCGAAGCAATAATGCGTTAAATCACCTAATTTAACCATTTATTTAATTAGATTAAAATAATCTATTTACATCACTCACATTTGCATAAAGCATAACAACGCAGGAATGAAGTAAATAACCATAGCATTAAATCCATCACATAACATAATAAGAGATATGTCCAAATACCAGATAACCAGATAACATCATAAAACACACTGTCATCTCAAAATGGCATCATCATGCAATATGATTAATTGAACAACATAGTAGTCTAAAATCCATGATACTAGAATCAAAGTGCAACATCTGACCCTCGGGTCCTCTCAAATGTAAACATAACATGAGTAAAAAATATCTCTCTAATAAAAAATATAACAAGGTAAATTCTTGCAGCACATAACCCAATAAATCAACATGGACAATCCATTTCTAATCATTAATGCATTTAATAAAGATTGATTACTCTGCATTAAAAGGCATTTAAAACACATAAGAAAACAAAGTTATAAACATGACTAACCACTACTACAGGAACCTAGTCCAGTGTAGCATGGTAAAAAGTACACAGTGCAATCTTTGCACACATCTCAAGGTAATCACGGAACAACCTCATGATACCACATCGATCTTGGTAACCACTGGGACAAACCTTAGTGAACCAAAAATCACATCATAATCTCAAAGATCAGTCAAAAGAATAATCAACGTAAGTGATAAAGAAACATAAATCTAAACACCTTAACGTTGTAGACCACTCAGGGTCAGAATCATGATCCATCACAACAAAAGATCAGCAAGGTTGCATCCATCAGGATGACTTACAAAAGTCAAATGGGAGAGGCACTACATTGGATAAATGTATTTTTTTAGCAGGCTAAATTGTTGACGGAGGATATGGATTCAAATAGTTCAACATCGTAGGGGCAGAAACTTGAGGATAAATATTCTCAGCGTTGGATGAGCGATGATGCTTTTACTTCAAGTAAGCTATATGATCTCTACAACATTCTCTCAATTGCTCAATCATCGTTACAATCACAGGCCTATCCTAAGAATCCCAAGCCTATAGGTCAACCAAAAGTCTCCAAGACAAAGTTGGAAATTGCAATACACATTCAATCTACATTGGATGATAGATTTGTTGTCAAAAAAGGAGTGACAAGGAGAATAAATGGTTCTCCTTGTCAGCAATGAAAATCACATCTCTGAATATCAGAGGCATAAATGCCTTTGACAAGAGATTTAGAATCAAATAGGTCATTGATTCTATTGGGGAAAATATTGTTTTGATTTAGGAAACTAAAATCTCTCATGACACCTTTCAAAAAACATTGACAGAATGGTCAAATTGGGCCTCAATTGACTCCCCTACAGATGGGGCTTTTGGTGGTTTGGTTTTTCTTTGGAGCCCAAGAACAATTCAGGGTTAACTTATTCAAGAACATTCTAATTGGTAGATGATATGTACGTCCAACTTTGATACCACATTTATCTTGATAAATGTCTATGGACCCAGTTTAACTTCTTTGAAACGCAAGCTTTGGGACACTCTTACACATATGATCCTAACACAAGGCTAGAAAAATGTCATCCTTAGTGAAGATTCAAATGTGATACTTGATAATAAGAAAAAGATAGGGGGTATCATTCAACTAATCAAAACAATGCAAGATTTTTCCAATTTTGTTGAAAGCAAAAGTCTATATAATGCTCGGCTGATTTTTGGGTCATTCATTTGGTCTAATAAAAGAGTTGGGTTTGCATAAATTGTTGTCAGACAACTTTATAACTTCCAAATATAATCAAAAATTCTATCTTTACTAGGGTCTGATCACTTTCCAATTTCACTCCCCTTGTCTTAGGGAGTCTCTAGTGATAATATTTGGGGCAGATCATCTTTTAAGTTTGAAAGAATGTGGCTTCATCATCCTCACTTTCTTTAATTGATCAAGCAATGGTGGGTTAGTGCACCTTTTGTGATAGGCTCCAAGATGCATCAATTTTCCATGAAATTGAAATATGTTAAGGACCTTATTAACAAATGGAATCAACAACTTTTTAAGAATGTTTTCAAACAAAAAAAGGTTGTTTCAAAGTAGTTGGAAGAAGTTCTTAGTAAGATTATTCAGCATGGCATAGATAATGAAACATATGTATTGCACAAATCTCTTCAACGTGATTGGGATAAATTGTGTAGTAGAGAAAAGGAGTATTGGAGACAAAAATCAAGAGAGTTGTGGTTACAAGAAGGTGACAAGAACACAAAGTATTTTCATGCTTCTACAAAACAAAAGAGAGAAACTAAAACAATTTTTGAGATCCAAGAATCAGATATTGGTCATACTATCAATTCAACACATCAAGTTCATGATGAAGGTGTTAATTTCTTCAAGAATTTACTTGCTCCTACAGTATATCCTTCACCTTCTGACTCTCAAGTTAAGGGGATTCTTGATGCAATTCCTCCAACAGTATCTTCTAGGGACAATGACATGCTCATGGCTTCTTTTTCTATTCAAGAAATTAGAAAGGTTATTTTTTCATTCCTTTAGACAAAGCTCTTGGGTTGGATAGTTTCGCTGCTCTCTTTTATCAAAGTTGTTGGGATACTATTGGTTGGGTTCTTTTAGCTTGAGTTGAGGAATCTAGAAAATGTCATTCCATGCTCAAATATTTCAATACTACTAATATCAAATTAATTCCAAAAATCAAGGACCCACTGACATGTATGGATTTTTGTCCAATATCGCTATGCAACTTGGCATACAAGATTATCAAAAAAGCCATTTACTTAAGGTTACAACATCTTATTCCTAAAATTATTTCTATTAAACAAGGTGGTTTTGTTCTAGGGAAAGAAACCATGGAGAGAGCCTTAGTAGCACATGAAGTTCTTCATTCCATTAATACAAACCAAACTTTGAACTTTGTGATTAAATTGGATATGATGAAGGCTTATGATAGAGTTTTCTAGTATTTCCTCTTCCAAGTTTTGTGAAAGATGGGATTCTCAAAAATTTGGTGTAAATGAATTAGATCTTGCATTTCAGGAGCTTGATTCTAAGTAATTATCAATGGGAAAGCTATGGGTTTTTTTCTCATCTACACAAGGGGTGAGACAAGGAGATCTCTCGTGTTTTATCATGACATAAGCATTCAGTCAAACTATCAAACTTAACAATCTACTTGGTAAATGGCATGGGGCAAAAATTATTGGCACATCTATCTCCATCACACATTCACTTTTTGCTAATGACATCCTCCTATTTGGTTTATCACAAGTTAAAGAGGCAAGAAAAATTAAATACATCTTGCAACTTTACTCAGCTATCTTAGGGTAGATTATCATTGCACAAAAGTTGAAAATTTACCTTTTTAACACAAACAAAGTTATTTTAGGTAAAATCATGCAGATTTTGGGATTTTTCAGTGGATTTTTTACCGTCTATTTACCTTGGAATCCCCTTTTTTCATGGGCTCCAATAAAACTTGTTATTGGACTTCATTCATTGACCACATTAAGAGTAGAATGGTGGCCTAGAAAGCTAGATGGCTATCTTTGTCACGGTGAATCCTTCTCATTAAATAAGTTCTTTCAGCCATCCCAAATTATTATCTTGTTGTCCTCAAAGCCCCTCCCTCAATTTTAACACAACTACAAAATTTTATCAAAGGTTTCCTATGGATAGGAAATTGGAATGATGAAAATAAAATTCCTCTCATTTCAATTCAAGACTTGTCACATATCCTAGCAGTTGGTGGTGCTAGTGTTCATGATTTAGTGAAAAGAAATGAAGCTTTTGGGGGTAAACTAGTTTGGCATATGTATAGAAAACCCCATAGCACTTGGTGTCAAATCTTGCAGCAGAAATACCTTGACAACAATGAGCCTTCAAGAATATTCTCAATTTTGGATCTACCAAAGGGATCAACAATTTGGGATTTCATGGTGGCTTCAAGAGATATATATTGTCCTCAATTATGTCACATGGGAAGTTAATAGTGGGGATAAGATTAAATTTTGGAGAGATTCTTGGAATGGAAAGCCTCCTTTAATCTCTCTACAAAACACACAAGATATTATTTCAGTGTTAGAAAATCTTTGGGGTACACAACTATGTCACTATATTGTTTCATTCTATATTCATTCAAGGAAAGTCTATAGGAAGGATCCAGATCACCTTTCTTTACCTCAAAATGATAGGGATATTCTTCATGGAATCCTAAAAAACAAACATGTATATTTATTATATAGAGAAGATAACCTCATTTGGGCTCCAGAAAAGGATGTAAATTATTCAATAAAACAAGGGTATAAGCTCCTCCAACAAATTAGTTCAAATAATATGCCATCTTATGCATACTATTTTTGTTGGAACCATGTTACTTTACCAAAAGCGAGTTTCTTTTCTTGGCTTACAATCAAACACATGATTCTAACAAGTGATAGATTAGAGAGTTAGCACATTGCCCCTACCTTTAAATGTGTGCTATGTGATGAAGTTAATGAAATGATTGACCACCTACTTTTAAATTGTCAATTTGCAAAACAATATTGGTTGTCTATCCTCAAAAAATTAAATTTTTGCACCCGTCTTTAGAATAAGATTTGGGACATTTTTCAAGCATGGCCTATTCTATCTCCTAATTTCATCTTTTCCAATATCTGGAAATGTACCGCAACATTAGTGATTTGGGCCATCTGGTGGGAAAGAAATAAGTGAATCTTTTGAAAAGAATTTCTTCCAATCAATAGGGTTTTAAATGGTATTGAAAGATCAATTTCTGAGGTGACTAATGCAAGCATCAGCAAAGGCAGATACAATCTTGTTTTTACCCCATGGGATAGTATGATTCTTTGAGAATGGAAGTCTTTAGTCATACCAATAGGATGGGGTTTTAATAATAAAGTCCTTTAAAAAATTGATTGATCCATTGTTCAGTGGATTCCACCTACAAAAAGTTATTACAAGCTCAATTTTGATGGAGCTTCCAAAGGCAACCCAGGAAAGTCAAGTATCAATGCATGTGCTAGAGATTGGAAGGGAAGAGTTTTGGCTCTCACTACTACTTCTCTCCCAGATGGAACAAATAATATGGCAAAGGCTCATGCTCTATTTGAAAGGTTAATCTTGGCTAAGAAGGGTGGCTTTCTAAGATTGCATATAGAAGGACATTCCCAGGTAATAATAAATGTATGCATTAATTGGAATATTTTCTCATGGAAGATCAAGTATATTTTGCTTCAGATGTGGAAACTTCTCGATTATTTTAAGGATGTATGTTTTTCACACACATTATGAGAGGGTAACAAAGTGGTAGATCTTCTGTCAAATATTGGATGTGAAGGTACAAAGATCTCAACCTTTAATCTGGAACCTTTTACCGCCCAAAATGAGTCACTTATTGATTTGATTGCATATATATGATCTATGGACTAACCGTTAGAATGATGTGATACTCTAGGATGTGAGGTCATTTTAAGTTGTGTAATTGATGTCATTTCAAAGTACAAATTATTCCTCAGCCACTGTCAATCTCTCTTCCTAATGTGGCTTGTATGAGTTTGATATTATTATTGGGATGAGTGATGTTGCTTATATGATTTGGGGTACCTATGTCACATGGCTTGGCATGCAATTAGCTATACTTTTAATTCTCCTGTTTATTTCATATTAGGTGATATCATACTACATTAATTTCACTTAAGTTGCCATATTTTTTGTAATCTCTAAGTACATGATGCCCCTTTAAATATGCCAACCTTAGATATAGTATTTTTCCTTATTTTAACATGGCTTTTCTTGTGGATGCTTGTGTTAAGTGTGATTCCTATAATAAATTCCATTGGTGGTTTTATTGAAAAACTATAGAATTTGGATTCAGCCTCATCTGGATGAAAATGTATTGTTGACAAGAGTAGATGATGTTTTCCTTGAGGAGATGTGTATTATCAATTCACCCACTATATGGTGTGCAATCAGGCATGTTTTAGGGGAAGAAATTCTTCTTCCTACTACTAATCACTTTCTATTTCCATTGAATTTGGTTTCTATCTTCCTGTCTAACTCCATGGACCTTGTTCAATCTACACATCTTCTTGAAGTTATTGTGTTGAAAGTCCTTAAACAAAAATTATGGGTATAAAATAAGTTAAAGAATGCAATGCAACATTATGGTTCATTGTGGGGAGATTGTTCAAAAAGTATTTGCTTCTCAAGAAGAAGAAACATATGGTTTTCTTTGAAGCTCTGCAAAAATCCTTCAAGAAATAGAGTTTCCACTACATGAAATCTGCATTGCAAGTTTTTGCCCATGCTCTTGGTTCCTAGCTTTCAACTTGAAGACATAATTTGGAAAACTGTGTATGCTCTATTAGATTTACTCACCCTCTCCAACAATGTCCATCCACATCACCTTGCATGTTGTTCATTGGTTTTGTCACCTTCGATCTAGTATGAGAATGGTCAAGCTCAACAACATTTTGATAGGAAGGACATAAATCTATCTTTTAATTCCACAAATGTAACTACTTCTGGCTTGGGCATCACATCTGGTTGGGATGTCTCCCACTATGAGGATAACATGCTCAATTGGGATTTGGGGGTGATTTAGAAAGATATGTTAGAAGGTTTCCCTCGGTGGCTAATGAACTAGATTTTGTTGAGATGGAGGAAGGTTAAGAAATGTTTTCTCATGGTTCTGACCTCATGTAGAGAATTGTTTGGATTTTGTTGTCTTTTCAAAATTATTCTTTTGGCATTATCAATATTTATGCTCCTAATGATTTGGTCAAGCGTTCACACCTGTGGAGGTGGCTAGCTAATCATCTATCACCTACCACCTAGATATTATGTGAAGATTTCAATATGGTTGAGTTGGCTATTGATAAAGTAGGCCTTCTACCTTTCTGATGGTCAACTAGAGAGAGGGAAGCTTGGTTTTATATGCGAAACAAGCTAGGTCTTTTTTATCCCAATATTAACCATCGTTGGCCTAATGGTTTTTGGTACACTTGGTCCAACTTTTTAGAGGGATCTAACAGTGTTCTTAAAAGGCTGGACCATGCTATGATTTTTGCTTTGTCCTTTTTTTTCCCTTTTCTCACATGAGTATGCTACATGTCAATCCTCTCCCTAATGTGACTCTTTCTAACCATTTTCCCAATCATTTCTCCATTAGCTGGCATTTTGCCTCTCCTCATAATTGTAAAACATATTTTCACCTTGATACCTCCTTGTTGTCACATCCACCCATTGCCTCTCATATTTTACAAACTTGGAATCTTGAACTTAGGCCCCAATCCACTTATGAGTGGATTTAGTTGTGGAATGATGCCATTGCCCGTACTGCGAGGTTTCTTCACATTTATGGGAGATAGTTGGCCACTTACGGCAAGAGATCATATAAGGCCACTACCAAAGATCTTTGTACAACCATTAAAGCTCTTTCCATGAATTTGTTTGACACGGATCTGCAGGTTTGGCTTACCAACCTTCACCACCAGAAGTAGGTTGCAAACAACTATATTTCTTGGGGAGCTCAGCTCAAAACCTACCTACACTGGTTGGAGGTTGGAGATCAAGCTTCCAAGGAATTTTTTAATGTGTTGAGGGCTCACCATTCAATGGTTGGGATCAAACAAATTCGAGAGGGTCAACACTCCTTCTGTGAGCTTCTTGACATTATCCAAGCTTTTGTTTGCCACTATGAAAAAGTTTTCATGGCATAGGGCCCTTCGAAAGCTCAAAATCAAACCTTGCAAGCTTGTTTAGATGTCACTCCAAAAAGGCTCACTCTAGAACAATATACATTATGTGAGCAAAAGCTCACTTTAGTAGACCTCAAGGAGGTTGTTTTCGCCATGGCGGATGATAAGGCCCCTAGTTGTGATGGTTTCCCTTATAAATTTTACAAATCCTTTTGGGAAGAGATTGAACCGGACCTACATAAGGTTTACCTTGAAGCATATAATTCTTGCTCTTTAGGAAATATTATTAATAAGGGAAATATCAAGTTCATACCTAAGGTGGGTGACCCTAAAGATATATGCAATTAGAGGCCCATCACCATGTTGAATTTCTCTTACAAGATCATTACCAAGGCTCTCTCTCTCTTAAAATTTGTCATCTTCTTCCTTAGATTATTCACCCTAAGTAAATGGGTTTTATCAAATCTTGATATATTCTAGATAGTATAATTGTTGTATGGGAAGGGATGGAATGCGATCAACACTCCAAGAAATAGGTCATCTTTCTTAAGATTGATTTTGCTAAAGCCTATGACTAGATAGAGTGGCCCTTCATTCTTGCAATGCTTTAGGCATTAGGGTTTGGCCATACTTTTCTATAGTCAATCCAAATGCTTTTTGGGATGCCTCTACTTGCATCTCTATCAGTGGCCGTCAGTCTCAAGCCTTTGGGCTTTATCATTCAATTTGACAAGGCTATCCTCTAGTGCCCTCTCTCTATGTGTTGCTTGTTGAAGGTTTTGGGTACTTGCTCACTAATTCCATTTCACAAGGGAGGGTTTGTGGTATTTCCCTTCCAAACTCCCTTGATCAGCTTGTGAATGGCCATTTTGTGGATGACTCCTTCCTCACTCTCATTAAGGATGAGGATAACGTTGCCTTTTGTCTATAATATCTTGACACCTTTTGTCTTGCTTTTAGGTCTGCTATATAGTGGCACAAAACCCTCTACTATCTAGATAGTCTTCCCTTCCCCAACCTGCTTGGTTTGGGCAATATCAATGGAAATGGGTCCAGCATGGTGAAATTTTTCATTTTCTAGGCATCCCTTTTGCCTTTCAAGCTTCGACCATCAAGCTCTGGAATGCGGTCCTTACGTGAATAGAAAAGAAGCTAGAGTATTGGATGACCAAACCTCTCTCCCTTTTGGGAAAATTACAAATTTGTTCCAAGGTTTTGGCTACCACCCATATGTACTATTCTTCCTATTGGGCTCCTTCAGAGGCCTCTTATCTCAAACTTGAGTGATTTCTACGTGACTTCCGCTAGGCTTTAGATGCTTCTCACTAGGGCTTTCATAGAGTTCCTTAGGATTTTTGTTGTCTTCCCAAAGAGTCTAGTAGCCTTGGCTTGCTTTCTACCCGGAAGCAAGGTATTGCTCTTTGTGCCAAATGGGTTATCTAAGCTATTTCTAGTAATAAAGCTTCGAATATTTTGTTGTGGCATTGCATTTCTTCAAGCTTTCTAGTTCATTGGCTAGCCTGGAAGGGGATTGGTTTTTAGACCCTTCTTGTGACCACTAAACTTATGAAAATTTAGGGCACTTTTGTTGTCAAGAGTATTTGGAAAGCCTAGGAAGCAGTTAAGCTCTGGCTTCGCTGGGCTAGTGACGGGTTTAGAGATGGGCTCTCCATGAACCAACATAATCTTTGGTGGTCACCATTATTTTTTATCCAAGGTGTTCCCCTAGCCAAAGTATATGGGGCTAGTGCTCTGCATTTTTTCAAACACAGTGTAAGAACCCCTAAAGATCTTTTCTCTAGAGTTACTATGAGCTTACGATCATGGGAGGACATGAAAGTGCAATTTTGGCTCACTTGTCCAGATCACCAGACTTTTGATCTTCTAGTTTATGCGGTGTCTCCCCATACGTTACATAAACTTGGCATTCAATCTTCTCGCCCTTGGTGGAAAGACTAGAAGTGGTATCCAGCCACTCTGGTAACCAGCTACAAGCCTAGGTTGGGCTACCAATGGCTAGTTCCTCACCTACCCATGGTCAAATTTCTCAACCAAAGATGGCATTTACAATCTTCTCACTGTACTTGGAGTCATAGATTTTCCACTATGTGGCAAACTGTTACCGAGCCTAAATTTGTACATTTTTCCTAGTCTGTTCTTTTATAGGGCTTGCCTTTGGGCCCCTGGCTATGACATCTGGGAGTTCCTGACCCTTGTTGCCCTTTCTATGGTCAACTAGAGACTTTTTTGCACATTTTTTAGTTCTATTGATGGGCTCAATTTTATCGGCGATGGATCCACAATCTCTTTCGCCCCTTTTGCCCAGAACCTTTCTCTTGGCATATGGTTGTTCTAGGAGACAACACTTAGATTCCCTTCAAGTACTCCTAGATTTGGCATTCTTTCAAATTGGAGATCTTATTTACTATTTGAAAAGATTGCAATCCTATTATCTTTGCTAATAACACACTTGACATTAATGTTGCTATGTATGCTAAAGCATGTATTTATTACAATGTCATGTTGCAGATTCAAGTACAAATAGATAAAGTGTCTCTAGAGGTGGCTTACCTGCAGGAGCTACTAGCACATTGGGGAATGCCCATTGTATAGTAGCTCATGTTTCATCAGATTCTGCCTCCGATGACCATACTCCTCCTCATAGTTGTCATCAAGGACATAGCAGCTTTGCTCACCGCTCACACACGCCTCACTCTTAGTTGTGTCGCTCTCCTAGTAGTGGTGTTTTTGGTTGTTGCCGCCCTCCTAGAGGCTCTAGTGGTCGGCACCACTCCACCTTGCCCCTACGGAGGTCTGGTTTAGGGTGGTCCCTAATGGCTTCTCCTACTGCTCCTGCTACTAGTTGGCCCTCTACGCATTTAGACCCCAAGTGGGTGTTCCCTCGACTAAATTTAGCCATTCCTCCTCCCAGGATTGAGGGAGAAAAAGAAGAAGATGATGTTGCTAGTGCTGATGGATGGACTCCCCCTGAGCCATATGCTCACCCCACCCCTAGGTGGGGATTTGATGATAAGGATCCTCCTCCCTCAGCTGGCACTGCACTAACAGCCTAAGACTTTTTGTTTTTTGAAGTTTTTTTGATGAATAGTTGATATTTGACTTTAGGTCGTATGAACTCATGGGGTGATCCTATTTCCCCTGCCCCTTTTTTGTGAATATGCAATGTTATTATATTTATTTTAATATAAGGAAGGGACTATTCATCAAAAGAAATGTCGTAAGAAGTTTGAAAATATTTTTGAAACTGACCATTATGAGATGTATGTTTTGGTATGTATTGTAATTACAATATCTTTGTATTTCTCTATAAGACACTTTATGTAAATTTTGATAGTAAAATTTTCTATTGAGCAACGATGTCAGGTTTTCTTGCCAGTTCTTTCCCAGTTGAGCTTTTGAATCATGCTTTTTATAATAATTAATATATATATTTAGTGGCTTGTCCACTTTTGCCAAAAACAAAATATTGTGCAATATGTGCAACACATATAATCTCAACATCTATTTCTTAGTAGCATCTAGCTTTCAGATTCATTCATAGTCATCACTTCCCTATAACAAAGAGCCTTATCCCCTATTCTACTATCAAGACCCTTGAGAAATTTTAATGAGGCCCTATTTTGATTATGTGTGGAAAGTAGTAAAATAGACACAACAATTTAAGTGAGTTTGAATCCATCTTCGAAAAATGTTCTTTGTCAAACATCCTACAAGAAAATCATTTGTAAGTTTGTGTAAGTTTCAAGGAGTCTTTGACATGCATCCTACAAAAAATGCTAAGTTACTCAAAATCAAACATAGAACATCATATCATGGTTAGCATCAAAAACATGTTAAAATAAATTTAAAAAATATATGTAAATAGTTTCCATTTCTTAAATGAGTAAAGTCCTAACAAAAAGTCTTGTATGAGTTAGAAATTTCCTAGATGAGGATTCATAAACCTCGTATGACTCAGAATTAGACTTGAGACAAGGGTTGAATCCCTTAAGACTCGTTCAAGCCAAAAAAAAAGTGTAGGATGAATAAACAAAAGGCTCGTACAAGGAAAGAAATTCCCAAATGAGACTTTTGTACAAAGTACATAAACATAATATTCATTTTGCAAATTTAAGTAGAAATGAGGCTAGAAATTTAAATTTTCTGCCCCACAATGGGCACTAGAAATGTATGTGCTAAAATGGGTTAGACACACACTTTAACATAGTCATTCTATGTTAGAATGCATTCAAGAATGAACATGAGCATGTTCATATTGAAGGATTTGAACATGGTGACCCATTGCCTTCTATCTAGTTGGGGTTTGAAGGACTACTCTCAGAACCAAGAGTAAAGACCAGAGACCATGGACTGAACTAGAACAAAGGATTTAAACAGAACATGAATGCATGATTAAGCTATGTTTTTTGGTATTTTCTATACAACTAAAAAGGAAACTAAACTAGATGCATGCAATTTAATTCAAGAATAGTAAAATAGAATTTTAAGCTAGCATGTATTCAATTTAACAACTAAAGGTGAGAATAAGAAAAATTAGCAAAATGGCTTTGAATGCATAAATGATGAGTACATAAACTAACAAAAATTTTTACTCACAAAATTACATCATTCCAAATGAGAGATTAGAGTTCCCAATATTTAGAAAATTCTAAAATAGATCAACAGTGGAGATTGATTAGGAGTTTAGTTTGATTGAAAGTTTCCATTTAAGAGGGAGTTAACTATTTAGTTTCCATCTTAAATTCAAGTTAACTCAATATTTCCATTTTTGAACTAAAAAAGAGGTTTTGGAGATATTATTTAAATCTTGTCTCATATTTTGAATATTTAAATTCAAATAATAAATATGTGGAGACATTTAAGTCAAATATCTAATAAATACCTTTGTTTTGTGATTTTGGTAGAAGTGTAATTAATTTAATCAAAGTGTTAGGACTTTTAAATTAAATTAAATAATTTTGTGGGTTTAGTAGGCAATATGTTGATAATTAGGAACTTATTAAGATTTAGTGATTATTGCATATTAATGATTTTCTACAATTGATATCTAAATCAAGTAGAGACAATTAGGACTAGAAATGCCTAAAAAATTAGAACTTTGTTGATCTATTAGATATTTCAATATTAGGAGCAAGTTGGTTTATAAGACCAATTTTGGGGTACTCCAACAATGTCAGAGGAACCCTTTATTAATGAAATATAAGGTATGATTATAGATAAATTAAGTTTGATGTGCTATCTATTAGACTAGATACAAACTCTAAATATTTGAGTGTTCATCAATCACAAAATAGTTGGATGATACATAACTCCAATGACAATGAGATGAACAATGTAAAAGACCATATGATGATGGAACAAACTCTAATCTAGACTCCAAAAAGTTTAGATTTATTGTCAATAAATAAAATATTATAGATAGAATATTATAAAATAATATTACTTCTATATTTCTATTTTATACATTTTGTCTCTTTGTCACACATCTATTAAAAATAAAAGATCAATAAATCTTATAGAATATAATAAATACAAATATATTAGCTCTTTGTATAAATTAAATGCTAATAATATATTAAAATATGTAAATATGATATATTTAATACCATATGTATTTCTAACATATGCTTAATATAATCACATTAAACACAGAATGATTTAACATACATCTTTCAAACTTAACGAAAATAATTATCTTAATCTTGAGAATGCCTTGGCAACCGTGGATCACTTGAACCAAATTACTTCATATATCATACAAATAGTCCAGATTTATATATATACAAGTGTATAAATAATGCAGCAGAAAGAAAATCTATTTGATTCTCCACAATTTTCTATGCATAGTGTGAATCCTCCAAATCAAAGCCAAAGCACATAAATCCACAATTTTTTATTAATGAAGAAAAACTAAATAAACACAACAGATGATTATCTCATGGATAGGTCCCTCACACTATCATTGTAATATGATGAGGCTCAACATAAAGATTATGTTTGTCAGATGTTGTCAAACACGACTTGACAACATCATCTTACATGACTTTTGCAAAATGCATACAATTCAATTTGGACCAAGTCTTCACGATTGTTTTCGAATTGAACTTAATGGGAATTAATTTACAACAACACATTCAAGAGACAGTAATGAACACGCCCATGACCAACAATCTAAGAAGCAAAATAAATTTCTACAAACCCTTGGAAAATGATAGACTTTATTCTACCTACTACATGAAGTTCACTGCTAGTTTCCTCGGCGTTATTAGATTCACTATTACAGTCAGCTCTTGCAAAGACTTTGGTATGAATTGCAAATTGACCTTTTTTTTATTGAATTAATATCTTTAATTATATTAAAGAATTGTATTTTACAGACAATCAATAAAAGAATAAATTATTATTAAAATAGAATTATAAAAGTATCATTATAATACAATTATAGTAGAATACATTATATAAGAACAATTTTAATTATAAGATTGCATAATTTGATATAACTACAACTTTTACAAATCTTATAAATATAAATGATAACAATAAAATTAAAATATTACGATAATCATTCATATGGCCACAAAAGATACTATTGAACATTAAATTTGGAAAGTCTTTGAAGTTGTTTGGAATATTTGGGCTCTTTTTTTCCCAAAGAACTTGAATCTTGGTCTAGGAAATAACTAGTCTTGTTGTTTTTCATGAAATCTTCTTGCAATTGGAAATAAAGAGAAACAATTTGGAGCAAGATGTGAGAGTAAAACTTTACAATTTGTGTTGCCTAGTGAACTAGCTAATTAGAAAACATTGACGTGCACCTGCAATTCCATATTATAAAGAAAAAATTGTCCCAAATTATCAATTACAAAATTATCGTGGAGGCCAATGCCAAGGAAAGCATTATTCCAGCCCAATGAATAATAAAATATAAAAAGAAATAATTTGATAATATTCTATTCTATACTTGTTGAAGGAAAATTTCAAAATATAAGTTTTAAGTTTTCATCATGATGGAAATAGGTGTATTTGATAGATTGGATCAAAATTTTCAACTTATCCCTAATTGACAACTTATTAGGCAAGACTTTCCAAGCCAAAATATGAGCATTATCTTCAAATCTACACTTCCATTTTTTTTTCACTCAAACTCCACTACTACCTTACCACCTGCTAGGTAGATAAGTCATCAAATAGATTTCAATATGGTTCTAGTTTTCCAAATAAAGCTACCTACAAGTGAATCCCTATGCAGAATGAATAAATGGCTAAACAAATTCAAGAATTTATTGATATATGACTAATAAGGAAGATCATTAGCCCTCGTGGTGTCCCAATAGTTCTAGCTCCTAAAAAGGAGGGTACATGGACATTGTCTACACATTCAAGATCCATTAATAGAATTACAATTTGGTATAGGTTCCCTATGCCTAGAATTAAAGAGTTGTTGGATTGTTTGGGTGGAGCATCGCCAAATAAGAATAGGCTGGGAGATGAGAAGAAATAACTTTTAAGGTAAATGAGGGATTATATGAGTGGATGGTTATGCCCTTTGGACTCTCTAATACTCCTAGTACCTTCATGAGACTTATGAATGAAGTCTAAAAACCCTTCTTTGGAATAATTTTTGTACATTATTTGGATTGTATAGAAGTGTTTAGAAAAAATAGAGAAGCGAATTTAATGCACTTAGACCAAGTTTTGAAAAGACTACATGAAGAGAAGCTAATGATCAACTATCTAAGAAGTGTGTGTTATTTTGGGAATAACTAGTGTATCTTGGCTTTGTGATATCAAAAGGAAATTTAAGGATGAATCCATATAAGGTAAGAGCAATTATAAGTTGGCCAACATCTAAAATGTTGGGATATGTCAGTGTTTTTCATGGACAAACAACATTCTATGGGAATTTTATTAGAAATATTAGCAACATATGTGCCCTCGTGTTAGAAACAATCAAAGGAGGACATAAGTATAGATTTCCAAGAACTCCCACAAAAAAAAAAAAAATTGAGTTACTAAAGAAGAGGGTAGAAAAACAACCTATACTTGCGTTCTCCAATTATAACAAAAATTTTACTATTATTTCTGTGTGCGCACCTAATTTGGCTATAGGAGTAGTTATGAGTAAGGAATTAAGACCTATATAATTTTTCAGTGAAACACTAAATGAGTTCGAGAGGAATTACTCCTCTTATGATTTGGAACTATATATTTATTCCAAAAAATTAAAATGTGGAGACAATTATCTACTAACAAAATAATTTGTGGTGTTTATTGATAATCAGGCCTTGAATTACCGAAACAATCAAGACAAGTTGATCCATACACAAATGAAATGTGTAGATTCAATCCAAGCTTACACATCCAGATCATCAAACACAAAAAGGGAAAAGCTAACAAGGTTGATGCACTAAGAAGGGTCTTGACTATGCAAGAGATAAAATTGTGAACCTTAGAGATTAAGACACTCAAAGACATGTACAATCATGATGAATATTCAAGAAGCTTACAAGGATTGCATTGAATTCTTAAACTCTTATCATAATAAAAGTGTAGCAATGTGGAAATCTAAGTGAAGAATTCGATATAGAAAAGACCTTAGGATAAGTTAGAAGATTCTACTATTGGCCTAAGCTTCAAACTAATGTTAAAAATATGTAGAGGGATACATTGCATGTTAGAGAGCCATGGGAAAACCCACTAATATAAGTATGTACCAAATACTAGCTATTCCATCTAGGCCTTCAAAAAGTATTTCAATGGATATTGTCATGTGATTGCCTGGAACAAAAAAATGTTTTGATAGTATATTTGTTGTTGTAGATGGATTTAATTAAATGGCACATTCATACCTTGAAAAATAACAAGTGATGCCTATAATATTGCATAAATGTTCTTCAAAACAATAGTAAGAATTCATGGTCTACCTTTCAACATAGTATCAGATAGAGATGCCAAATTTGTGGGACATTTTTGGCACACACTTTGGAAAAAATTAGGCACAAATTTATCATTTACCTATGCATATCATCATCAAATAGATAGAAAATTTAACGTTGTTAATAAGTCATTGGGAAATTTGTTAAGATGCCTTAGTAAGAAACATGATGAAAAGTGAGATAACATTTTACCCCAAGCATAATTTGCTAGAAATGATTCAATCAATGGAAGCACATGGAAGAGCCCATTTCACATTGTATATGGTATGCATCCAAGAGGGATACTAGAACTAAGGAATATAAAAACTTGAAGACATGGTAATGGTTCCCACTTTTTGGCCAAGTTTGACACTAAAGTAGATATTTTTAACAAAAACTTGATTTTCAAATGTATATTGCTCCAAAACTGTAAAAAATTTGATGATGATGTAAACTAGTAATTTTTAGAAATTTCTATTGATTTTCTAAAAGTATTTTAATATTTAAAAAAAAAAAATCTGTTGAAGTTCATTTTTCCATCTCCTTTGAGAAGTGATTTCTATGAAAATTGGCATTTTCGAAGAGTCATTTGATCAAGATAACTTTTTTTTTATAAAAATGATAATGACACAATTCTTCCAAGGATAGAATAGTAACGTCAATATCTAGCAAGTTAAGTTTGTTTCACTCAATTTCATTAAAAAAAAAAAGATTTTATTTAGTGGCAAAAGTGACACTAATGGTAACTTAGACATAATTTGTTTTTGAACAATATAATTTGAGTTGTATTTATCAAAATCATTTTTTTCTTGATTTCCTAGTAAAGTAACACACATACCTTTGATGGGCATATTTTTGAATTTTTTCATTTTCTCATTATCTATTTTTCCCAAAGCTTCAAATCCATATTTGTGAAATTGTGAAATTTGCAACAAGGAACAAAGAGACAAATGATTGAGTTAAGGAAACCCTACAAAAGTCTACACACCAATACAAGGAGAAAGATGATAAAGAGATAAGGATATATAATTTCAAATAGGTGACTTGATATGGGAAAATATCAAGAACAAAAGATCGCCAAAGGGAAAATCGATTAAGTTGTTCATGAGAAAACTAGGTCCTTGAAAACTACTCCAAAGATATGTTCCACATGCATACAAAATTGATCTCCTTTCATAAATAGGTCTATCTCCTATTTTAATGTTGCATATTTGACCCTATATAAGGGAGATAATGTTCAATGATACACCATGTTCTCTCACACAAAAAAATGAACATTTGATTAAGGCTTATCCCTCACAACAACCTCTTAGTTTGGAGATACTAGACACCAAGATTTCCAAGAGTACGAGGAAGAATATCTATAAAGAATATTTGGTAAAATGGCCTAGATTGTGCCTAATAGTGAAGTAGTCTAGATGGATAAGTTACACAAAGTGGAATTGAGATTAATTATCCTAGGAAGTATTATTCAATGGAAATCCTATAAACATGAGATTGTGTTGTTTAACAACTTTTTCTTATTTTCATTGAGGCCAAATAGTGGTGGTTTCTCTATTTCACAACTTACCTCTTTGTATTCTTACAAAACAGACATTTACTTCTAGGAGTATAGTGTAGGTGTACATGGATAGGAATACTCATTGTATACAATTTAGAGTATAACTTGTGTATAGGGTCACTAAATTTTGTTTCAATGATCATCTTATCCATTTTTGGTGTGATTAATCTTCATTGGTGTGATCTTGGTCATATGTAAATATATGTCCAAAGTGTCATAGGGTTTATTTTGGTTGTCGTTAGAAACCTAAGATGGATTTATGTTGAGTTGGATTGAAGCTAGACTCAAGTGTGCATAAAGACAAAATGTTTCTTAGCAAGATGAAAAATTTGCAAAAGTTATCAAATGCAATTTTGACAACTTCTAAAAGTTGAGGATTCAACTTCACTAATAAAATACAAAAGGGCAAGGGGTGGTTAGGTAAGGAAATGTGAAGAGTCTAATATCATTTTTGACAAGAGAGAACACAATTTTATGGATTGAGCACTTTTGGGGAGTTGAAGAATAAGAACATTTTTTGGTTGACCTATAATTTTGGTTACTTTTAGCTAGTAGGCTCTTGTAGAGTAGTGTTGGGACTAAAACTTGCATGACCAATTTTGAGAACTATTGAAGAAATTGAGTCCTATAAAAGCTTTTAAATGCGCATGTACTTGGATGTACCTTTGAGCCCCATGAGGTGTTTAATGCTTCTAGAACCTTCCATTTAGTGCATCTATATGTTTCATGGTGATAAATTGACATTTTGAGCTATTATGTGAAATCCCATTTTTAGCATTTGTCAAATCTGCATTTTCACCTGTGTCAAACAATGACAGGGGGCTTTGTTTGTAACCAAATACCTTGCACCCAGCAATGTGTCATAACTCGCCACTTTGGGAGTGTTTAGTATCCATACTAGAGAACCTATGTTTCATATTTCAAGTCATTTTGAATCCATTTGACTAGGTTTTGAATCCTTCAAAGTTGGTAGTTTATTGTTTTCATGCATTTACAAATTGCACATAATTCTAGGAAGCCCTAGTTGATGAGTTATAACTTTTCACCAATTGATCAAAATGAAAAATTTCCTTTTGTGTTGCATTGTAGAGGTTAGAGAATTGTCATGTTTCAAGTTTTAGCTCATGACGAATTTGTTTGATCAGTTTTCCAGGTCAATTCCATTTACAAAAATCAATTTTTTGACAATGTTTCTTGTTTGCAAAATCCAAGTAGCTCACTTTGACTGATTGCCAAATGCGTCCCGTTATGTTTCATGAGCCCAAATCACAAATCCATAGTTTCCTCGTGACAATGAACCGATGCCTCAATTTTTGTCTTCCCAAGTGTCAGTTTACCCAGTTTTCCAAGCCAAATCCAAACCCAGTTTATTGCTTTCTAACATGTTTTCTTCCAAGCAGTTCTGAGAGGTCAATTTTGACAACGAATATCTTTTAACCTCAAATTCTTCATGAGATGAGATTCAACATGGTGCAAGAGTGCGGAGCAAAGAATCAGTGTGCTAGTTTTCAGAGCATAGTAAGGTGTTCTGGTCAGTTTTTAGGGCCAGTCAACAGACCTCCTAGTACAAAGTTGACAGTTTGAAAAAAGTGATAAAATGACTCGTAAATGATTTTTCAGTGGTCACATTTGATTTTAATCAATTTGAGATGTTCTGAAGGTCAATTTGAGTATCAGTTGTTTGGAAATGAATTTTTTTTTAGCCAGATCCACTTTGGGGCCCGACTGATTCTATCAAATCATAAGTTTGTTGTTCATACCTGGTCTTCATCCACTTTCCCCACCCACATAAAATCAAATCAAATTCAAATCATCTTTACATTTTATGTTAAAGAGCTAGAATAGTTTGACCCTCACTCAGCTTATGAATTTCCTAGATTTAGAATTTGCTACCGTAGATCTATGTCATTACATGAGTTATTAGGAGATATAAGGGGTTTTTATCTACTTTGTTAGATTCAAGAACATTTTTTTTGCACTGGTACCATATTATTTGAATCTGATGTCCACTCGCCTAGGTTTTACAGAGCCTGAAGTGAAGAAGGGTCTAGCCTTATAGTTGGCCCAGTGTCTGAAATGATGTGTTGAAGACGAGAGTTAGCTACTCCTAGATATGTCATATTCTCATTGGGATAATTAGAAACCGGTAACATTTTCACACACCAAAAAAATGGCGACTTTGCTGGGGACTATATTGAATCAGAATGATAGACAAACCTTGAGAATTTAAAAAGGGATTCAATATAGTAGGAAGAAGGGCATGACAAATTTGTAACATTAAGTTCTCTAATGTGTTTTTCAGTTTTCTTACTTAAATGACATGCACCCCAGTGATGCTTTGTTTAGGACAATAGTATATTTGAGGGATTGAGTATAGATTGTGTTGCTACTAAGTTTTATGTTCAATCAATTCAATCAGTCTGGTTTTCAAAATACTGAACATGCAAAAAATCAGAGTCAAGAATCTAAAAATGAAGTGTACCCTCTTTCCAAGGTGTTAGTGATCTGCAAGTTTTCCATATTTAAAGTTTGGTTTAGAATCTACAAATGGTAAAATTGTTTCAAATCTTTTCTCACTAAGTGTGAGTGGGGACTCTAAAGTCAATCTCTATACCAGTGCATGTTTTGTCTTAATATCAGAGGCTTTCCGTATTTGTGGGCAGATTTAATTTGTTGGGAAAGAGGAATTATCAGTTTCTTGATTGATATATTATGTGATTGTTTATATCTATTGAAGTAATTCATTTCGAAAGGTGAATCACTATTGTGATTTCATTTTCCCCTTCAAGGAGGTGGCAGCTCTACAAAGGATTCTATCTATGGTGTGAAGGGTTTCATATTTGCACCATGTACCAATCAACAGATCTGAGGTTTCAAACAACAACACATAAAGGTATTTACAGTTTTCATGTCTTTGTCATGCATGAAAGTTGAATGGTAGAAATGGTTGCCTCCATCTAGTGGTTTCAGCACTAAGAAAATAGAGGTAGAGTTGTAAAATTTTGAAAGATGGATTCAGAGTTTAGGTCTGAAAATGATGTGCCAACTCTTGAAAATGTTCATGAAAATTTTGCTAGGTTGAAAAGAAAGATTCATAATAAGACAACCATAATGATAAGGAATACAAATGGTGATATTGAAGGTCTTAGTGGATTCCAAATTTACATGAAGTTTAAGTTAGTAGTTATGAATCTTGACAAGTTTTTCAGACCTGAGGAGTCTTCATGGCCAGTGGTACTCTTAGAAGTTTTTATGCCAAATTTAGTTGATTGGCTAGCCAAGTCAAGATTAGATAAGATTTTTGAAATCCAAGATTTTATCATGGAGGTTGAAAGTGCTTTTAAGGCTAATGAGTCTAACGTTAATGAATGTAATGAATTTGTTGAAAGTGATATTGAATATGAAGAGTCTCAATTTTATAAATCAGAGGATAGTAATTAGCAATTTGATAATATGGATAATGTGGATTCATCCTTTTATGATGATGATTTTCAAGAAGAGGAAAAGTGTAACAATAGTAATAGGCTTTCTTCTAGTGATGAATGTGATTGTGTTACAATGCCGGTTGTTGAGGTATTGTCTAAAGAAGAAGATGTACGAGATGATCATAATTCTATTTTTTGCAATGTATTACTAACAAGTCTATTGTTACAAATGTGCCAAGGCATCCGAATAATAATCATAGCCAAGGAAAATAAACTAAGGATGAATTCTTGTTAAGTGTTGATGAGATTTCCAATTTGTTGGCTCACGATTTTGAAAGGTATGCTAATCTATCCAAGGATGCTTGTGTTGTGCCACGTTTTGCATTTCCATATGGTGAAGTCATTTCCCCTAAATTTGATGTTGAAGAAGATGTAGTTTCAGAATATGCTCTGTCAAGTTTGGGAGGTGTATGTGATAGTAATCCAGGTGTATGTGATGGTAATCCATACATCAATACACATGATGACTTCTATGTTGAGAATGAAGATGTAGAGATAAGGTCTGTTGTTGGTTCATGTTTTCTTGTTTTCATAAGGACGAGATACATTCATATTGCTCATATGATTAGGAAAGTAATACTAATGAAATGGTTCATTCTAGTGAGTTATTTGAAGAAGAAATTAACACAGATCAGCATATTGTGAACATACAATTTCATGATAATTCTTCTGATTTGAGATCTAATCATTTGTTGGAATGTGAAGAAAATGCAGCGTATGTTCAGTCTAATTTATGGAGTGCTGATATTGTAAATAAGGAGAAGTCAGATTTTACATTTTCTTCATATCTAGATGCACAAGTTGAGTTACCATCTGATTCATATAACTCATTGAATGAGGTTGAATATGAGCACTTTGTGTTTCTGGTAGATAGTATGCATGATTCAGTTAGTGGTGATTAGTTTTAGTTTGATGTTAGTTGTTATGGTCATAGTGATTCATTTTTTCATAGTGAGGAAGACGAAGAGAGGATGTTTGATTTTTATACGCATTATGGAGATAATGGTAGTAGTTTTGTTTTGCCTAACAAAATGATTGAAAGTTGTGATGTGTTGGGTGAAGCAAATATAAATGAAAGTTTCAATTTACTTCATGATGAAAGTAATAAGAATCAGGTATATGATAGAGGTAAGAAGTTTTGAAAACTTTTCGGTGGCCCTAGGCCATCATTTGTACATAATAGGTGGTAGTTTCCTGCTTTCAATAAAGTTGTTCGAGAGGAAGTTTTTGAAGTCAAGTGTGTGGTCTACTTCTTCCAGATATCTGAATCCTTGCCATGCCCACAAGGGGCATGCATCCCCAGACAGAGCCACTGTTGGGACTAAAAATTGCATGGTCAATTTTGAGAACTATTGAAGAAATTGAGTCCTATAAAAGCTTTTAAAGCCCTATGAGGTGTTTAATGCTTCTAGAACCTTCCATTTAGTGCATCTTTATGTTTCATGGTGATAAATTGACATTTTGAGCTATTTTGTGAAATCCCATTTTGAGCATTTGTCAAATCTGCATTCTCACCTAAGTGTCAAATAATGACAGGGGGCTTTGTTTGCAACTAAATATCTTGTACCTAGCAATGTGTCATGACTCACCACTTTGGGAGTACTTAGTGTCCATACTATAGAACCTATGTTTCAGATTTCAAGTTGTTTGGAATCTATTTGACTAGGTTTTGAATCCCTCAAAGTTGGAAGTTTACTATTTTCGTGCATTTGCAAATTGCACATAATTTTGGGAAGGCCTATTTGACAAGTTATAACTTTTGACCAATTGACCAAAATAAAAAATTTCCTTTTGTGTTGCGTTGTAGAGGTCAGAGACTTGTCATGTTTCAAGTTTTAGCTCATGATGAATTCGTTTTATCAGTTTTCCAGGTCAATTCCATTTGCAAAAATTGATTTTCTGACAGCGTTTCTAGTTTGCAAAATCCAACTAGCCCACTTTGACTGATCGCCAAATGCGCCCAGTTATTCATCATGAGACCAAATCATAGATCTATACTATCCTCATGACAATGAACTGATGCCCCAATTTTCATCTTCCCAGGTGTTAGTTTACCTAGTTTTCTAAGCCAAATCCATGTTAGAGTAAATAATTATTTATTTATTAATTAATTATTCTATTTACTTAAGCTTACTTAGGTAAATGCATTTATTTAATATTTTGTATTTAATGCATGTAGTGGTTAGTTTTTGACAACGTGGGAGTTTGTTCCCTTCTAACATGTTCCACCTTTTATGGATATGTGTTGAGTTGTCATCCTTATCTTCTACCACCTTCTAGCTTGTTCTACAAGCTTCCATGAGCTCTTTATAAGCGGGCTCCCTCTTTGTATTTTCACAATCACATAACATAAGGCATTGTGCATATTGTAAATACATTTTCTTCTTGTGTTTGCACATATTGTCTCTCATGTCCATTTAGGGTTTTTCCCTTACTCCATGCTCTTCCTCTCCTTGGCTTCTCTTTGACAGGTTCTTGCATGTAGGTGATCTTGGGAATCTTCGGAGTTGGCTTTCCTCAACTCCAACAATCCAAACCCAGTTTATTGCTTTCTAACATGTTTTCTTGCAGGCAGTTCATCAATTTTGACAGCGAATATCTTTTAACCTTGAATTTTTCATGAGATGAGATTCAACATGGTGCAAGAGTGCAGAGTAAAGAATCAGTGTGCTAGTTTTTAGAGCATAGAAAGGTGTTTTGGTCAGTTTTTAAGGCCAGTCAACGAACCTCCTAGTGCAAAGTTGATAGTTTGCAAAAAGTGATAAAATGACTCATAAATGATTGTTCAGTGGTCACATTTGATTTTAATCAGTTTGAGATGTTTTGAAGGTCAATTTGAGTATCAGTTGTTTAGAAACAAATTTTATTTTCTAGCTGGACCCACTTTGGGGCTTGACTAATTCTATCGGGTCATAAGTTTGTTGTTCATACCTGGTCTTCATCCACTTTCCCCACCCACATAAAATCAAATCAAATTCAAATCATCTTTACATTTTATGTTAAAGAGCTAGAATAGTATGACCCTCACTCAGCTTATGAATTTCCTAGATTTGCAATTTGCTATTATAGATCTATGTCATTACATGAGTTATTAGGAGATATAAGGGGTTGTTATTTGCTTTGTTAGATTCAAGAATATGTTTTTTGCATTGGTACCATATTATTTGAATCTGAGGTCCACCTGCCTAGGTTTTGCAGAGCCTGAAGTGAGGAAGGGTCTAGCCTTTAGTTGTCCCAATGTCTAAAATGATGTGTTGAAGATGGGAGTTAGGTACCCCTAGATAAGTTATATTCTCATTGGGATAATTGAAAACTAGTAACGTTTTCAAACACCAACAAGCAGTACATTAGATTTCATTTCGTATACATTTTCTGAATTCTTGTTGATTTTTTCAAGAATAATTTACTATTTTGTGTGACTAAGTCTAAAACCATGATTTGGTGAGGGTTTTTTTTAAAATAATCCATTACTCAAGAAATTCCTCAAGTAGATTCCAATGCCCTTTTTTCAGTAATGTGATTAAAGTTTAATTTTAAGTTATTTTCATGTGGGGAAGTTCAGGGAGTGAAGATAACAATAAAGCCCTAGGTTGGCATCTTCATTTGGTCGATAAACTAAGTAGTTCTTGAGGTTTTAGTATATAGAGATAGAAAATGGGTTTAGGGTGGTAGTAGTCTAGTGAAATTGTGTTTTTAGGTGGTTATGGTAAAAACTGAACCTCAAAATGAAATGGGTTTGAAGAAATAAGTCCATTTGTGAGTAGTTTCTTCATATTGAATATATATTTAGGCCTATTAGCCCTAGAGATGTAATAGGCAATATTTTGATCAAATGAGTGAGTTGAGCTTAAAAATTTTGGATTTTATTAGAATCCCCAAAAGGTATTTTTGAAACCATATGTTTTTTGGACAGTCCATTGGATTATGTGAAAGTTAAGTCCCAATAACTCATTTAGGAGACCTAGTTGACAATTAGGCTTGTCCTAGTAAAATACCTTGAAAATTTCCAAAAGAAATTCAAATTATTCTAGGGCATGATTGAATTGAGTTGTGTACTACCTCTTAGGTCCTTAGTAGACACTTATAACCTTGTAGAGTAAATTTGGAGGTGTTGACGTAGGCAAGCTAAGAAGGTTATTGTCATGGAAAGTTAAACAATGAACATTTTTTCCCAAATGTGACTAATGTCAAGTTTTCTTGTGAGAGTAATGAAGTCTTGTAAACCTAGTGATTGGTGGGATGAGTCCATTTTCTTCCTATAGAGCTCTACATCACCAACCCTAAAGATTTGATCTAGGATTCCCTTGTCTTCCTAAATGGATATATGTTTTGCCAATAGATATGAAGTTGTCATTCCTGAAATAAGAGCCGAGAAGTTTGGGGATCCTAGATCTCAACATAGAGTGGCGATCATCCTTTATTAGCAAACCCTAGAGGTTGGCTAGGTTAGAAAAAGAATTTCCCTATTATGCAAAAGAAAAATAAACCCTAGAATGAGCCTTTCTTGCATCGTTCACATAAAGAGTTCGCTAAAACCTCACTTTTTGAGGATTTTGGAAAATAAAATCATTAATCTTAGTGTTGTGAGTTTAACATTTGAATTTCCTATAAGTTCAAATTCATCTAGTTTGCTATCGTGTTTGTAAAACCTTCAAAATTATTAATAGACAGTCTTTGAGAATTAATCATAAAACAACTAGTATTATCTTATCAACTAGAAGGTTATAGGTTACTTTCATTTCTCCATCTTTAAAAATTTTCACTCCTAGTCATAAATGTATTAATCAAAAGCACTGATGAGTATGATCAAATACAATAAATAATATAATTATATGCTTATTTATATATAAATTAAATATAATATGATAATATATAGTTAAAACTTACAATTATATATAAAACTTTCAAAATATCAAAATCGTCCCCCAAAAATATATAGTAAATAAATCCATGAAACATTTTTTACAAGTTTCGAAGAGAATTTGAAACCCTTTAAAACAAAAACTATTAGGGTAACACCAAAAAGAAATGACCACTAAGATAAAGATATACAAAATTAAAGAAAAACTAGAAATTGTCAATTTCTAAGACTAACAATACTCAAAATTTTCAATTACCTTCAATTCGCTGATAGAAACATCTTAGAAACAATATTTATAGTAGATGAAAGAAAAATCACAAGAAATGTGACAAATACTAGTCCAATAAGTATGCAACCAAATGGTTTTTATTATTATTATAAAGAAATAATACATAAATGGGAAAAAAAACATAGTGAAAAGACTGCCCTCAACAATAGAAGCAACACTCTTATCATCATAGTCTCGTGAAGGACACATAATACATCAACATGAACAAAGTCCAATAGCAGCAATACGAATACACAGTATATGGAAATAGACCTATAGCTCAGAAACAACTGATTGCTTGCCAACGATAAACCCACAAAACGGTAAATAAAAACGGGCCACTGAGATAAACACCTAATAGAAAGGGCGTCCAACTCCTACTGTTTGAAGCATCTCATAACATTATAATAGTAGATGTAGATCAGCGTCCATGAACCCTCGACATCTCTGTGAGCTGAAATAGTGAATTCATTGACCCACTTTGACCCCCACTTGAAATCTGGTGGTCGAGGATGTTTAAACATGGAATTGATGTGGCAAGTGTTGTACTGGAAGCTCCAATCTCCTCAACCTTCATCTTCACCTCTCTCATTGATGGTCTTTCACTTCCTTCTGCACTAAGACATTCTCTAGCTATGTTTGCCACAGCTGTCATTTCATTCAGATTCTCTTCGTTCTGCACTCTTGGATCTAAGATTTCAGTCAAGCAGTTGTCCTTACATTTGAAAAGAAAGAACTTAGATAACACGATTTCCTGTGGAGGTCTTCCGGGAGACAGGGGTTCTCGACCGGTGAGAAGCTCTGCAAGAAATACGCCGAAGCTGTACACGTCGCTTCTGTCAGTGAGCATGCCCGTGTCGAAGTATTCAGGATCCATGTAACCACACGTGCCCATTACATTGGTGATGAGATGCGTATCATTTCCACCCAGAAGCCGAGATATCCCAAAATCTGCAACTTTTGGAGTGACGGTGTTGTCCAGAAGAATGTTAGATGACTTCACGTCTCTGTGAATGATGGGGCGATCTAATTCTGAATGGAGGTATGCCAAAGCATCTGCACTGCCTATGGCGATTTGCAGGCGACTCTGCCAAGACAAATGACCGGAGCGCAGCTGATGAGAAATTGTTCCCCCGTCAACAAATTCGTATACCAGAATTGGAGATTGTGTTTGCAGGCAACACCCAACCAAGCTCACCACGTTTTTGTGACGAAGACCAGACAGAATCACAATTTCGTTGATGAACTGGTTCATGGCTTCCTCGCTCTCTGCACCAATGGGAAATTCTTTGAACTTTTTAATGGCCACCGTTGTACCATTTAAGAGGATGCCCTTGTATACCGTGCTTGACCCACCGCTACCAAGTTTCATCTCATCAGAATAATCTCGGGAGGCACTTTTGAGCTCACTTTCAGAGAAGATCCTGAAATTTTTGCCATCCCTTTGTTTGCCCTTATCTGCGAGGATTCTCTCTAGCAAGAAACCTCCGTTTGACCGAAAGTACTCATCCCTCGCGTGTTTCAGGTAACGCATTCTCAGCCACCACAATATTCCGATCGCTGCTAAACAAACTACAACAAATGAAGAAACAGAGCCTGCCAACGCACCCATATTAATGACTCACTGACAAATATTTGAAATTAGAAAACTGCATAAAAGATTGTGGATGGGGCGCATACTCACCTATAGTTGCAGCCATGACGGTTTTATTTGAGCTTTCGGACTTGCATCCTGACCCATTCTTGAAGCCATCTCCCTTAAAACCCTTTGCACACGAACAACTGTACCGACCTTCCGAGTTATGGCATATTCCTCCTCCTTCCTCGTCAACACACATGCCTCTATATTCAGGACTACATTCGTCTATGTCTGCATTCATCACCATCATCATCGCTACGAGCTTTTTTCAAGAGGAACGATTATAAAGGAGAAACTGTGGTTTAAATTGTGAAAAAGTGGGGAAGAATATACCTCTGCAACCAGTATCATTGGAGTAACCATTTCCTTTGTAACCCTTTGCACACGAACAATTGTAGGATCCTGCCAAATTATAGCATATTCCTCCTTCCTCTCCTTTAACGCACATATTCATCTTCTTATCACTGCACTCGTCTATGTCTGAACAGTAATCATCACTACGATTAGGATACTCCACAGTTTTGAAAATTGAGAGCAGCATGATAATGAAACAATAAAACAAGATAACACTGAGAGTTTTAATTTAGGAAACTGGGGGGTATACCTGTGCAATCTGTGCCATTCGAGTAGCCGTTTCCCTCGTACCCAGGAAGGCATTTGCATACGTGGCCTAGTCCAGAAGGGGAGTCAATGCATTCTGCATTGATAGAACAAGAATAATTGGCGGTTCCTTTGGCCATGGAACAATTCTTGAGGCCGATACCCCAGTTAAGGCGGAGACCATAATCTGCCTTTATGCCATCCCAAAAGAGGTTTGTTTTGTCATCCAATACTTTGAAGGTAGACGGATCCATTATGGTTGAGAAGCCACATTTTTCATCGAATTCGTGGGTAGTAGAATTACGCAAACCAAACACACCTCCACCTGTCAGATTTAACCACCTATAGTTATCTGGAATGGTAATTTCACAGCAGCCATAGCGACAGTATGGCGGATCACTCTGAAAGACACATGGTGATATACATCTAGCATCTCCCCATTTATAGCCAAATTTATAGGTACCGAAGCTATTGCAGCCAATAACAACGAACTTATTGGACTTGGAAATAGTAAATGGACCCCCGTGAGGTGGTTGAAAGAAGCTCGATGCACTCGTGTCTGGATCACACGACTGGACTTTCAACGAAACCGAATTTATGAGGAGACGGCCCGTATAATCGATGTCCATAATCTTGCAAAAGAATGGTGGAAGGTGCTTCTGTGTAAATTTACCAAGATAGGCCTTGAAGAATGGAGTGAACTTCCCAGTATCTATTTCCTTCTCGCATGTGATCTGAAAGCCAGGGTATCCACAATCAGACTTTCCAATCCAAAAAGGGTAGCTCACATTAACGGAGCCACACCTTTCAGGAAAGCATTTCGCAACACTAAAGCCCACCAAACAGACAGAAATAACACAGCGAAGAACAACTGCGAAATTCATTGTGACCTAAACTGGCTGCTCAGTTATCGAAAACAACCACAAAAAAAACGCGTATCTTACAAGAATGAAAAGCCGAGTAAAATAGAGAGCACAATGTATTATTGACTTGACCGCAGAAGACTACTGTGCAACATATCTATGTATGTATGGTATGGCATAGCATAGCATAACGCTCAATTGTTGTCCTTTGTTGTTCGTATTTATGTCTTCCACGGCTATCATCTTGTTTTTTTATTTTAAATTAGTTGCATTTTCAAGCTGTTTGCTTTTATTTTTCTTAGTGTTTGAGATTCATAAAATTTTAAAATGAGTAAAATGTTTGCAAATATATATAGACTAATTTACAGGATGTGAATTTAAATGTATTGGAAACTTAATTTAAAAATTAATTATCATATTTTTTAAATACATTTATTTCATTTTTAATAGTAGTAATTTTAAATTAAATTTTATATTTCAAAATCTTTTGTAAACATGCTTATATATAAAATTAAATTAAAACTAAAATTAATAACATAATTAATAAATAAATAAAATATTCTTACAAATATAATTGCATATTCTTATTAAAGATATTTATTAAACTTAGTTTATTTTGTATATTGTGTTTGTTTGTTTAAATTTATTTATCAAGTTGTTCAAATTTGTTATAATTGTAATTTTTTAATTACTTACATAATTTGATACTATTTTTCAATTTTTTAATTTGTATTTCTTATTATTTTAAATGTAATGTATCCATGTTAACATAATTGTTACATATATCCTAGGGATTCTCACAAAGCGAAACAAAAACACAAAAATCCTAGAAGAGTCCTTACTATTGGAAACCCTAGCAAAACAAAAAAATGTGTCATCTAAAACTAGCATGGCTAAAACCCCTAAGAAGAGTATAATTGTTAGGGAAATTGAAGGAGACATGAAAATGAAGGCTCAGGGTTATTATATTGAGTCTAGCTCTAGTGAAAGGCGATTAGAGAGATTGAAGGTTAAAAATGGTAAGAACTACAAGGAAGATAACATAGAGGAAAGCCAGGACCAAAATGAGGATGAAACCTATGATACTGAGATTGAAGAAACTTCAGAGAAAGCATAGAATAGTGCCACAAAGGGGAAATTTGAAGCCAAAGAGGATAGAGAAGAGTCGAAGGAGGTTGAACAAGAATCCCAGGAAGCCCATTTTGAGGTACTTATAGAACCTGATGTTTCCCCAAAACCAACAACCCTAATATGGAATTCAAAACCCTAGTTAATATGGAGACTAGTGAGGAAAGCAAGGTTGAAAATATAAAAAGGGACTTGGAAGATCACATTAAGGTTCTTAATGAAAAAGTGATAGCTCTAAACAATTTATTTGAAAATGTCATTTATGGTATAGAGTTGGGAGTGACTATCTCAACTAAATGGATAATCCAAAACGAGATGATGAGTAAGGCCATCTTTGGTACAGTCACGTGTCATACAAAACTCAAGAAAGCTAGCGTGAAGAAGAATGACATTCACGTGAAAATGAAGAGTGTGGGGGATGTTCACAACTGGACCAAAGATCTCGGGCACTTGCTTGAGGATTGGGAGAATATTAAAAAAGCCTTGTTCCTAGTCTTGGCTTTCATTTTTTGTTCATCTTAATGTTCAGTACTTTTATTTTAATTCTATTATGGTTGGTTGCGGTCCTTCTTGTAATTTTGAGACACACTCTAAATACTATTATGTTTAATCTGGTTTATGTTAAAGTTCATTACTCTAAGACTCAATTATCCTTTTTGATCATCAACAAGGTTTCAGCTAATAAGTTAGAGTCTAGTATTAGTAGAACTTACTCTATTTTTAAATTAATTTTTAGTTTGTGGAGGATCTTTAATAGTCTATGTTACAGTATTGGTCTTTCCTACTGCTTGACTATAATGGCTCTGAGCAGAAAAGTTCTTTTTCCTTAATGTTTCTCAAGTTAGGGACCCTTTTCTTGCCTCCTTTAATTAAAAACATAATTGTTACATATATTGAAGATAAGGTGTCTAGAAAGTAAAAATAGTGATATATTGTAGCCATAAAATTGTTGACCATTATGATTGAAACCATCTTGAAATCTAGTAAGTTTGAGAGGTAATATCAGATTTGTAGTATGTGCAAGTTAGCATGAAACTTTAAAGATGCCAATTGTAATGCTTACATTTATGAGTAGAGACACATGAAAATATCCTCATTTAATGTGATTGATACCATGAAAATCAATAAAAAATTCTAATAGAGAATAATAGTTTTATAAATTATTAAAATAAAGTTTTTCTGATTATTAAATGTTTACTTTTGCTAATAGTAAAATGTTAAGGTTTTTTTTACCTTATATTTTACTTATTAACATTTTTACATTCTTGTTTTAAAAATAATTATACCATTTTGGTTGTAATATGTAAAGTTTTACCTACTATTAAATGTTTACTTTGCCAAATGTAAAGTGTTAGGCTTTAGTTTACCCTATATTTTACCAATTAAGTTTTTTAATTCTTTTTTAAAAAAAATATCATTTTAGTTGTAAAATGTAAAGCTTTACCTACTATAAAATGTTTACTTTGCCAATTATAAAATGCTAGGCTTTAATTTACCCTATATTTTAATAATTAATTTTTTTCATTCTTGTTTTACAAACAATACCATTTTAGTTGTAAAATGTAAAGTTTTATCTACTATAAAATATTTACTTTTCCAATTCTTAAATGCTAGGCTTTAGTTTACCCTATATTTTACTAAATAATTTTTTACATTCTTATTCTAAAAAATAATATCATTGTACAATTTATAAAACTAATATTACCAAATTATCTTTTCAATCTCTTCAAGAGTATTAAGTTCACTTTAAATAAATAAGTAAAAACTATTTTTTATCATTTACTAATTATATTAAATAAATTTTTAAATATTTCCTTTATAGGTAATTATTTATAAATTTATAAATATTTCTTTTATAGATAATTATTTTTATAAAAAATCCAAGACTAAAATTAATTCAAAATAAAATTATTTAAAAGTATTGTGATTATTAAAAATATATATTTTAAACAATATAATAAGTTAATTTCCAATTTAAGTTTTTATTATTAAATTTTATATAAATTAAAATTCATGTTTTTAAATTTTCATATAAACTTAGATTGCACGAGTAAAAACATGGTTTCAAAAATTTCACTTTCATGACTTTTTATTTTTTATTATTGTTAATTAATAATACAAAATATTCTAAACAAATTGTTTTTATTTGGAATAACCAAATTGCTTGACATATGTAAAATCGCCTAGCATATGTCAAATCATCCATCTTGTCTCTTTTGTAAGGTGAAAAAGGGAAGATATATGAATGGTTGTAATTACATACATGGCATGGATAAAAAGTAGTGTAAATATGTTGCACTTAGCTGGTGTACAATAGGGACAACACTGACTACATTGCAACATATTTGCACAGGTTGGATGTCATTGCCCCCATACACATAGTCATGGCCATTGGCATGTAGGGTATCTATCGAATCACATCCATGCCCTCTACTTATTATTTAGGAAATTTAATGTTGTCAAAACTGCACAAACGGTAGGGTATATATATATTTTTTGGAATTAACATAATTTAACACATTCTTTTATTTTATTTTACTTTTTTACGTGATAGTTTTGAACTTTAAAGTGAGTTTATTTAAAGAACATTTTTAATGAAAAATTAATGAGTTGGTAAGAATAGGTCAAATATTATTAGTCCTTAATGCACAAGAAAGATCAACAAAGGTTTTTCTAGTAGTCTTTTACTATTAATGGTTTATCCATGGTGATGTACTAGAGGGAAACCCCCTTATTTTGGCTTCTTATAATATAAAAAATGTTTAATTGAGAATTCAATTTTAACTTAATTAATAAAGTTCAAGAGGAATGTAGTATAACCACAAGATAGCTTTCCACTCAATTTTTTGTGAAGTTAGAGGAGAAGAGACAAAGAAGAATTGAAGAGGATAATAAAATGGGAGAACTCAGTAAAATGTGTACTTTGATAAGATATGAATAATTGAATAATGTCTTAAATAGTGTGAGACCATTGTTAAGAAAATAGATGAGGACAATCAAATTGATGATCTTGAAGCTACTATTGCAAATGTTAGGGATAGGAGGAAAAAGGGTAAAGGCTACACTATATTACACTAGGGTTTAATCTTGTATGTTTAAAATTTTCATCTTGCCCTAGCCCCACCTAGTAATGGTGGAATTTATTTTGTAAACCCCACTCCTCATCCTTCTCCCTCTTCCACACCCTCAAGAAACCCTAAAAAGAATGGTACACAATAAGCATAGAAGTTGAATTTAGGAAAGAAAGAGAAAATTAACCTTATTGATTTGGAGGAATAAAATGAGAGGGGTAAAAGGAGATCTAGGAATTGACATATTGCATGTAATTTTCTAAAATGTTTATGATAAAATTACATGAGACTTGGATAAAATTCTTGAAAAATGACTTTTAGGAAGTAAGAGAACTGGAAATTCACATGCTTCCATGTATAGGAGTACAATGAAGGCATACCAAAAACATAAAATACAATTGTTAATGTACTATCTACTTCATGTTATTAATAAATAGAGGTAATAAGGCATGTAACAAAATGAGAGATAACACACCAATACAATCTAATAAGATTTACCATGAAAACAAAAACTCGTTTTAAATTAGGTCTAAGAATGTAAATGACAAGTATAAATTTAAGGATATCGGGTTTACCAAAATCAAAGTGGAATATTTACTCACTTCTATGGGAAACCTAGGAATAATTGGTCTATCTTCCTATCAATACATTAAAAAAGAGTATATATACTAGGTGTAAGATGACTTAAGTATTGAATGGATGTAAGGGTTCTTCTCTACCATAATGAAGGTTGAATGTGTTAATGGACAATCTAGAACCAAGAAGAGATAAAAAGATCTATTTTTAATCAAGAATAGATATTAGATTAATAAGAAAATTTTAAGGTCAAATTTTAAAAGAAAACATAATGATTGATCTACACTTAAAATCTCAACTAATTCTTCCCATCAATAAATATTAGGTAGATAGGGGTAACTAGGCTTTCCCGTGTGGGTCAAATTCACCCTTAAGCCAAAATAATATTTTAGATCCAAAAATTAAAAAAAGACTCTTAGGCCTTCCTAAATCCAAGGTGAATGCTTTGATACATCTCTTTTATAAATACAAAAAAAGGACAATGTTGCAAGCAAGGGGTTTTCCCATCAAAATCCTCTTTATGAATTAATCTTTATTTAGAAATGGAATTTCATGAGAGGTTAGTAAGTACATTGTTATTTTAAAAGGGTTGATAAGAAGCTTACTCCTTGACAATACATGTGCTTTGCAAAGCTAGATCATGAGTATTCATGCAATAACATAGCTGCACAAAGACCTAAAATGATATCATAAAATACATTCTTGCATAGGGATTTCTAGGATTGCCACAACAAAGAGATGACATGTTTAAACTCATTATCTTCTATTTGAATGGTTAAATGATTTCTAGGATGGATGGATTCTCTTGTAATGTGAGGTGATGGATACTCAACTGAATTAGAACATCTTAAAATGGGAGAGACAACATTCCTTTTATACCTATCTAATCCATTGTGAGGATTGGGAGTTGAAGTAGGGCTCACTTTGAACATAAAATCACACCTAAATCATAATATTGATCTCCAATTTAAATTTAGGCCTAAGTTAGCATGACAACGGAAACTTCCAATGATAGGGTCATAATATTTACAACTTATTTTGCACAAGTCATCCTTGTCAAGGAATTAATATAATAATTTTTAATCTAGGTCAATATGATGAAAAAGGACTGAAAAAATGGGCACCAAATTGGAATGTCAAAAGGAAAAATATATGAAATGGGCCATAGATTATAATAGGGCCAATGTGTATAAAATATAATATTTGAATGAAATAATTAAAGAGTATGCACTTCTAATTAAGTGTCCTTGTTAATTGAAGGACTCATTGAACAAAATTTTGAATGGAGCTATCTATATTAATATTAAGGGGATTTATGATGTCAACAAGAACAGATAGGGAAATCAAAATCCTCATGTCCATATCAATACCAAGATCCTAGTCTCCTCAACACTTAAAAGCCAACAAAATGAAGCAATAAATATGAGAATGAAATCCTATAAGAAAAGTATGACATCATTGATTGTGAGCAATCTAGGGAATGATATGACAATGATGTTTTTAGTAATGTCTTCTTGAACTAGGAAATGATACATAGTGTGCATCTTTGAATTGTCTAAAACTACTTTTAAAAATATTTATTTGCATATCATGTGTTTCAATAAAGAACGCAAAGGGATCTATTCACATCACCCTACGAAAGGGCACCTGGATACCTTGATAGTTTATCCATACATTGCTATGAAAACATTGAGAGATTTATAAGAAGGCGTTCTAGAAGAATGTATGGCTATAAGAAACATGACCACATTTTGTAACCTTGTAGTTAGGTGCAATGATGAATGTTTTAATGGGTATAAAAGGAAAATTATCATGTCCTTTGGTGCCCTCTTCCCTTTGTGTATTGTCACCTACTTCAAGAACACAAGAATCTAGCCATGGAAGAAACCTGACTATTTTCACCAATAATTGCCTGTTTGAAAGACTTGGATTGGGAATGCAGTGCATATTTGGACCTTATTTGCAAGGTTTATGAGAAGGATTGTAGTTTTGTAACTACCTAAGTAGTGTATGCCTTTGCATAATTGCTTAAGAGAGTCGAGGAGTCCAAGCAAATAAACAACCCTAGAGCATAGGGAGAAATGAAAGGCAAGAAAATAAGAAGTACAAATTGGAGAGAAAATCATTCACTAAAAAGGCCAAACCTATAGACACCGATGACCATCCACCACCACACATTAAAACTAAAATTAGCATTACATCAAAGAAGAGTCCACCTGACTTTTGCACAAGATCGAATAATTGGACTCATTTATTCTACACTAATAGCGGTGTAAGGACTTTTGACTAAACTCATTTACATGCCTCATCATTTAAAGTGGGACTTCTATAACTTCATGTAGGTGTACATATATTTCATTTGACATGTGACATCTATAACTTCATGTGAGTGTAGGTATAATTCATATATAGAATATTCTTTTACAGTAATATTTAAAAAGTTATACTATAAGAAAATATAATTAAAAATCAGTCAATCAACACATCTAATAACTCACACCAATAATATCGAGATGATTTGTGTAAGAGAAAATGTCAAAGAAAATAATGCTGTCAAACCTAAAAATATTCGTTATTCTTGTTCTACGAATTTTCACAATAATATAAATCAATATAATTCTAAACATTATTAAGAAAGAAAGAAAAGCAAAAATGATTCCGTTGATCCACAATTGTTTTTGTGATGAGTTATGCTTGCGAATTACTTGCAGTAAAAACTGCAAGAAACAACAGACCAGCAATTAATTCGTCCAAAGCTTAACCATTGGCTCCAGATTCCGAGGCTCAACAATAACAATAATTTGTGATTTTTTGTTGCTCCACATTTTGTCAGGCTTCTCGAATGAAAGAGTCTTGCTTAGCCAAGGTTGACCTGGCCAAAAGCCTGTTCATGCACGTCTCCAACGACATTTTAGCCGAGTCAATACGTAATTAAAGACTAACAAGCGACTCCAACTCCAAATGCACGGTAAAGCTGTAGAAGCGACTATTCCATGTTGCGGAAAAGTCGGGCACACTATTCTCCTATGAACGAAAATTATAATTTTATATGTGGCAGCAAATCCGACCAAGGCCGATATTTTTTAATTGAAAGCAAGTGGCTACCTACCAATGCATTGCCTTGGGAAAGAAATGTTTAATAAATGGTTTGGCTACATTCAAGTCGCTGAAAGGGACTTTTGGTTTGATTGGTAGGGTTTAATAAAATATTGGTCAAATAGTTAAAATATTCTGTAGAAAAGTCGAAGTACCCCGTCATTATGTTATAATACACATATATATAAACTAAAATAATATAGATGACAACGTGTCATCCTCCAAAGTCTATTCAAGTACAATCTTATATATTCTTTTTAGTTCCTGCCTACGACAGGTAACTTATGCTTTCGCTTAGTGCATTGTATTAATAGCTGTACCAATCAGATTTTAGATTTCATTCATATAGTAATGTTTGCAAAAGGTTTTGTAATTTGCATGATTTTTTGAAATTGAAAAATACAATTTTTTGAAAATCTTATTGGCTCATGAAGAAAAAGGCAATGAAAAAATTTAATTTTCTCCAACAAAAATACAACTATTTTTTTCAACACTTCTATTAATGCAAGCATTAATTGCAACTTTATCTTTTCTTTTCTTGTGACAAGTGGATAAATTTTATTAAAAAATAATCATTTTCCTAACACCTCATGAATGCATTAATTTCAATTTTACTTTTTTTACATTTGTAACTAGTGGACAAACTTTTTTTAAAAAAGACAATCACTTTTAATTGATGTTTATTTTTGTAATTTGTAAAATGCTATTAAATATAGATATTTTAATCAAATATAGACATTTTAACTCTTTTAAACTGTCAATTTCCAAAATTTATTTTTTCTATAGCTTAATTTCATATTTATTTTATTTCTAATTTATATATAAGTTTAAATTAGAATTTAGTTTCTTTTATTTTGACATATCTAAACCAATGCTTTTAATAGATTTATTGTTTATTTTTTATTTTTATATATAATTTTTATTATATTGATATTTTTAATTTATACTTTAAAATACATAATACTAATTTTGTGTCTATTTTAATAAAGTTCAAATTGTTTAGCTTTGTATATTATCAACTTTATTTATGATAAGTGTGTTTGGTTTGTTAAAGCATAAATGTTATTTTTAAATTAATTTATTTTTATGCATTAGATTTAAGCTTAAGAATATTGTCCACCTTCCTCAATTAGATGAATTTATCGCTTAAACAAGATATATCAAACAATTTCATCATTAAAATTAATCAATTTAACTCTTTTTTTTAAAAATGATATAATTTTATCTATATCTTATATATAATTAGTTCATAAATATCTTTGGTCTCATAAATGTTCTTTACAATGTCATCTAATTTTAATTTACCATGATACTATAATATTTATTTATATATTCTTTTACTATTTTAATTAATATATATCATTGCAGTTATATAATTTAATAATATACTGACTATACTCTGTAATTTAATTTAGCTTACCACTATAATATTCTATTTGTCATTACTATTTATTTGTTATTTTATTAAACTAAATACATTATATTTTAACCAAAACCTACTTCAATCAACTATAAAATCATGAAGGCAGGAACTTTGGCGCTTGCGCCCCTTGTATTATTAGTCCCTGCCTATTTATAGGCAGGGTACTAATATTTTTTTAACCCCCCTCCCTATTAATTTTTGACAACAATTACTATATTCCTAAAGTTATTCTTAAAGTTCAACAAACTTTCTATTTTAAAATTAATTTATGTTGATTTATTACCTTTTTCTAAGTGGTCCATTACATTTTTGGTGGGGTTTATTTTATTTTTCCATTTCAAAAAATACAATATTTTCCAACATGCATTAATGAATTCATTAATTGCACTTTAACTTTTACATATTTGTGACAACTTCATTATTAATTACAAGTTTATCTTTTGTATATTTGTCACAAGTTGATTAGATTTATTAATAAGATATCATGTTTTTATCTTTCACAACAAAAATAATGTCTTATCAATATTAATATCACAATTTTTAGTTTTGAATATAGTATTTAAAAATGTTAATATATTTTATATTATTTTAAAAATTGGTTTTATATAAATCAATAATTACTAAATTTGATTTTTTATTAAAATATATTATTTCTATTAAGAATTATATTGCTTTATATATATAAACATTACTATATATCAATTAAAAAAATTTAAAAAAATTAATCTCGAAATTTAACTTATGTAATAAAATTTTAAAAATCTTAAATTTCTTAGTTAAAACTCTATTCATTCAAATCTTGCAATTTTACAATACATTACATTATGTTGTATATTTTTAGACAATGGGTAGTTGCCACATTATTCTATAAAATTAAAATTTGAAATATTAACTAAAAATCTAAAGTAAATTTGCTAAAATTTATAACTTCTCTTTTCAAAACCATAATTTTAACAAATATTACGTCCAATTTGTTTTCCTAGAGGCAGGGACTCTAGCTCTCAAAGAGCTCTTCTTTGTTCATATTTCACTAAATCAATGTATATGAAATGTTCTAACAATTTTATATATATTATGTTGTAAGATAAAAATAAAGATGATTAGTAAAATTAAATAAAGGTAGTTGAAAATATAATAAAACTAAGTATCAAAGAATTTAAATATAATATAATATAATGAATTAACTTAAATGGTTGAATATTAATCTTGTACTAATTAATAATTAAAGTAACTAAATTGTGAACAAAATATATAACTATTCAATTCATTTGAATTTCTCAAAAATCATATCTCTAACCTTTGAACAGGGTAATTAATAATAGCTTGCATATTACTAATAGAGAAAATTTGTTTGAGTGTTTCTTAAAGTAGAAATCACATTGCATTAAGACTTGAGAAATATTTATATCAATAACAACACAATATACGATAGGCTTGTGTTTGTTTATAAATAAAAATCAAAACTAAAATCCACAACCTTTTTATGTACAAAGTTTCAAAGAGTGTGGAGAATAACGAGTAAGTTGAAAAACCTCAATCAAAGAAGAATTGTCAACAAAAGTGGTTTACATGGTTGTGGTGATGAAGAATACCATTATTGGGTGTTTTAGAGATCTAAAATTGACAAAGAGTTGTGTGTGTGTGTGTGTGTGAGAGAGAGAGAGAGAGAGAGAGAGAGAGAGAGAGAGAGAGAGAGAGCATCTATTTCATTTTTTTAGAAGTTTTTTATTTTTCAAAGAGAAGCAAAACACAAACTTATGTCAAAGAACAAGCTAGAGAATCAAACCAATCTGCTATGAACAAGAAAAAATGATGACCTAGAAATTCAATTTTACCATTTTTCTCCATTAAGCATTATCCAAATATTATGCTAAGATAAGGATAAGTGCAAAAAGTTGTGGACGAAAAAACATGACAGATTTATTTTTCTAATCTACGCCATACTATAACCACACTATATGGCTTGGGTGGGACGAGCCCGTGGCTCATGCAATAGAAATGGTAGTGTGATCATACTATTTGAAAAATTATTGAAAAGGATAATGTGATCACACTATAGCGTGATTGTGTTGTTGAAAAAGTTTTCTAAAAAATCCCAAGACTTATTTTCTCTGAGACCTAGTGAGAGAGAAGAAAAGAAAAAGAGTTAAAGAATGAGGAAGGAGGAAGATTCTAAGGGGATGTGGACTGATGATGGTAGCTGAATGTCAAAGGATATAAAAAATAATAATAAAAAGAAGTAGGTTAGCTAGGACACAACCAATGTGTATGCTAGTTTCACTATGAATGTACTGGATACTACCTTCAGTGTTGCCCCCTCTGCAGGAAATTATCTAGAATTTCCAAGGATATGAAGTAGGAAATGGTGGCCCTTAAGGAACAATTAAATGCTTTGGATAGGAGTTTTACATGACTCTATCCAAGTTCTCTTTTAAGGTCAGTCATGCCACTGTAGTCATGCTCTAGCTATTAAAGTAGCTGAATGAGGTGGTCAGCCTTAGTGTGGAGGACTCTACTAAGCTAAATGGATTTTTGGCAAATGACGTGGCCAAAGTCTTTCTCTCAAAGAAAACAAAGAAAGTGCCAATATATAGGCTTGGTGTTTTTCCACTATTTTATGATGATATAATGCTTGTAGTATTTTCTATCCTTTACTATTATAATATAGTCATTAGGCCTTAAAGACTATTTATTGTTTGGTTTTAAGCTCCTCAGTACATATTTTGGTAGTTTCTTAGGTAGAAGAACTTCTATTTTTTGGAAGAACATAATGCTTGATACAATAGATACTATGTTACTTATTTTTCAATTATGATGTGTGCTGTTATTTTTAGTTCTATTACTGGGGGATATGTGAATATTTAATTTAGCATCTAGGTTAGGTTTACTGGGTAAGGTACTCTATTTTTTATTTTAAGGGAAGGGATTTTGTTGGTAGTGTTTTGATGTTAATGTGGTGTTAATGGTCTATTAAGGGCCAATCCCCTTGTTTTGGTCGATTTTAATATTTAAAACATAGATTTCTTTACTAATTATCAAAATAAATTTATAATAATTCATTATGTTCTTTTATTCATTTACATAAATTTATACTTTTTCTTGAGTATTTTTAAAAAAATCAATAAATTATTTTTCTTAACATTAATTTAATATATTTGATATTTTAAAATTTAAAATTTAACTTTTTTCCTATTTTATTAAAAATGTATCATTATATTTCATTTTATATTTATTCAATTTCTAAGTTTAAATTTGACTATAGATTGTAAATGTGATAACTTAGATTATATCTTAAGTTCATTTTAAAATCATATAATTTAACAAAAAAAAAAATTTACACAACAATATATAATAGCGATAAAATATAAATGAAGCATTCAAAGAACCCTTTTGGCTAAAAAATTCACATGCCTAAAATATTTCAACATTCCATCATAATAGAAAACTCAAAACCCTTAGATTTTCAATAAACAACCTACAAAATCTAGAATAATAATAATATTATTATTTCTTCCATTTTTAAAATTAAAAGTTAAAAACTTATCAAAAACCGTAGCGAATAACCTCATTCAACTATTCTAAAAAAAAAAAAAATGCTATGATTTGATAGTTTGTGTGCAGTACTGATAGAGCTTTTTGATAGACCTCGAGAAACTAGTTGATGATGTTATGTGAGGGGTACTGGCATGGGGCATCCAACCATGACAAAATTTGTGGTTGGATAGCCACTACCCTTCTCTAGGCACTAGCTACAATGAAACATTTTTGCACTAGCTAGATGTCATCTTTCCATGTATACATAGTCATGCACTATCTACGCAACAACATATTTACACCTTACTAAAACACTATGTCATAAGCATAGACATTGACATCAACATGTACCTTATCTATCCAATCAAATGTTGTTAGTTAATGGAGTTTAAGACAATTTTTTCAGAACTATATATTGTTAGTTAATGAGGTTTAAGAATTTTTTTTTAACAAATTGTCAAACTTGTATAAAGTGTGGAGTATAAATTGCTTTAGAACTAATTTAATTCACATTTAATTCTTTTATTTTATTTAAATAAATTTATCATTTTCTTCAAGAAATCAAATATTGTGACCAATATAAGGGTAAAAACATAGACCTGTGTCACCTTTTATAAAGAAACGGGATATCAAAATGTGACAGTTCAACATTAATGACACAAAAAAATGGTATTTGTGTTTAAAACATGAAGATGATGTAAACTAATGAAATGTGTAGAATTGGATGAATTTTATGCCTATAATTTTTATAATTTTTTTGAGTAAGAATTTATTCATTTTATTTTATTTTGAAGTCCTTTTTTTAACTGTAAAAAATATTGGGTGTAGTTCCCATCAAACAAGTATATGCAAATCATCTTTTTTTGTTCTGATTTGAAAATATCTTATAGATGACATGTATAGCTAGTGAACAAAAAAAGAAATAATTATTTTTGATGTATATTTTCTTTGTTATAAGTACTCAAGTTTGACCTTATCTGAATCCAACAATTTTTTCCTCTCGTCAAAACTTCCCTATCAAATCTATACCTTCTTGAAAAAAAATTACATATTTGTGAAGAGAATTCTCTCCTCTAGAGATAAATATAATTTTAAATTTTTTTGATATGATTTACTATTTTTTTTCCTTTTTTGAGGTAGCATCTTCTGAAATGTTGAAATATTGGCTTATAATATTTTGAGATTATAACATATTATAACTAATCAAAACACTCAAAAATTTATATAATGATGATATTGAATTTGAGATCTATAAAAGGGTATTTTTAGTTTTTGAAAAAAGTTGAGTTTTGATAGAGAAATGAGATTTGACTAAAATAGGTTTTGGTATCATAAACGATGATACAGATCTGTGCTTTTACCCATAAATTATTTTCGAAATTGTCAAATAATTTAATATTATCTTTTAATTATTTAGATAAATTTTTATTTTTTATTTTTGTATATTTATTATTATTATTTTAAATTGTTACTATACTTTTTTTCATTATTTTAAATAAATTTGATAATGTTAATTTCTACGGAAAATCATAAAGATAAAACAAATAATTTTATAACTTTTATTATAATGTTAATTTCTAACTCAAATCAAAGCATTATATATATATATATATATATAAAACAATTTCTAAGTCAAAAATTTTTAAAGATAAAACAAGAGTTCTAAGCTTCACTCCCTACCTTGTTGTATATTGTAGGTGTTGAAGCATACAACAAATAAGATTAAGAGATTAAAGAATAAGACATTCTAACAAATTGTTGACAAGTAAATCACTTTCAAATGTACATAATTTGAATAAACTTGTAAGTTCACAAGACAAAATAAATATATGTAAGATAATTTTTACAAAAGTATTTTTAATATGACTATATATAATTATATTTTCAGTTTTTGATAATATGTTACTTTTCAAAAAATTGAAATTGAAATTTTGATATTCATTTAACATACTATTTAATATCTTTTTAAATTCCATTTGGCAAGTTTTCTTAATTTTTCTTTGTTATTTCTCTTTGAAAATTGTCACACTCTTTATTAGTTACTACAACATATTTACAAGTGTCAAATTTTGTTATATTTTTTTCCTTCAAGTGATAGTTTAATTAAATAATTAATGAAATTATTTATTTTTATATTCTTATACTTTGAGTAAATAGAAAATTATTCTTAGAATAAAAGATATCTATGGAATGGCATGGCACATGGGGATGAGCAGACATAACCAATTTCATGCCTAGATAGATTGCCATGTACATCATGGAGATTTCGAAGCCATCTAGGGTGGCTTCTTATCAAAGTCTTCTACTCTTACTCAGTCAACCCTGCATTCCATTATTTATTTTGGGCAGTATTTCATTCTTTTCACATTCCTTTTTTGAAGTAGATTTCCACAAGAGGTGAGATTATTTCAAAAATAGATCTTTTGTGATAATCATTGAGCTAGAAAATGTTGTTCCAAATGGATATGAATTAAAAAGTAGTGGTTCACTTTGTAATTTGCATTTGTTTGGTGGGCATTACTTGTGTTGCAAAATGTATTCCTAAAAAGTGTGGTTATATGAATGTGAGCTACCCATTTTGGATTGACAATCCTGAGTGTGGGTACCCTAGTTTTGATATCACATGTAGGAAGGACCCTTATACTGGTATACTCAGTCCCTTCTTCATTTCCTACCAAGGTAATTACATAGCTGAATATCTTCTAGGTTATTATTATTATAACATCATGGAGATCGACTATACAGGTTCTCTGGTCATGAATTCTTTTGCCATTACAACCTCCTCCTACAACTTAAATAGTAGTGAGCAAGTTTTCTTTTAGCCAGTTTTAGATGGGCATTTCACTATTTCCATGTCTAAAAAGTTTGTAGCTATTGGCTTGTTGCTTGGATATCAAAAATTACTCCAAATTTTTAAAATCCTCATCATACTAAACTATGGTTATACCTTGGACACACCTCTTTTTAAAAGTTAAATGATTTCGTCTCCTCAATCTTTTTAATCATTTTTGTCTTTTGAGTATCTTTGGCTCATTCCTATCTCTGTCAAACACTTCAAATTTTTGAAATCCGATTCCTAAGTATCAAGTTATCAATGGTTAATGAAGCCTCCCAAAACATGTATTTCATCTTAAAATCTTAACCTCTCCATCAAAAGGGTTAAGATATGTTTCCAAAATACACATTTTCAAATACATCATTAACCATTAACCTCATCTAAAAGGGTTAAGGTTTGGGTCCCAAAACACATGTTTCACTTGAAAATCTTAACCTCTCCTTGTAAAATGTTACAATAAATTTCCAAAACATATATTTTCCACTCGGTCATTAACCTTAACCTCTCATCCAAAAAGGTTAAGGTTGGAGTTCAGAACATGTATTTTAGATATGGTTATTAACCACCTTGTTCAATTGATAAAGGTTAATGAATCATCAACTATACCAACCACCATAAAGATTTGGTTAATCACAAACAACTGATCATTCATGAAAAATCAAATCCTAGAAAGCTCTTGTTATTATAGAATAAAGCATGCATCAATTGTACCTTTATATTTCATAGAAATTGCACCAAATGTACTTTGAGAATGATTTTGAAATGGTGAGTTGAAGATGATAACAATTTTTGCCAAAGAAAAACCATTTGAAAGGAAGCAACTTATTTGAAAAAGCACTTAGATTGAAGCTTTGAAAGTGTTGCTGGAAAACATTTTGTGGAATAATAAATAATGAAAACAATGTGGGAGTGTAGACCAAGCATGTGACTTGCTTGACAAATTAACCTCTACCATTTCCTCTATCTAGCCCATGACACATTGGATGGTGTTATTAAATTTTTCTCAAATGAATTGAATAATTAGCGTGAAGTGAGATGTTTTGATAGAGCAATATCAGATGAAAGTTATGTAAAAACTTTCATCCAAACACAATTGGCTATGATTGTGACAAACCTTTTCACCTTGAGATTGAACACACAAGAGGAGAAGTCATCAGAAGCTCATTGGTGTTTTTTGAAATTGGTGGGAGTTCTTGGAGAAAAGTGAAGAACACATCATTTTCCTTTGAAGCTAGCTAAGATGCCATCACATTCATCTCTTGTTGCATTAGCACCCAGTATATAAGATCGCCATCACATTGCAAAGACAATGAATGTGTGGTGCATGAAGACCCACGAGCTATTTGACAAAATTCCATAGAGAACCAAATGTGTATGTTGAATGAAGTGATCAAAGCTTATATGTGAGTAATACATGAATCACATATTCTTTGATTATCATTGTGCTAGTGATTATGAGATTGACAATACCCTCATATTCAACTCATTCTTGAGGGATTGAATCACAAGCATATCCATTATTATAATTGTAAGAAGAAGATATATGAGAAAACATGTAAGCATGATATAGAAGCTTAGGCAAAGCAAGAAAACTATTTGGTAAAATGACAAGCAGATCAACAAAAGATCATAGGAAAAGTGCACAGACTATCAGACAAGCCATCTTTCATCTTCCTAGCTATAGTACATTGAATGGTCTTTGTTGGTTGTGTTAGCAGTATTGATTTCTAGTAACCACCCATCGTCTAGAGTAATTGCATCGCGGACAGTCTACTGTCACAGCCATTCCAGCCACTTTACATAGATGCCCATATTTAATGCAATATTCTAATATATTATAACATGTGTAATAAGTTTGGTATGTATTCCAAAGACTTTTTAGACCTCTATAAATAGAGGCTTAATGTAATGTATTTTAGCAAGGCAGAAAGGCAATGAAATAGGGTTTATTTCTATGTATTTTTTTATCTTTTCCTTCAAATTGGTATCAGAGCATGAAGCACTGAGCCTAGAAAAAGAAGAAATATTTGTTGATATGTATAATTGCTGTAGTAGTGAATGAAGTCTCTAATGTTTTCTTTATTGTAGATCATAAGCTTCTAAATTTCAAGATTAGTAGTTGTGAAGATCGAGAGAAGAAAAGATGCCAGTTTAATGTTTGAGGGAAGGTATGAGCTAATTTCATGGAGTGAAGTCTAATGATCAAAAAATTGTTACAAGGGGAAAATAAATATTATATTGTTGTTTGTTTGAGCTATATGTCATTGGCTGACTTGTTTGGTGGATTTTCTTTGTAAAGAAAAGTTTAAAATTGGTAGCTGTAGTTGTAACTGTGTGTATTAATACGGCTTCAGGAAGTAGTATAGCTCAACCACAAATTCCAACATTTTCTGTTAAAAATTATGAATTTTAGGCTATAAAAATGAAAAAATTATTTTGTTCTCAAGGCATATGGGATCTTATTGAAAAGGGTTTAAATGAACCACAAGATGAGTCTACAGTATCACAAGGTGAAAAAGATAAATTACAAGATAACAGGAAAAAGGATGCTAAAGCATTGTTTCTAATTCAACAATCTTTAGATGAATCAATTTTCCCTAATCTTTCTGTAGCTAATAAGTCTAAAATTTCATGGGATATTTTAGAAATAGCATATCAAGGGACATCAAAAGGTAAGATTGTTAAATTGCAAACTTTAAGGCGTGATTTTGAAAATTTGTGTATGAAGGATTCAGACTCAACTGATCAATTTCTAAACCAAGTAATGGATGTAGTTAATTAGATTAGATCATATGGTGATGAATTGATAGATCAAAAAGTTGTTGAAAAGATACTTCAATGTTTGACTAGAAAATTTGATGCTATTGTTGTCATTGAAGAATCTAAGGATTTGACAATACTCTCTATTGATGAATTAATGGGTTCACTTTTACCTCATGAATCAAGAATGAATAGAAATAACAATTCTTCTTTAGAGAATGCTTTTAGATCACATGTATCTTTTGATAGAGGAAGAGGAAGATCAAACTACATGGGAAGAGGAAGAGGTAGAAGAATAGATGGATGTGGAAGTCCAAATCAAGAAGAAAGAAAAAATTTGTTAGAAATTCTATAGAATAATTGAGAGGGGGAGGGGGGGGGTTTCAATTAGTTATTCAAGGTCCAAATGTCCCTGTTAAGGGATTTCAACCACCTTTTTAGAAGTGGGCCTAGCTAAAGGACTTTAGAACATTCACTTGGAATGTCACTTTGTTAAAGGATTTAAAAAATGGTTGTTAAGCCAACCTAAGTCCATAGGATTCTTCCCTAACTAATACAATTGCTAGAGAGTAACAATAAGGGCTTTTGATCTGACACAAATCACAACATAAATTGTAGATTTCATATCTCAATTTAGTTCAAAAATTTGCCTGGTTTTTAGTCTCTATAGCTCTAATAGCCTGCCCTCCTATCAAGCTTTGTCTCCTTGAGTCTTTATACTTGTTGTTCCAATGCAATCAGCTCAATGGCCACCTATTGAAGCAGAGTCGCTGTACTCAATTCCTCCATTTCAATGACTTCTCCTTGACACTACACACTCTCTCCAACCACTCTTGCTTCTTTACATGTAACTCCTTAAATAGGAGTTTGGAATAATTTTCCTTCTCTAATCTTCCTCCTCTTATTTTGGGTTCAAATGGATCAGGTAAGATTCAATGTATCTTCCCCTTATCTCATTTCTTCTAGAAACATCATGTGGAATCCACCTCTATTTTCCTAAAAATGGTTAATCTAGAATTCTGTGCCACCAAATCAAAATTCTTATCTTCCATTTGGTTCACAAAATTCAAGGTAGCAAACTTGTTAGATAAGATATGGCAAATCTTTGACTTTTCAAATAATGTAGCAACTCGGCACTATTGACTTTCTAATGCTTAGCACACATTGTGTTACTTGGCACCTACTATGGATTCACTTGGCATCAGCTAAGTTTTATTGATGATTGATACCTATTACATTTTGTCTAGCTTAGCACCTGAACTTACTCGACACCTATTGTTTCACTCGGCATACACTAGATTGTGCATTTTCGTGACACTTACCGATAATCTACTCGGCATGAACTAACTTGATTGGAACCCACTAATGAATTTAGTTAAGATTTGTAGACAGATTTGTTACAACTTATTCTTCTAGAGTATCTAGGTGTAACCAACCTCTATATCTTCAAGTGTATTATCAATACATCATTTTTTTATTGTCTTAACGGATCATTGTACTTCATTGCAATCATCAATCAACTAAGTGATAGTACTTTGGATCTTATAAGTAATTGTCATTCCAAAAAATAGCAGGTTTGATATCAATGACAAAACAATGATTGAAAACATTCTTTATCAACAATCTCCCTTCTTCAATAATGATTTTTTCAATCAGATTTCAACAATCTACCTCTTTGGAATTGATGGCAAACCAAACTGATTGAAACCAAGTTATCAAAATACTAACTAGGTTACAATAGTAAGTCAAATGCCAAAAGGAAAATTTTTTATTCATTCTATCAGCAACTTTGAATTTCTTATGACTCCCTCTTTCAAAGTATTAGGGATACCTCTTTTGCTGATACATTGTCTTTTCCTTTTTGTTCTACTCCCTCTTTGACCTTGTCATCATGATTGATTCTTATTTGTGATATTTTCTCCCTCTTAGTTGTTATTTCCCTTATCCTTTCTTTATTATATTTCTCCCTTTACACAGTTGATCTTGTAGATTTGATCAGTTTATGCTATTTCTCCCTCTTTGACAATAATGCCAAAGACATATCATTTTAGCATCTTAACATGCAAGTGTAGCATTTGTAGGAACTTCAATTTCTCTCTCTGTGACCTTGCCTATGACTGATTTGGAATTTCATTATTTTAATTACTTTAGGGAAAACCTAAAGTAAGAATCCTCTCCATCAATTTATATCATTTCAACAATCAACTAATTTGATGCAAGGCAGTCTTGTTGTTACTTAAATAGCCTTGGATAGGGTTATCACCCCTAACTTAATTCTAAGATAGTCAAATTCATCTTTAGGTAATGGTTTTGTGAAGATGTCAGCAATTTGTTCCTTTGAGTTGATATATTCCATCTTCACTTGTTTGTCTTCCACCAGTTCTCTTACATAGTGATACTTAATTGCAATGTGCTTTGTTTTGGCATGCATCACAATATTCTTTGATATGTTGATATCACTTGTGTTATCATAATAGAGTATCACAGGTTCAATTATATATTCCTTCATATCTTTCAACAAGTGCTTGATCCATACAATATTGGTGCATTTGATGGCAGCAGTGACATACTTAGCTTCAAGTGTGGACTATGAGGTATAACATTGCTTTTTGCTAGTCCAAGTGACTAATCTTTTACCTAAGAAGAGGGCTCCTCCATTGGTACTTTTTCTATCATCTCTATTACCTCCCCAATCTACATCAGTGTAGGCATTCAACTCAAACTTTTTAGTCCTCTTGTAGTATAAGCCAAAATCATATGTTCCTTTTAGGTAACTCATTATTCTTTTTATTACCATACGATGATTTTCTCTTGGGTTTGCAAAAAATCTTGCCACTATTCCAATAGATAATGTAATGTGTGGTCTACTGTGTAAAACATACTATAACTTTCCAATCATTAATATGTACATTGTCCGATTTACTTCAGCTAACTCATCATTCTTGGATAACTTATGTCTTGTCACCATTGGTGTACTAACTAGTTTTGAATCCTCTAAGTCAAATGTTTTGAGTATCTCCTTGATATATTTTGATTGAGTCACATATATGACATGTTTTAGTTGATGTACTTGTAATCCAAGAAAGAATTTGATTTCTCAAACATTGACATCTCAAACTCATGTTTCATCTAATTAGCAAAATCTTTGCATAGTGCATCTTTTCCTCCAAATATTATATCATCAACAAAGACTTCAAATATCAAAATGTCTCTACCTTTTTCTGCCTTGATATATAGGTTGATGTTGTCATCTGTTCTCTCAAATCCTATCTTCATAAGGGTATGTGCAGGATCGTGGTGTGCCAAAAAGTGGCGATGTGAAAAAAATAGAGTTTGAACACGTCTAAAAGTGCTTCAAAATCCGCTCTGACATTTTTTCACCTATCCAAGTACCAAGCCTGGAAGGAAAGGTCGAGCCTTATTGGATATCTGATCTAATATCGGATATCCAATAATATCAGATATCCAATATTATCGAATATACGATTATATATCGGATATCCGATAATTATATGACATTATTATTATAATATTATAATAATATAAAAACATTATATTATAACAGTATAATACATTATAATATAATATTATTAAATATAATATTATTATAATATTATAATATAATATTGTTATTAAATATATAATATAATATTATTATAATTATAATTATTATACTATAATATAATAATTATTAAATATATAATATAATATAATAATAATAATTATTATACTATAACATAATAATTATTAAATATATAATATAATATTTTATATTATAATATATATAAAATATAATATTTCAAAGCTATAAATAAAATATAAAATATGTTATATATCTTATATATAAAATATAAGATATGGGCGCGATCGGATATCCGATCCAATATCGGATATTCGATATAGTATTGGATATCCAATATTATATCGGATATTCGATACCTATAGCATACATTAAAAAAAAGAACAGACTCGTGGGCCCTTATTTCTCACATTTCGGGGGCTAGTATTAGCGCGCGACCAGATATTAGATACAAGATCAGATATTGGATATTAAGGTAAGTTTTTAATATTTTTAAAACTAATTTTTAATCTAAATTCAATAGATTTTAGCATGATTTTGTTTGTTTTAGTTGAATCTAGGGTTTTTTTGAAAAAAAAGGTTAAAAAAAAGGTTTTCTAAAAAATATATATTATGTTTTGCAATTCAATAGGAATGGTTGATCAGAATGGTGACACTGAGGCAGGGAATAATATTCCTCTTAACCCCCCACCAAACGATCCAGTACCCCCACAAAACCATCCACCAAACGATCCTCTACCCCCTCAAAACCCTCCTCGAATCGAGGATTTGATAAATGAAAATCTCACCGAGTTGAGAGGTTTGCATAGAACATATAATAATGTACCTGCATTGGCTCCTATGTTATCCATGTTAAACACCATAGTGGATAACATTGAAACCCTTACAAACCAACAAAATGCCACTCTTCATTGGCATGATCAAATGCACAAGATGTTTGATGATGGTTTGGATTATGATGAGGTTGCGGCCCTCAACATAAGAAAAGACAATTTGGCCAGCCTTTTTGTGAACTTGAAAACGGGTTTACCAGTTGACCCAAAAAAATCTAAACTATCAATTAAATGGTGCACAAATGATGCCATATGTGCAAACTTTTGAGATCATTGGTGGATGGTCTTTGATATCCCTCCACATGGAAATTTAGACATACCATTTTATATCCTTAGAAAATTATATGCTGAATTTGTGTTGAAACTTAAAGTGAACTATTGGAGCATGAAGCCCAACATGGGCTTAGGACTAGGAGGTCCTCAGGATAGACCTTCTTCCCAGTGGAAGAAAGCTAGCACTTTTGTCCCCCCCACTGATATCTCCCCTCCTCCTCGAGTGCAGCATCTAGATATTATGATAGAGGCTAGCTCTCAGACTATCAGAGCCATTCATAGGCTGAGTAGCCTAATGATATCTCAGGCTAGGTCAATCCTACCTCCTTGTGTTGATGATTCTGGTGCCAGTTCATCATCAGCTAGCTCTTTACATGTTTGTGTGCCTCACACTTGCATTACGTGCAAGAATATTTTCCTGGGTCCCATAGGTGATCTTCTTGAGTATCATTTTGTATTAGACGAGGATACACCAGACACACACGTAGAGGTTACAAACCCTGATGCGAGAGAGGAGGGGAATGCAGAGGCATGGACTCCTTCGGTGTCGGTATGTGTATATATATTTTTGTTATGACATATGTGATTTAAAGTTAATTTTTATAATAGAGTAATTTTAATTTTTAAGCCATATTGACTTTTATATGTATGTGATCTTCATTCACATTTAGTTGATGACTGAGGAGGAGCTCAGACAGATTGATGATGCCACACTCTCAGCCATTTCATTTCGCCTTGAGACATCTACAATACATTATGTTGTGTTCGCATTTTTTTTTCTATTTGATATTGTAGCATATATGGTTGCTAATCTTTTTTTTATCTTGCAGGTAGCACCTGTCTCGGAGGGACAAAGTGCGGAGGGTGAGCCAGCACACATTGACAAAGGAAAGGTAATTAGCACTTTCTATTTGATTAAATATGGATGCATTCTTGTAAAATGTTTGTGGTAATCCCATTTAATTAAACATGCTCTATTGTATATAGGGCATCGCTACTAGTGATGAGCCTATACAGATTTCGCGTTGTAGACCATTAGGGATTTCCATTCGCACTGAGAGCCCCATTGTATGTATAAGTATCATTTATTTTTTATTATCCTTATCTTCATAGATAAATTCAAAACTGATTTCTGTGATATTAACAACTACTATTTTGTATCTCATAGGAGACTACTAGTGCACATGAGGTCCGACGAGATAGTTATGTAGATTTGATGACATGATCACTCACTCTTGAGGAGGAGCCTACAATAGTAAGTTGTAGTTTTACTTCATGATTAAATCTGTTATAAATTTAACATGCTATGAATTATAATGTTATAGTTTAAATTGTAGATTCATTTGACAAAGGTATTTGAACATATACAACCCATAATCAGAGAGGTACCAACATTGCCGAGGGCATACGAGAGGACTCCTGACTGGCGTAGGAGGTCGACAAGAGAGGTATTTATTATGAAATTTTGATAGTATTAATCTCCATTACAAAAAAGATCATTATGCATTTGAGTAATTCAATGTTAGATACATAGAATCATATAAATTTAGTAGTCTAACTTTGGGTTTTCCTTTTTTGTTTATGTAGGAGGCATCCGATCCACCTAGTGTAGCAAAGAGGCTGCATTTTGATCATCCACCAGCACCCTAGGATAGTATAGTTGTCGTAGGATGCATCATGAGACATTTTGAGATGGCATATGCCACATTGTATACAGAAATATTGATATTATACACATTCTGATGGCATGATCAGCCACATTTTGTATATGGATCTATGTATTTTGATATATATTTGAGTACTTTGTCTATGGATACATGATCTTTGATATATATTTGTGTAAAATTTTGTCTATGGATACATGTATTTTGATATATATTTTTGTCATTCATGTGCACAATGATATACATATTAATTTAGAATCTAGTATTGTTCAATTTATTGTGGATCATGTGTCATGCCCTAAATTTTACTAGTAAAAACACAACAATTTTTTATTTTTTAAAATTTTTTTTGTAGCTTATGAAGTCGCATAAGAAATTACATTTTGTAATACAAGGTTATCATTGAATAGGAGTTCAAGGCTCATGTGGATAGTGTCATCTAGTTGTAACATTTTAGTCACAGGTGGTTTTCAAATAGATTGGATGACAGTCTAGTTCAAGTTAGCGTCACGAGTCAAAAGAGCAAGTTCAAGATACAACACTCATAAATTAGTGAGGTAATTCATATCCTAACAAGCCTCTGATACTAATATTCTATTAGGGTCTGTCAGTTGTATCATATGGACTAGGTCGTGATTCTAGCATGTAAGGGAAGGGGATCGAAATTACTTATTATCCTCATTACCAATGTACACACATTCATTAATCATTATAATATATATTAATGTGAAAATTACTATATGGTGTGGAAGTGTAGTATATCTTAATCGATTAAACACACGTATCTAGAGAATTTAGATTTAGTACTCATCACATGAGCACCCTTAGTCAAATAAGAAAATGTGCACTTATCTACCACACTATATCGGATCTAACCATTGGAAATTAGAAAAGATATGCCCCAAAGGTAGCTTCAAAGTCTACATGATGGAGAAGGGGCCACTTGTATTGATAGTATCCATCATTCAACACACACTATACACAACTTATGGAATAAACAATTTGTTTTATGTGCCAAATGTGTATCATGTGCTTGCATCCATATCTTACTGGTTACAGGTCCTCTCAAAGATTGGACCAATACTGAGTCATTTTCTCCCTCTTTACTCTATTTAGTCATCCTTATGCATTATATCAACATTGCTTCCTCACCAAACTAGCACTCACTACAGTTTCCTAAACACAAAAATTACTATTTCAATACATAAATTAAGCTCACTCTAACAAAAGACAATTACTAACTATCTAGCTCATCAACTACTAACTAATCTAGCTACATTGCCATGCTTTTACATTTACTATTTTAATTACTATAATTACTATACTATTACATTTACTTTTTACATTATTACATCTAATTATTCACCATAAGCTTACTTTCTCACTATCAATATTATTATTATCAAAGCATGTTAAGATTCAAAGTAGTTTCATAGTACAAATTAGTAAGCACATAAAATGAGGAACTCTTAGTAAGTTTAAGGGCCAATTCAAAGTACTTAACTCAATAATAATTCACGATCAGTATTTAAATACATCCTACTACACCATCGTATTGAGTGTGTCAATTTAAATTTGTTAGATGAATTGTTTATGCAAGGATTAGGTGCAAGCATATAAATAAGGTTTGTATATAACATACCTTGTCATTCTGACATATATGTATTCATCATTTCATGGAACTAACATAGTAAAATGTGGTGTACATGAATCATATTATCATTAATTATACATAGGGTACATGAGCTGACGAGCTACCTCTAATGACATGCCTATTGACCCTTATTACATACTAGCTAACTAATGCTTTATTCCTACACTACATTTTCAAATTGGTATATATATTCTATCGACTTTGATATTCTACTAATATCTTCAATCAAATCCAAAACATTCATTATCTAACTAACATTCCCTCAAGCCAAATATAAAATTCACCCGACATTAAATCCAACATCTACACAGGTTTGTCATGCATTCAATTCTATCTAGTAACTCGTATCTATCAATGTGCTTTATTGATTAGATAAAACTAGATTTGAGTTATTATTTTAATCCACCATCCATCCTTATCCTTGATTATCCAATCCCATCATCCCGAAAACTTACTTCATATTAACCCTATTATATCTACATCCAACTATCCTAATTTACAGTCTTAACACTAATTTAATTAAACCCTCCATACTTAACATCATGTTCAATTATATATGCATTCTCATAAACTTATTTATTTCATTTAATTTATTTTCCTATATTGAGCTTTTCCATTACCATATGGTTTAATTATTACATGTTTCTAAATGAGCCCCTTAATATAAACATTAACCTTAAACTAATCTCAAATACACTAAGTGTCATTATCCTCTACTCAAGACTTGAAATGATTAAATAATTATCTGATAAAAATAAAAACAAATCTAAAGGGTGAATCTCCTATTTATCTTAAATCCTCATCATTGCCTAACTCTTACTAAGGCCACATTTCTTCCTACACGTGGTCACCACAAGGTCCCATGTGGGTCATGTGCAGAATTTTGACTAATCCAAGCCTTAGGACATCTTTTTCCCATCCCTCCAATCAACAATCCTAATGTGAACAAGTCATTTTAAATGTCAACTTGACATTATCCTAAGTACAAATCCCTTGGGATAGCTATCCCACTCCCCCTTAATTTCAAGTCAACTACCTATGCTTGGGAACATGTGACACTGCTACAAGAAATTTCAAGTCAACTATCTATTCTTGGGAACACGTGACCACTGCTGCAAGGAGGGGATGACTAGTGCATAAGACAAGGATGTGACATAAACCCTTTCTCCTATGCACCCAAGACTATTACTGGGGATGAAACCCCTTTTCAAGGAGGCAAGCTCAAGGATAAATTTTTTGACATGACATGTTAGAATGAATGTCAGATTTAACAATACACCTTGGGGAGTGGAGAAAACTTTTTGCATTATGATGGCTTAGGAAATGTTGGGGGCTATTCTAGAAGGGCGGTCAAGATCAATCTTGGCTTTTATTTTATTTTTGAGTTAAATATTTAAATTTGTCATATTCTCTAACATGCACACTAATATGCCTTTATTTTTTTAATTACTAATTTATTATTTGAGTGTTGGATGTGACTTAGAGGTCACAAGATTGTAATGTGTACCATTCTGTCACTTAGGAAATATATTAGTCTAGGACACTCATTAGTCTCTATATGCTATTATTATTATTTTTATTGGATAACAGTCTAGAATTTGGGAATATTCTTTAATATTTTATTGCTCTGTATTAAGGAAGGGATTTATTTTCCTTTACCATACATTTTCCAGAGAGGAAAATGCATGCCTACAACAATGTATCTCATAGATTTTATTATGTCTTTTCTTACAAAAAACTTCATTTTGTTATATCATGAAATTAATTTGATGATTTCCTTGCTTAGAATTGCATTAAGATTGGTAATTAAAATCAATGTTATCCATGCATGTGATATGAACATAAAATTTTCCTTCCAAATTATTGAGTGCACAACAAGATTGTAAGCAATCTACTAAGTTTTAAATTTATACAATCAATGGTATCACATAACATCTATGGATTGTTATTATCAACTAGTCATTTACAATACCACAAGGAGAAAACTTTCTTTCACATTTTCAAATGATAACAATGATGTCAAAGCAAATCTACTACTCATACCAATGCTTTCATAACAATATAAACTCCAAATGAAACATGCATATACAACCTTATCAATTATTTCCTCTACACGTACATTCGGTAACAATGATACAATCTCCTTCCATAACAATGGGGCAACATAAGGGACTTTCCAAAATCATAAGGAACATGAACATTGAAAGATATGGACAATGAGTAGCATGAAAATTGTCCAACATGATCGTTGAGAACATGAACAAGCTGGTGAATCCTCTTTCACAAATGAGGGCACAATGTCAAGTTTTCTCATCCAACATCAATCTGCAAGATGATCATTCCAAGGAATTTCCATTGCTCCCTTGGACACAAATCTACATATGCAATGCAACAAAATAGCAAGGACTATGGGTTCTTTCCAACCAACCATAGGCCTCAAAGAGACCACCCCCGCACTAGGGAAAAAGGCTCAAACTAGGATACACATACAATCTTTCAATGCATAAACATTACATTTCAAACTTGAAAAATTCCCCCCCCAAGGCTATTTCAAAATGTCTTCACAGATGGAACCATAAACATAGGGTGAAGGTGTGTTCTAAAATAGAGACTTGCCATACCAAACCATATCTGCAATAAACAATTTTCATGCCCTGTCGAGGCTATCATAATTCAGAAAATTTCATGCCCTCTTAGGGCTATCATAAATCAACAATTTAATGCCCTCTCGGGGCCTCCACATTTCCTCCTCCAAACCCACTACCATAAGCTATAACTCCTCAAACTTCCTTTCTACACCATACTTTCCTTATCACCCCCAGCAAGATATGAATGGTTATGGCATACAATGGAGCCCATACTCCAAGGTTCTCAATACATTTTTTGAACCCAACTTAAGCCCTTCACCCTGGACTTCTCTTCCCTTCCCACAAGGGTGAGTGTAAGTCCCACGCCCATAACAACACTCAAGCACAAAACAAGAAAACAAAACCAAGTAGAAATAAAACAAGAAATTTTCAAGAGCACATCACATTTTCACAACACAATATCAACACCCATAATACAACAAGGAAATAGAGGAAATCCAAACCTCATACTCACAATACTCCACACAATACAACAAGATGCACAATGGTGTCACACTAATCTACATGAAATGAACACCATTCAAGCACTCACATGAATGCTACTCCACAATGCAATGCAATGCATACTCCATTGATAAACTCCAAATTTTCATATTTGCTTGACCATGCTACAAGAAAGAAATAAAAAAGAAGCGATTTTGAGATACCAACATTGGTCCAAGCTAGGGTAAGGATAGTTGTAGTAGAGCTCCCCTAATGTCCCTCCAAAACTTAACTGTCTCTAAAATTAGAGAGTGGGCAGACACCCCACTAACTTATTTTAGCAAAAACACTAAGCCACTACTTCTTAAAAACTTGTCTCCTCTAACGATTCATTGATATCCCTCACAAGCTCTGAGTTATGACCCTCGAAAGATCGACCTCAAAATGCACTTAGAGCACCTTGGAGACTCCTCGGTATGGGGTGGCTGCAAATGATGGATGGTCTCTATGGCTAGAACAAGGGTGTGACTAGGGTTCACCCGCCCATCCAGAGCTAATGGAATTGACAATTCGATGCCAAGATTGGCGGTTTCAAAGTTACGCTATGGTGCACCTATGAATTGAGGCACATTGTGAGTTTTGGCATCGAGCGAGATCGTTGTGCCGAATCCAAAAAAAATGTGATCTCTCAAAAATGAGATAGGTTATTTTAGGCCTCAGTATCACCATCCTGTAGCATTTGAGAGTTCATCGATAGCCCTCACGAGCTTTGAGTTATGACCCTTGAAAGATCGACCTTGAAATGCACTTAGAGCACCTTGGAGACTCCTCGATATGGGGTGGCCGCAAATGATGGATGGTCTTTGTGGCCAAAAAAAGGGTGTGACTAGGGTTCACCCACCCATCTAGAGCTAATGGTGCTGATGATTCGATGCCAAGATCAGCGATTTCAAAGTTACGCTATGGTGCACCTATGAACTCAGGCACACTGCGAGTTTTGGCATTGAGTGAGATCGCTGTGCCGAATCCTAACGGAATGTGATCTCTCAAAAATGAGATAGGTTATTTTAGGCCTTAGTATCACCATCTTGTAGCATTTGATAGTTCATCAATAGCCTTCACAAGCTTTGAGTTATGACCCTCGAAAGATCAACCTCGAAATCCACTTAGAGCACCTTGGAGACTCCTTGGTATGGGGTGGCTGCAAATGATGGATGGTCTGTGTGGCTGAAACAAGGGTGTGACTAGGGTTCAACCACCCATTCAGAGCTAATGGAACTGATGATTTGATGCCACAATCAGTGGTTTCAAAGTTACGCTGTGGTGCACCTATGAACTGATGCACCCTACAAGTTTTGGCATCGAGCGAGATCGCTAGCCAAATCCAAACGGAATGTGATCTCTCAAAAATGAGATAGGTTATTTTAGGCCTCAACATTAGTGTCCTGTAAGATTTGATCATTTATCAATATCCCTCATGAGCTTTGAGTTATGACCCTCAAAAGATTGACCTCAAAATATACTTAGAGAACCTTGGGGACTCCTTAGTACGGGGTGGCCACGAATGATAGAGGGTCTCCCTGGTTAGAACAAGGGTCTCACTAGGGCTCACCCACCCACTCAGGGCTAATGGAACTAATGATTCAAATAGTTCTAGCCGTTAGAAGTTAGATTATGAAAATTTGTCAAGAAAATTGCAAAAGTTGCTAAGCAACTTTTTGCAATTTTTGCGCTAAGACAAAATTTATTGCAAATTTGATTGCAAATAGACTCTACAAACTCCTAGGGACCCTAATAATGTTTTAAACATCTAGACTTACCTAAAAAACATGGAATTTACCAAAAATTCACTTTATTGGACCAATTGATGGCCAAGGCTTATATTTGCACCATGGGGTCTTGTGTCCATTGCAAATGTGGATGGTCAGAGGGAGATCATTAGATCTATCCCTATACCTTATTACATCAAGAAAAGAAAAATAATTAGGTGCTTTGCACTAGTGTTCCCTTTATTTCATAAAATTTAAACTATAGAGTTTCCTTCCAAAATGCTCATGTAGCCATTACATTCAAGATTTCATTTTTCTAAAGCAATAAGCTAAATTTTAAGTGACTTATTGAATGTTTCAGCTTATGAAATGACTTGAGATTACTATGAGACCTTATTAGGACCTATGTAATGACTCACTTACCCTATGCAAACCTAGAAATTACTAAAGTTCAAATCTCATGGTCCTTTACAATTTTTCAATATGAAAGTCTTTCAAAACATTATACAATATTATGACTCTTTATGCTTTCAAATGCCATGACTAGTTGCAAAATGGAAGAAATCAAGTATTCTAATTGTTCATTCGTACTTTTGAGATTTTTCTTATTTGATTAGTTTGATAAAAATAGTTTTAATAATCATAATGTTAGCTTTATGTCAAATAAGGAAAAAACCAAATTTGTAATAAGATATCTGCAAGCAATTATCTTTCATATAGTTATAAATGCTCTTAAATTTGTCCTTATAGCCTTGTATCACATGCAAATATGATTTGCAAGAACTTGTTCAATATCTTCCTCTTATAATTCCTTACAAAGAACCTACCAAAATACAAATTAGAATGTGCAACTAATTTAACATGTCTTTTTCGTTATTATAAAAACCATATACAAAAATAGTTCACATTTAACATCATAATACATCATAAATCTTAGGAATTCTCCCCAATACACCCCCCCCCCCCGCCGCCCAACTCTTCATTATGTACCTACATTCCAATATCATAAAAAAATTAGTAACTTATTGTATTAAACAAGATAATCATCAGTTCATTGAATCATTTTGAAGAAAATAAGATAAGAAGTAAATATACCTAGTTGAGTGTTCCAATAGGGTCCTCTCTCTATTTTAGGGTCTCCAATAGGGCTTCACAATCAATATTAGCAATAGTAAAAAGTTCTTTTACTTTTGGTCTTCCTTGATGCTTCAACAACTTTACAATTGTTGCTATAATAAGATGTGAATATATGAGAATTATTTTGTGCTTCTGATAGTCTTCGAATGCAAGAATTTCATTCCTTCTAAGCATATATGTCCGCAGCCATGTTCCAGTGACAACCACTAAACCAGTAGGATATGTGAATCCATCATCATCTATGATTGGCTGTGCAAGTTTTTGTTTACCTCTTACACAATGTGCTAACCAATAATCAGATTTCTCATCATTCCCTTGTGGTGCAACCAATGCAAAGACATATCCTGGCTAAAGTAGATCTGATAGATGGTTATGGTCAAGTGAACTTTCCATGTCATCATTTCTGATAGAGGATATGATAGAAAATGGAGTAAGATAATGTGGAGCCATGTGTCCACCCACTCCCTTGACTCACAGTGATCCCAATCACACTGAAAACAACTAGGACAAAAGCAAGCTAGCTATCGTGTCCAAATGGTCCATGTACTAGAATCAGAGCTCTAGAATGAATGCATTTTTGATGAGTCTCTCACTATAGCACAATCTAATATATTAGCTATAGACCCTTCCTCAACCAACCAAAAGAACCTGCGTACCACTGAATCAAGAGTCCCCCCCTGTGATAATGCTAAACTACACCAATCAACAATGCTACGAGCATCAAGAAGCTTTTTTGCTGAAATTTTCAGTTGCTCCTTGACTAGAGCTCTCTTCACACATGCCCCCGCTCCATCATGTTCCCCTTTTCAATGGCTAGACTAAAAAAACTCCAAATATGAGGCACCCCTCTCTCTATGTGCATCCTATACAACCAATAAAACATGCGAGCATTCTTGAATTGACCTGTATAGTTATTTGACCAAATGATATGTCTATCCATAGCAATTGCATGCTCATGTAAGAAATCAAAATAATTCTTGAAACAATGTTGCACAAACTTGTGAGAGTGAGATCTATCACCACTCATATAAAAATGATACTCTCTAATAATCTTTCGATTATCTTCCGCACTATCAGGGGCATGTCTATATGTTATGTGAACAAAAATAGCAATCTGAATAGAGTTGTAATACTGATATTGTGTCTCATTTTGAGGTTGCAATGTATAGTTCTCAGCAAAATTAACAACTAATATAATAGTGCCAATGGGAAAAGTCTCCTTGCACATTCTAAATTGTTCATCCAGCCACTGAGACCTGTGACTATGTCTTGCATACTTGTAAAAAAGATTTTCCTTGAAATCTAAAATTAAACTAGCCACACTAATATCTTTTCCAACCAATTCACATCTAGAGCTCTCACCTCCACTCTTCAATGTGTATTTCACCATTTCATATACCTTTTTTTTCACTATTTTCTTTCCAAGATCTTGTTTGCACCCCTAATGAAAACATGTGTCAAACTTGGATAAGCCACTACATTCTGAACACTTCTCATTTAAGCAAGCATTTCTATAAAAGAAACAATCATCAACTCTACGACATAAAAGTTGATCTAGAAAGTCTCTTGATGATTTTGGAAGCCCACTAGCACCACAATTCTCCAACATTTCTTTACTATGCAAAGTAGAACGGATGGAGTGTAATAGTTCATAGTGCATAGAAAACTCAACATGATATTTGCAACAACATGTATTTCGAATTTTGAGTGGCACACAATAAAATGGCTTCAAATATTCAAAAGTCCTTTGTGATATATGAAGAATTGGATGACTCTCTCTAAATTGTTTGAACAACATAGTTTGACTTACCTCCAAATAGTGTTTAGGATGTGGCGTGCGGTCTTTGATGCCAATTCTCAACTTTAACACATCTTTAGCATTGGGTGATACTCGTGAGTTAGAGTGTCAAAATTGTGTAATTTCTTCCTTCACATCATCCAATAGCTTCTTATCAAAATGTGGAAGTCTCCCACCAAATGCCCCATGTTTCATGTGGAAGAGGATCATCAATTTTCTCTCGTCAACTAAGTGCTCTTCTCAAAGTAGTACGATTTAGATTCAAATCAATACAAGTTTGTCTCATATATCTACCCTTTCTCAAATAATGACTTACCAAAGAGGTTGTACTAACCCTTTGAGAAACTTCGTTATCCTTCTCCCTGTTATTTTTTCCAATGCTATTAAGAGCACTAAAAAGATTCTTCACAATAATGACATTTCTTTTAAACTTTTGATTGACACAAACCTTCAATTTGGAAAGCATAGGTCTGATCTTTTGCATCTTTAATAAGTGCATGAAAAGATGACATTTCTCTACCATTGTCTTGTTGCCAAAAAACATCTGATATAGTCTTGAAGCCCATAATCGAATGGTTCTTTCTAATTTTTTGCCTTCCAAACTAGTAATATCATTTCATCAATTTCAATTATCCATTTTGGTGTTCTAGAACCTTCATGTCAATTATAATTAGGAGATATGTAATGTTCTTATGCATTAGGTTCCTGTGCATTGTCATGTTCGACATGGTCAATTATGCAATTTGGATTATGACTTGGTAGCATTTCATCTTAAAAAATTTCATTCTTTAAATTTTTAATTTCGGCATTATCATTTTCAATAGGTACATTTTCATTCTCCAATTGTACATATTCATTATCTAACTCTATGATTTCACCTTCGACTAATTCATCGTCAACTTGACTGATATTCCACATATCTTGTCTTTTTTTTCGATGTTCCATTTTGTCTTTTTCCCTATATGTCGCAATGTCTTCATTGGATATCTTCCTTTTGCATTTATCCTTTTGACGACTGCTACTCCCCATTGAGATGACAATTTAGAACACCTAATGTTATATTTTTGAGTTTTTTTCGATTGGTTGGGCCCCAAAATGCACCTTTTTGCAAAACCCGTGAATTTTTTTTGAAAAGGTGATGTTGTCAGGTCTGCAGGGATAGGGATATGTTGGAAACTAGTGTTGGGAGAAATCGGATATCTGATTTTCTCCAATGACATTTGGAGGGAAAATAGACTTTGCTATAATAGTATTAATATTAGAATAATTATTGGAGGGAAACCAACTTTGGTTTATTAGTTATAATATATAGTATCAATATTATTATAATACCTATAATAGTATTCTTATTATTACTATAGATATAAGAGTATTAATGTTTAGTGTTTATTTATATTATTATTATTATTATTCTACAATAGTATATATATATATATATATAAATACTGTGCCATAATAGTGTATATATATATATATATATATATATATATATATTATAGCTATAATAGTACTACTATTATTAATATAGATATAATAGTATTAATATTTAGTATTTATTTATATTATTATTATTATTATTATGTTACAATAGTATTAATAGTATATAAATATGTCATCATTTAATGGGTCAATGGGGGTCATAGGTCAACCTATGACCCCCTTTGACCCATATTAACCATTCTAATATGACCACTAGGGATATATCTCATCATTTAATGGGTCATGGGGGGTCATAGGTCAACCTATGAATCCCTTTCACACATATTACCCATTCCAATATGCCCTTAGGGGTCCTATGACCCTTAGGGACATATGTCATCATTTAATGGGTAAAAGGGGGTCATAGGTCACCCTATGACCCTTTTGACCCATATTAACCATTCTAATATGTCCCTAGGGGTCCTAGGACCCCTAGCGACATATGACATCATTTCATGGGTCGTGGGGGGTCATAGGTCAACCTATGACCCCCTTTGACCCATATTAACCATTCTAATATGTCCCTAAGGGTCCTAGGACCCCTAAGGACATATCTCATCATTTAACAGGTCAAAGGGGGTGATAGGTCAACCTATGACCCCCTTTCCTACATATTAACCATTCTAATATGTCTGTAGGGGTCCTAGGACCCTTAGGGACATAGCTCATCATTTAAGGGGCCGAAGAGGGTCATAAGTCACCGTATGACCCTTTTTGACCAATATGAATGATTCTAATATGTCCCTAGGGGTCCTAGGACCCCTAGGGACATATGTTGTCATTTAATAGGTCAAAAGGGGTCATAGGTCACCCTATGACCCCCTTTGACCCATATTAACCATTGTAATATGTCGCTAGGGGTCCTAGGACCCCTAGGGACATATGTCATCATTTAATGCATCAAAGGGGGTCAATGGTTGACCTATGACCACCTTTGACCCATATTAACAATTCTAATATGTGCCTAGGGGTCCTAGGACCCCTAGGGACATATGTCATCATTTCATGAATTGTGGGGGGTCATAGCTCAACCTATGACCCACTTTGATCCATATTAACCATTCTAATATGTCCATGGGTCAAAGGGGGTCATAGGTCACCCTATGACCCCCTTTGACCCATATTAACCATTCTAATATGTCAATAGGGGTCCTAGGACCCCTAGGGACATATGTCATCATTTCATGAGTCGTGGGGGGTCATAGGTCAACCTATTACCCCCTTTGACCCATATTAACCATTCTAATATGTCCCTAAGGGTCATAGGACCCCTAGGGACATATCACATCATTTAACGGGTCAAAGGGGGTCATAGGTCAACCTATGACCCCCTTTCACACATATTAACCATTCTAATATGTCCCTAGGGGTCCTAGGACCCCTAGAGACATATCTTGTCATTTAAGGGGTCAAAGGGGGTCATAGGTCACCCTATGATCCCCTATGACCCATATATACCATTCTAATATGTCCCCCTAGGGACATATGTCATCATTTAATGGGTTAAAGGGGGTCATAGGTCACCCTATGACCTCCTTTGACCCATATTAACATTTCTAATATGTGCCTAGGGGTCCTAGGACCCCTAGGCACATATCTCATCATTTAATGGATCATGGGGGGTCATAGGTCACCCTATGACCCCTTTTTCACACATATTAACCATTATAATATGTCCCTATGGGTCCTAGGACCCCTAGGGACATATGTCATCATTTAATGGGTCAAAAGGGGTCATAGGTCACCCTATGACCCCCTTTGACACATATTAACCATTGTAATATGTCGCTAGGGGTCCTAGGACTCATAAGGACATATGTCATCAATTAATGCATCAAAAGAGCTCAATGGTTGACCTGTGACCCCTTTTGACCCATATTAACCATTCTAATATGTCCTTATGGGTCTTAGGACCCCTAGGGACATATCTCATCATTTAACAGGTCAAAGTGGGTCATAGGTCAACCTATGACCCCCTTTCACACATATTAAACATTCTAATATGTCCCTAAGGGTCCTAGAACCCTTAGGGATGTATGTCATCATTTAATAGGTCAAAGGGATTCATAGGTCACCCTATGACCCCCTTTGACCCATATATACCATTCTAATATGTCCCTAGCGGTCCTAGGACCCTTAGGGACATATCTCATCATTTAATGAGTTGCGGGGGGGCATAGGTCAACCTATGACCCCCTTTCACACATATTAACCATTTTAATATGTCCATAGGGGTCCTAAGACCCCTAGGGACATATGTCATCATTTAATGGGTCAAAGGGGGTCATAGGTCACCCTATGACCCGCTTTGGCCCATATTAACCATTCTAATATGTCCCTTGGGGTCTTAAGACCTGTAGGGACATATGTCATCATTTCATGGGTCGTGGGGGGTCATAGGTCAACCTATGACCCCCTTTCACCCATATTAACCATTCTAATATGTCCCTAAGGGTCCTACGACCCCTAGGGACATATCTCATCATTTCACGGGTCAAAAGGGGTCATAGGTCAACCTATGACCCCCTTTCACACATATTAACCATTCTAATATGTCCCTACAGGTCTTAGGACCTTTAGGGACATATCTCATCATTTAAGGAGTCGAAGGGGGTCACAGGTGATCATATGACCCCCTTTGACCCATATATACCATTCTAATATGTCCTTAGGGGTCCTATGATCCCTAGGGACATATGTCGTCATTTAATGGGTCAAAGGGGGTCATAGGGTGAGTCATATTAACCATTCTAATATGTCCCTAGGGGTCCTAGGACCCCTAGGCACATATCTCGTCATTTAATGGGTCATGGGGGTTCATAGCTCACCCTATGACCCCCTTTCACACCTATTAACCATTATAATATGTCCCTATGGGTCCTAAGACCCCTAAGGACATATGTCGTCATTTAATGAGTCAAAAGGGGTTATAAGTCAACCTATGACCCCCTTTGACCCATATTAACTATTTTAATATGTCTGGACCCCTAGGTACATATCTCACCATTTAACGGGTCATGGGGGGTCATAGGTCAACCTATGAAACCCTTTGACCCATATTAACCATTTTAATATGTCCCTAGCGATCATAGGACCCCTAGGGACATATCTCATCATTTACTAGGTCGTGGGGGTTCATAGATCAACCTATGACCGCCTTTCACACATATTAACCATTCTAATGTCCCTTGGGGTCCTAGGACCCCTAGGCACATATCTCCTCATTTAATGGGTCAAAGGTGGTCATAGGTCACCCTATGACACCCTTTGACCCATATATACCATTCTAATATGTCCCTATGGGTCCTAAGACCTCTAGGGACATATCTCATCATTTAATGGGTCGTGGGGTGTCATAGGTCAACCTATGACCCCCTTTCACACATATTAACCATTCTAATATGTCCTTAGGGGTCCTAGGACCCCTAGGGACATTTATCATCATTTAATGGGTCAAAAGGGGTCATAGGTCACCCTCTGACCCCCTTTGACCCATATTAACTATTCTAATATGTCCATGGGTCAAAGGGGGTCATAGGTCACCCTATGAGCCCCTTTGACCCATTTAAACCATTTTAATATGTCCCTAGGGGTCCTAGGGACATATGTCATCATTTCATGGGTCAAAGGACCAGATGACCCCTTTTGACGTATATGAATGATTCTAATATGTCCTTAGGGGTCCTAGGACCCTTAGGGACATATGTCGCCATTTAATGGGTCAAAGGGGGTCATAGGTCACCCTATGACCCCCTTTGACCCATATGAACGATTCTAATATGTCACTAGGAGTCATAGGATCCCTAGGGACATATCTCATAATTTAATGGGTCTTTGACACATATTAACTATTCTAATATGTCCCTAGGGGTCCTAGGACCCCTAGGGACATATGTCATCATTTAATGGGTCAAAGGGATTCATAGGTCACCCTATGACCCTTGTTGACCTATATGAACAATTCTAATATGTCCCTAGGGGTCCTAGGACCCCTAGGGACATATGACATCATTTAATGGGTCAAAGGGGGTCATAGGTCATGCTATGATCTCTTTTGACCCATATGAACGATTCTAATATGTCTCTAGGGGTTCTAGGACTTGTAGGGACATATGTCATCATTTAATGGGTCAAAAGAGGTCACAGGTCACCCTATGACTCCCTTTGACCAATATGAATAATTCTAATATGTCCTTAGAGGTCCGAGGATCCCTAGGGGTATATGTCATTATTTAATGGGTTAAAAGGGTTCATAGGTCACCCTATGACCCCCCTTGATTGTTATTAACCATTGTAATATGTCGCTAGAGGTCCTAGGACCCCTAGGGACATATGTCATCATTTAATGTGTCAAAGGGGGTCAATGGTTGACCTATGACCCCCTTTGACTCATTTATATATATGTATATATGTATTACTTTATTATAGTTAATGAAAATATTACGTTATTATGTATATTAATAACATACATATTAATATAATAATATATAATACATATTATATATTTATATATAATATATTACGTTATTATATATATATTATATTATTATACATATTAATATAATAATATAAATTATATTTATAGATTTTAATAAGATTAACGTAATATATTATTATATATTAATAGATTATATTTTATATCTTTACATTATGTTATTATATATATATATAATATACTAAAATATGTCTTTACATAGTAATATAAGTGAAATAATTTATAAATCATAAGCTATAACTTTTAAAAGAATTTTTCCCTCCAAAATGGGTTGGGATTTGAAATTTCTCACTCAAATTCTGCCGAAGCATATCGGATATCCGATTTCACTTGGTATTTACCAAACTTACCCGGTCAACCCAAAAGACATGTTTGAAAAGGGTTTTAATGATACTCAGACTTCATGTAGCCATCTGACAATGTTATTTTGATCAAAATTGAGTGAAACAAAAATAGTTTTTTAATATCACTCTCGAGATTCCATCAAGATCACAAGATGGGATCGCATGGTGGACAAATTGAAGAAGCAGTTCATTCCTATGGACTACGAGCTTGATTTGTTTAAGAAGATGCATTGGTTAAAGCAAGTAGGAAGATCAGTCCAAGAATATACAAAGGAATTTTACCGACTCTTGATTAGAGCGGGGCATGCAGAAGCAAATAAGGAGAAGGTTGCTCATTATATCAGTGGGTTGCGACCTAGCATCTAGGAGGAATTAAGTCTAGTAAGAACGACCAACGTTGAAGAGGCATACCAGTTTTCCCTACGAGTTGAAGATAAGCTAAATAAAAAGTTTGAAGGAAGACAAAGAGGGCGCAATCAAGGAGGAAGGGGAAGCGGTAGATCATCTGGAAGCCGCAATGAAACCCAAAAGAAAAATGAAGATGTGGGTACTAGCAGGAATCAGAGGAATGAGGATTTCAACTGCTCCCATGATCAAGACTTTGGAAATCAGAGAAGAAGAGGTAGAGGGCATGGACCAGGAAGAGGAGGCTTCCGTGGTACCTATTTCCATTGCAATGAAGAAGGTCATCGTGCCTTTGAATGCCATCAACGACAAGGAAGGATAGTTAGGAGAGCTAAGGGCCAAGCTAGGGTTTCTCATGTGGATGAGGATGCACAATCATCACATTCAGAGGATGCAGAAAGAGGAGAGACCTTGGTAAATGAAAGAGTCCTACTAAGTGGTGAGATTGAACCAGGACAATGGAGGAGTTTCTTCCGTACTAGATGCAAGCGTGAGGATAAATGTTGTGACGTGATCATTGATGGTGGTAGCACTGATAACTTGGTATCAGAAGAGATGGTCTCTAAGCTAAAGCTCAAAAGGGAGAAACATCCCCAGCCCTATCAGATTTCTTGGGTAAAAGATGATCATAAGGTCCTGGTAAGTGAACAATGTTTAGTAAAATTCAAAATTGGGAGTTACCATGATGAAGTTCTCTGTGATGTTATTTCGATGGATGTTTGCCATCTATTGTTGGGTAGACCATGGCAGTTTGATAGACATGCAATGCATGATGGACATGCAAAAACATACTCTCTGACAAAGGATAGAGTTCGTCACAAATTGAAGCCCATGAAAGAGGAAGGTGAAAAGGTATGTAGTGTATATGAGCAATGTTAGTATCCTAATAGAAACCAAATTTAAATAAAGATTCTACAAACTAAACAAAATTCATAAACTTCAAGATAGACTAAGATGAGCTCTCAATTGAGAATATGAGCCATTAATGGGCTCTCTCAATGAGAAGCTCTCTTGTTGAGTAGCTTTGTCTAAATAGATAGGATGTATGCTCAAGCTTTATGCTTCAAAAAGGGTTTCAAATAGAGTTGGAATTTGGGTGTGAGTGTATGGTTTTGATGTAAAATGGCTTCTCAAAATGGCATTATGACTTTACTTAATGGATTGTGTTGTTTTGCAAAGGGGAAGGATCCAATTTATAGGCAAGAGGCTTGAGGGATTGAGGGCTAAGATGCAAGGATGGAAAAAAGCTCATGGAGGGCTTAGATTGCATGAGAGGAGAGCACATGGATTGTGCTTCCTTACAGCCAATCAAGAAGTGACACATGTCATAGGGTGAGAGGATGGAGGAAAGGGGAAGGATGAGTCAACAAAGGAGGCTCAAGGGATAAAATCTTCATAAAGACCCTCATAATGACTTGTAAGAGCAACAAAAGGGCTTGGAAGAGTCATTTATGACCTTGTGGGCTTCATAAAGTTTTATGGTTGAGATATTTTGAGGGAGATGAGAGGAATTTCAACTTGGGCTTGATTAGGAAAGTTTTAAGCTTGCTTAGGATTGTGCAAATGATTAGAGGATGGATTAGGATGGTTTAGGATTAGCTTAGGGATAGGCAAGTGGATGGCATTTAATGAGGGTGGGTGAAGGAGGAGATATTTGTTAACTTTGGCTTGGGTTAGTAAGTCTTAACCCATTTTTAGGGAATGTGACAAGGTTAGGAGGGGATTAGGATTAGGTTTAAAGACATCTTCTAGAAGAGTCTAGACTTTGGATGAGGATAAAGACTTTCTATAATAGTTTAGAATTTCCTAGGATCAGGATGAAGACTTTCTAGAAGAGTCTAGAACTTCTTAGGATGAGGATAAATTAGATTTTTAGGAAATAAATAAAGTTTTATTTATTTCAAGGGTTTGGGTTGAGGAGATATTTATTAAAACTTTTTTAATAAACATGAGGATTAATATTTAATCTTAATTAAATATTTTGAGTTGGGGTTAGAGGTAGGAAATGATGGGATTAGCCTTTAATCAAAATTAAAGAAGGATTAGAAGATTTTGGAAGAGGTTAGTGGTCTTAAGGAAATTGGCCAAGTTTAAGGCAAAATAATTTTTTAATTTATTTTGGGTTTTTTGGTCAATTTATTAATTAAATAATTAATAAATAAGGAAATAATGTTTAAATAAGATTTAAACATTTTTGGGAGGGACTCCTTAATTAAATATTTTTAATTAAGATAAAGGGATTTAATGGCATAAAAGTAAATAAATAAATTAAATAATTAATTAATTAATAAATGATGATGTCATCAGGAATTTTTCAGAAAATAAAAATACTTTATTTTCTAAAGGTTTTTAGGTGTCTACATGTAGTAGTGCTAGGATTTGTCTTGTTGATGGAAGGAAGTTTTTAGATGGCATGAAACATCAGCATATGTGCTATGCTTTGATTCCTAGGAAAGATAAAGAAGGTAGTAGTGAAATACTAGTTGAAGTTTCAAATTTACTAGGGGAGTTTGGAGATATTATCTATGATAATGTTCCAGATGGATTGCCACTAGTAAGGAAAATCAGTCATCAGATAGATCTGATTCTAGGAGCTGGTTTGCCTAACAAGGCTGCTCACAGGATGACTCCTACTGAAATAGAGGAGCTAAATAGACAGGTTCAGGAGTTGTTGAGGAAGGGCTTGATTTGAGAGAGCCTGAGTCCATGTACAGTACTTGCAGTACTTGCACCAAAGAAGGATCGAGAGTGGAGGATGTGTACAGATTCTTGAGATATAAATAGGATCACCATCAAGTACCGATTTCCTTTGCCAAGGATGGATGATATTATGGACTGCTTGAGTGGAGCTCAGTACTTCACAAAGATAGATCTGAAGAGTGGTTATCATCAGATACAGATTCGAGAAGGAGATGATTGGAAAACAACCTTCAAGACCAAGGAGGGTTTTTATGAGTGGTTAGTCATGCCCTTTGGATTGAAAAATGCCCCAAGCACCTTCATGCGGCTCATGAATGAGGTACTTAAGATGTTCTTGGGAAAATTTGTTATTGTCTATTTGGATGATATTTTAATTTTCAGAAAGATTTTGGAAGAACATTTACTGCATATTCATAGTGTCCTTGAAAGGCTAAGGCAAGAGAAACTATTAATTAATCTGAAGAAATGTATCTTTGCAAAAAGGGAGTTAGTCTATTTGGGGTTTGTTATATCACCTGAAGGTCTCAAAATGGATCCAGAGAAGGTAAAAGCCATCTTGGAATGGCCTACTCCAAGGTCTGCTACTGAGGTAAGATCATTTCATGGTCTAGTTAGTTTTTACAGGAAGTTTATTAAGAATTTCAGTGGCATATGTGCACCCCTAACTGATACAATAAGAGGGGATAGAAAAGAGTTCAAATGGACTGTAGCAACTACGAGAAGTTTTGAATTGCTAAAGAAGAAGGTAACAAAACAGCCTGTGTTGGCACTTTCAAATTTTAGAAAGATTTTCCAGGTGGATTGTGATGCCAGTGGCAGCGCTATTGGGGCTTTATTAAGCCAAGAAGGTAAGCCTATTGCATATTTTAGTGAAAAATTGAATGATGCAAAGAAGAAGTATTCTTTTTATGATCAAGAGTTCTATGCAATAGTTCAGGCCTTAAAGAAATGAAGGCATTATTTATTCCCAAAGGAATTTGTCTTGTATATTGATCATCAGGCATTACAGTACCTAAATAGCCAAGGTAAATTGAATCAGAGGCAGATGAAGTGGGTAGAGTTCTTGCAGAGTTATACATTTGTGTTGAAGCATAGAAGTGGAAAATCTAATAGGGTTGTAGATGCACTAAGTAGGAGATAGTTGTTACTTACAGTAATGCAGGTTGAAGTAGTTGGGTTTGATGAACTCAAGAATTCGTACCTCGAGGATCCTAATTTTTCTGAAGCATGGAAAGCTTGTAAAGAGCCTGTTTTTGTAGATAGAACCAAGTGGTTAGACTATTTGATTCAGGATGGCATGTTGTTCAAGGGTAGTCAATTGTGCATTCCAAGGAGTTCCATGAGGGAAAATCTGATTAAGGAGAAACACAATGGAGGGATGGCAGGACATTTTTGTCAAGATAAGACCATTGCCATTCTTAAAGAACATTATTTTTGGCCTCAAATTTCACAGGATGTGAAGAAGTTTGTACAAAGTTGTCAGGTTTGTCAAGTTGCTAAGGGGTTTAGTCACAATACTGGCCTATATCAGCCATTGCCTATTCCATCAAGGCCATGGGAGGAAATAAGTATGGATTTTGTTCTTGGATTGCCAAGGACACAAAGGGGTAATGACTCAGTATTTGTGGTGGTTGATAGGTTCTCCAAAATGGCACATTTCATTCCATGCCACAAAACTCATGATGTTGTCCATATTGCAAACTTGTTTTTCAAAGAGGTGGTAAGACTACATGGTCTTCCAAGGAGTATAGTTTCTGATAGAGATACTAAATTTGTGGGTTATTTTTGGAGGACATTGTGAAAAAAGTTGAGAATAGACTTGAAATTTAGTTCCACGCATCACCCACAAACTGATGGCCAAACAAAAGTGGTAAACAGAAGTCTGGACAATTTGCTGAGATGTTTAGTTGGGGATAAGCCCAAGGGATGGGATTTGATTCTACCACAAGTAGAGTTTGCTTACAATAACTCTATAAATAGGAGTACTGGAAAATCAACATTCCAAATTGTATATGGGAATAGCCCAAGGACTACACCAGAATTGAGGAAGATAGAACAAGGGGAGAGGACAAGTGCTGAAGCTGAGGAATTTGCTAAACATATTAAGCATCTACATGAGGAGGTTCAGGCACACATTACCAAGATGAATCGAGAGTATAAAGCTAGGGCTGATCAAAGGAGAAGACATAAGGAATTCCAAGTAGGGGATCTAGTCATGGTGCACTTACGAAAAGAAAGATTTCCAGCCGGTACTTACAACAAGCTGAAAATGAAGAAATTTGGCCCCTACAAAATTCTGAAGAATCATGACTCAGGAAATGCAAATGAGGTGGAGCTGCCAGATGGTATTCAGATTTCTCCCATTTTCAACATTGCAAATTTAACAGAGTATCATGATGATGGTGCAGATGAGGAGCTAGTGTTAGAGGCATGTCCAAATCCTGCTTCTAACAAGGAGGAGATAGAAGACATTCTAGATCATCGTGTGGGTAGGAGTACTAGAAATAGGCAGTATGAAGAGTATTTGGTCAAATGGAAAGGACGACCGATCGAGGACTCAACTTGGATTTTAGCAGCTAAGGTTTCCCATTTGGGATTTCCTCTACCATTCATAAAGTGATAGGGTCACTTTTCAATCTACCCTGGGTGTCTGATGCAGGAGCATCCAGAGGTATAAGGGCAATCCTGTGTCACCCAAAAAAAAATGTACTTAGACTTAGTTTCTATTTCATGTGTTTTCATTTTTGGATACCCATTTGGGCCAAATAAAGGTTCCAACTCTCACAGTTCCACTATCAGTGAGCTAGAAAATCCCAAAAAAATAGGAGCATGTAATTTGACCATCATTTTGGTGACCTAGAAGGTGTGAATTGGCCAGATGAATGTAATTGTGATTTAGAGCATTCTAAAAAAAGAATCAGGTCAAAAGGCCCCACAGTTTGAAAGTTATTGCAACTTTTTGGGTTTTGGAGACCTCTTAAGAATGATTCAAAGTCAGGTTAGGAGCATTAAATGACATTGAAAAGGGCCAAAAAATGGGGGACAAGAAAAGCTGGTCCATAGGGCTATAGAGCACTTCGAGAGCTTTCCGAAAATGTAAACGGTTCATCAATCAGAGCTACGGTTCAAAAGTTATGCCTCCCGGAAGTTCGGTTACCATTTTTGGATTCTTCTAGATTTGCACCGACTTCTAACACAGCTTCTAGAACCTTCTATTTGGTCGGTGGATTCCTACTAGCACTTTCTAGAATGTACTCCTAGTCCTTAACCGTCTGAGGTTTATTTAAGGAGATTTCTGGCATTGTAAAAGGCAGTTTGGAGTGGAGTTTGAGAGGAGGTACTGAAAGGAGAAATTATCTCCAGATTTATGCTATTGTAAGCCCTTAGGGCATGTTTTGAAGTTTATTTTCCTTTACTGTTTGTACTAGCTTATTTTCTCAGTTAATATAATTTTCCCTTTTTGTTGTGTCCATTTTGGTTCTTGGGTTGTGTCCCCATCAATAAACCATTGTCTTTTGTTCCTTTTAGATATCTCAATATCATTTTCATAGCCATCATGTGATTCTCTTTAGGATTAGCAAAAAATATTGCAACAATTCCAATAGCGAATGTAATGGCAGGTTTGCTATGAACAACATATTGCAATTTTCCAATCATTGACCTATACAATGTTTGATTAATTTTAGAGAAATCATCATTCTTTGAAATTTTATGTCCAATCACCATATGTGTTCCAACTAGTCTTGAATATTCCATTCAAAAGGTTTTCAATATCTCCTTAATGTACTTTGATTTTGTAATATATATACCTCTCTTCATTTGTTAAACTTGTAAACCAACAAAGAATTTTATCTCTCCAAATATTAACCTCTCAAATTATTTCTTCATCTCATGAGAAAATGATATGCACATCAAGTTTTGTCCTCAAAATATGATACCATCAACAAATGTTTTAGCTAACAATAGGGTATATGCAGGATTATGGTGGGCCAAAAAGTGGAAAAGTGAGAAAAACAAGTCAAAAAATGTCCAAAAGTACTTTAGAAATCATGTTGAATTTTTACCCCAATCCTAATACCAAAGAAAAAAATCATTACCTAAGAAAATTGGATACCTCTTATATCAGATACCTATTATATTAGGTATCTGATATATTAGATACCCGATCCTTTTCCACCCATACTAGAGTAAAATCATGGAAATTGGAGGGTTTGGATTTATAATGAGAGGTTGAGATTCTCCCCTCCTTGATCCATGTGATTAAAATTCTATTAGTCAAATTTACGCCTTTTTGGTTGTTATAGAATGAGACAAATAGAAAAAAATATCTTTTAATTCTCTTTTTAATTATAGATTGTTGCAAGTCTAATGTTTCTGAGCACTCTAGTATTGACTGCGTTATAGTATATGCTAAGTAAAGGATAGAAAAATCATGCTAAAGAAATGAAAAGATATGGCTATTCAAAGAAATGATACACTCTATTAAGAGGTGGATACCAAAGGAATGTTTGAAGATGGAAATTCCAGTGAAAGTGATGTAGCAATACCAAACATGTATTGGAGAAGAAAAATATTCTGAATGAAGAAGTCAAAGGATTGAAAAGAGAACATGAAATCCAATGAGTGAGGATATGTGAAGTGACTAAATAGAAAAATAAAGTTCAAGAAGAAAAATTCATGAAAGAAGAAGGAAAAAGACAAATGGCTACTAGACTTGATGAAATATCATCTAATGTGTAGAATCTCACAAACAATAAACTAGAAATGATGTATCAATTTCTACTTGCAAATCAAGAGTTAAACAGAAAGGACATAGAGATTGCAAGTTTGAGCTCACGTCCATGAACCGAGGAACTAACTCTCAAAGTGTCCAACTTATCAGCATAGAATTACTCCACCATAATCCTTTATTATGATTGTACCTGGTAATAATATCTCATTCCTTCTGCATGAAGATAAATTGAAAAATCATGTGATGAAGGGCATAAATAACCCAAATCCAGGCCACAAATCTAAATATGCATCAATAAAGAAATATCAATGAGCAAAACAACCCATATCCAAGCCATAAATACAACCTATAAGTATACACTACTTAGAACATGCACAACTTGTAGACTCAACAAGTCATCATACATATCCAAACCAAATATGAATAACCATATCGGTACGCGACCAATCTAAAATATAAGCTAAGTGTACATGACATCAAACTCATATCTCCAAAACATACAATATCATAAACTCACTATGTTACCATAGTCAATATATTATTAAATAAGTCACTCCAAACCTAAACCAAATCTAAATTAATGTCTAGAGCTCTCTAAGAGCTTTCCATTGACTATTTGAAGTTCAAAATTTGACTTCATATGACCAAGCTTTGCCCTAATTTATGTTCAAAATAAATAACATATTACTTTCAAACTCTTTACACCTAACATAATGTCAAAATCACAGAATTCAGCATGTACCAAGTTTTAGTGCTCTGAATTAGCTTTCTAGTGACTATAAGAAGGCCAAAATCTAATATCTTGAGAGAAAGTTATGGTCTTTTTACTAAGATATAATTTTTAGCATTTTCACTATGATGATTATTTGTGACAAAAAAATTGATGAGATTTTTTTGATGGTCATCATGGGCTAAAAAAAAAAACCTTAGCATTTTCTATCAACATGGCCAAACTAGGGCATATTGTATATCAAAATTTACTGAAAAGCCAACTTGGATCCATTGGTGAGATTTATTTTTCCCAGGAGGTCATTTCTACAAGCTCTCCCTAAAATCATCATTTAAATGAGCTATCCAAATAACCCTTTTGGCCAAAAATTTCACATTCCTAAAATATTTCAAAATTCCATCATAATATAAAACTCAAAACCCTCAGATTTGCACTAAACAACCTACAAAATCCATATATCTTTCCCTTTAATTTATCCTCTCATGCATTCCCATGTATTCAATCTAGGGTTACAACAACAAAGCCATAGCTCTTATGCCACTTGTAAGAAAATTTGTAAAAAAAAATATAACCATTTCCACATAACCCATATTAGATATGAATAAATATGCAATTAAAATCCACATGTAAGAGAATTGACAACATACCCACAAAAATGTGACACATGATATACCCCAGGAAACCATCATTGAGAGAAAAACCTAGCATCCAAAAGCATCCATCACCATGTATTATTCAACAAAAATTAATTGCAATACAACCATAGAAGTCTTCAAAACCATTGCCACAACCAAGAAAGTTATGCGAACAAGCATTAATTCACACATCCTATGCCATACTTCTAACCTTAAAAAATGCTTCCTTGGCTAACCTATCAAGCCTAGTCTTGCTCGACTTTCCTTTTTTCCTTTTTCTTATCTCTATAACTACCCTTGTGGCTGCTTATATAGTAGCAAGTCTCACAAAACTAGAAAATGGTATTTACATAAATCATGTGTTACCTAACCCATTGACCCCATATTTAATATTGGATATTTATTTCTTTTTCCCAATATTAAATAATTATATCAAATGTTATCACAATGTTACAATAGACCACATCAATAATATCCCATGAGAATTGTTAAATGTTGCACACCCATCTAGGTGGTTCTAGTTATAATATTAAATAATAAAATATAATGATATTATGCAATATTTGCAACACACATAATCTCAACATCTATTTCTTAGTAGCATATGGCTTTCAAGTTTGTTCATAGTCATCACATCCCTATAACAAAGAGCCTTATTCCCTATTTTGTTATCAACACCCTTAAGAAATTTTAATGAGGCCCTATTTAGACTGTGATTGGAAACTAGTAAAATAGACAAAACATTTTATGTGGGTTGGAATCCCATCTTCAAAAAATGTTCTTTGGCAAGAATCCTACAAGAATTTTTTTTGTAAGTTTGTGTAAGTTTCAACGAGTCTTTGACACGTGTCCTACAAAAAATGTTAAGTTACTCAAAATGAAACATAGGTAGAACATCATATCACTATTAGCATTATAAATGTGTTAAAATGTGATGCAGGAGCATCCTGGGTTGCCTTGTTATCCTGGTCATTTTTTTTTGTTCATTCTACAATTCCTTCATGTGCCTAGCAGTTCCTTCATGTACCTAGTAATCCTTCATGTGCCTAGCAGTTCCTTCATGTGCCTAGCAATTCCTTCATGTGCCTAGCAGTTCCTTTGTGTTCCTAGTAGTCCTTCATGTGCCTTGTAGTTCCTTCATGTGCCTAGAAGTTCCTTAATGTGCCTAGTAGTTCCTTCATGTGCCTAGTAGTGCAGTTTCCTTCATGTGCCTACTAGTGTAGTTTCCTTCATATGCCTAGCAATGCAATTTTCTTCATGTGTTGAGTTACTGTAGAAATTCTTTCATGTACCAAGTTAATATAGCAATTCCTTCATGTGCCAAGTTACCTAGTGTATGCTGAGTGACTCTTCATGTGCCAAGTTACCTAGTGTATGCCGAGTGTTTTTTCATGTGCCAAGTTACCTAGTGGATGTCGAGTGTCAATATTTGGAGATGATTTCTGTGAACCAACTTGCAAGATTTATTTCATTCGTGACATTTATATTAAGATATTTTCTTGGGATGTGTCTAGACCATTGTTGGGTCAGCCCTCCTCTTATGTAACATTCTAGAATAATCTATAAGTTGTTTTGGCAAGTATATATAGAGTATTTAGGCTTAGAGTTAGGTAAGATTTGGAGAGAAGAAGATTTTAGAGCAGAACTGAATGTGCAAACTTACAATTGGATCATTGAATGTGAATGCATTTGTAATTGGTTGTAACCTAGAAGGCCTTACAACTAGGCATGTATGAAGATATTTTGATGAATCAATAAAAGTATTTCACTCTTTTTCCTCCTTTGGTTGTTGTTCTTTGTGTTTGCTTCCATTGTGTTAACTCTTGCAGGGTGGTTTGGATAGCTGGGTGAGCCTTTGGCCCTAATTATTCATTATGTTGCCTACGTTAGTTGGTACCAGAACTTGAGGTTCATCCTTGTGGAGATTGGATCGTGTAGAACCCTGATTTGGATTTGGTTGTAGGGTGGCAGATCTGCAGATTTGATCTATAACTTGCAGAGGGTTATGATCTTGCAGGAACCTAATTTGTAAAGATGGTTTTTGGTAAAATAAATGTTGATGATGCTATATTAGATCAATTGAGACAAATTGTAGCCAGATTAGATGCCGTGGAGACAACCCAGAGGAGAGGAGCACATCTTGATGATGTAAGTGATGATGAAGCAACATCACCAAATCATAATCTAGAACCTGAAGAAGATCAAGATGACAAAAGATTGTTGTGAGTGTTGTCTAGAGAAAATTCAAAGCCTACTATAGAAGTTGTTCCCTATGATGGAAAATTGGATACCAATGTTGTGCTGGATTGGATCTCTGATATGGAGAAGTTCTTTGAGTATGAAAACACTCCTGATAATAGAAAGGTGAAGATTGCAGTCACTAGGTTGAATAGTCATGCATCACTATGGTGGGAGCACTTGCAAATTAATAGACAAAGGAGAGGAAAGGAGAAGATCAGAACTTGGCCAAAGATGGTGAACAAGGTAGAGAACAAATTATTTCCTGCTAATTACCAAGTTAGCTTGTTGAGAAAGATGCAAAATTTGAAACAAAAGGACATAACTATGAAAGAATATACTGAGGAATTCTATAGATTGGACATTAGATCTAGACATGTGGATGATGATGTTGAGAAAATTGCAAGGTATATTAATGGATTGAGATCTAGAATACAAGATGACATAAGTTTTGTAAAGCTATAAAGTGTAGAAGAAGCAAACCAATATGCCTTGAAAGCTGAGGAGATCTTGACAAAGAAGCATGAACAAAGACAAAGAGGTAGAGGTAATAGATTCTAGAGAGGTAGAGGTAGATCCTATGGAGAAAGTGGCAGATCTGATAGTTCTATGTAGGATAAAGACAAATTTGAATGGAAGAATGAAGACAAAAGTAAGACCAAATGTAAAAGTGGTAATTCTTATCTAGGAGGCACTAATTCTTATCGAGGAAGAGGTAATTCTTATTCTAGAGGTGGATTTCACGGTAATTGTTTTAGATGTGTCAAAGAAGGGCACATATATTTTGAATGTAGATCTTCTGAAAGTGGACAGAATAATAGAAATGTTGTGATTCAAGAAGACATTAAGAGTTCACCAAGTGGACCTAAGGTTGGAGAAAATTTGATGGTAAGAAGAACCTTATGTAATAAAAGAAGTGATGAGGAACCTATTTTAAGGAGAAGTCTATTCAAGACAAGATGTAAGATGGCTAGAAAATGCTACAAAGTGATCATAGACCTAGTTACCAAGTTGCAGTTGTAGAGACTGAAACATCCCAAACCTTATCATGTTTCATGGATCAAAGATGAGCATAAGATATTGGTAAGTGAGCAATGCCTTTTGAAGTGTAAAAGTGGACATTACTTTGATGAAGTTTTTTCTGATATTATGCCCATGGATTGTTGTCATATTTTGTTGGGTAGACCTTGGCAATATGATAGACATGTTGTACATGATGGAAGATTAAGTCAATATACTCTTTGGGTAAATGGGAAGAAACAAAATTGTTGTCGTTGATTGAAAGTCCAAATGAGGTTAATTGTACTACCATAAAAATTTGCATGGTTAATGGGAAACAATTTGAAAAGGAAATGAAAAAGAATCAAGTCTTTTTTGCAATAATTCCAAGAAAACCAAGTTTTTTCAATGGAGACTGAGTGCAAGAAAATAGTTTTAACTGAGTGCAAGTCAGCAGTGACTAAGTGACCGATGGTAGTATTGACCAAGTGCTAGAAGAAATTGCAAAGTTGTTGAATGAGTATAACAACATTATTTTTGATGATATCCTAGATGGTTTGCCTCCTGTAAGAAGTATAAGTCATTGTATGGATCTAATTCCTAGAGCTAGTTTGCCAAAAAAAGCACCATATAGATTGACACCTACAGAGAATGAAGAACTTAACAAACAAGTGCATGAGTTGTTGCAGAAAAGTTTGATCAGAGAAAGCTTGAGTCCATGTGCTGTACCTACTATATTAGCAGCTAAAAAGAATGGAGAATGGAGAATGTGTACTGATTCTAGAGCCATTAACAAGATAACAATGAAATATAGGTTTCCTATGCCAAGGATGGATGACATAATGAATTGTTTGAGTGGAGCAAAGTATTTTACCAAGATTGATTTGAAGAGTGGCTATCATTAGATCAAAATCAGAGAAGGTGATGAATGGAAGACTAGTTTCAAGACAAAACATGGTTTGTATGAATGGTTGGTTATGCATTTTGGTTTGACTAATGCACCTAGTACTTTCATGAGGTTGATGAATGAAGTTCTGAAAAGATTATTGGGTAAGTTTGTGATTGTTTATTTGGATGGTATTCTTTTATCTATTAAGACTAAGGAAGAATATCTTGAACATATTAGACAAGTATTATAGAGGTTGAAAGAGGAAAAGTTGCTGATTAATCTGAAAAAGTGTTCTTTTATGCAAGAGGAGATTGTGTATCTAGGATTTGTGATTTCAGCTGATGGTTTGAAGATGGATCTTGAGAAGGTTAAAGCAATTTTGGAATGGCCTACACTTGAGAATGTGAGTGAGGTAAGATCATTTTATAGCTTGGATAGTTTTTGTAGAAAGTTTATAAAGAATTTTAGTGTTGTTTGTAATGCTATGACTGAGACAATGATGGGAGATAAAAAGGAATTCAAGTGGACACATGGAGCTGATAAGAATTTTGAGACTTTGAAACAAAAGGTTGCTAAATTACCTATATTGGATTTACTTGATTTCAACAAAGTATTTCAAGTTGAATGTGAAGCAAGTGCTAATGAAGTAGGAGCTATAATAAGTCAAGAAGGTAAGCCTATTGCTTTCTTTAGTGAAAAGTTGAATGATGCTAAAAGGAAATATTCTGTGTATGATCAAGATTTTTATGCTATTGTTCAAGCATTGAAGAAGTGGAGACATTATTTGATTCCTAAAGAGTTTGTGGTGTATACTAATCATAAAGCTTTACAATACTTGGGAAGTCAACATAAATTGATTCAAAGACATATGAAGTGGGTTGAGTACTTGCAGAGTTTTATATTTTTGATCAAGAATAAGAGTGGAGTTACTAATAGAGTTATTGATGCATTGAGTAGAAGACATTCTTTATTGACTGAAATGAAGGTTGAAGTTCTTGGTTTTGATGAGATGAAAGAGTTATATGATGTTGATCCTGATTTTTCTGAGGCATGGAGAGAGTGCAGAGCACCAAATATGACAAATCACATAAGTAAGTATGATGAGTACTTCATTCAAGAAGGTATGTTGTTCAAAGGTATTCAGTTGTGTATTCCTAGAAGTTCTATGAGGTTGAACCTAATTAAGGAAAAGAATAGTGGTGGATTAGCTGGATATTTTGGAATTGATAAGACATTGAGTTTTCTGAAAGAGAAGTATTATTGGCCATAGATGTATAATGATGTTCAAAAATTTGTAAAGAGTTGTGGAGTTTGTCAAGTTGCAAAGGGAGTGAGTCAAAATACTAGTTTGTATACACTTATTACTGTCCTTGAGAAACCTTGGACAGACATCAGTATGGATTTTGTTCTTGAATTGCCTAAAAAAGTGAAAGGGTATGATTCCATATTTGTTGTAGTGGACAGATTTTCTAAGATGGCTCATTTCATAGCATGTAAGAAGACATCAGATGCTGAGCATGTTGCTGAACTTTTCTTTAAAGAGATCGCAAGATTGCATGGATTGCCAAGAAGTATTATTTCTGACAGAGACAATAAGTTTGTTGGCTACTTTTGGAAGACTTTGTGGAAGAATATGGGTACTAAATTAAAGTTTAGTTCTACATTCCATCCACAAATAGATGGTTAGATAGAGGTTGTGAATAGAAGCTTGGGAAATTTGCTGAGATGTTTAGTTGGGAATAAGTCAAGTAATTGGGAGATGGTATTGGCACAAGCTGGATTTGCATATAATAATTTTGTGAATAAGAGTATAGGGAAGACACCTTTTGAGATTGTTATTGGAATGCATTCTAGAGGTATATTAGATTTGAGAGATGTTGTTGGTGAAGAAAGGAGAAGCACTACAGGAGAAAAATTTGTTGATTTTATGGAGCCTTTGCATAAGGAAGTGAAGTTGAGATTGGAACAAAGTAATCAAAAGTATAAGGAGAATGTTGATCAGTCTAGAAGACACCATGATTTTCAAGTTGGTGATGAGGTGATGGTTCCTCTAAAGAAAGGAAGATTCCCAGTTGGAACATACAGTAAGCTGAAGATGAAGAAATTTGGACCTTGTAAGATCTTGAAGAAGTTTGATAGTGGTAATGCTTATGAAGTTGAGTTACCCGATGACATGGATATATCTCCTATATTCAATATTGCTGATTTTTATAAGTATCATGAGTCAGAGGATGAAGTTATTGTATTAGATGATTATCTTAAGAAGCATATTGAGGAAGTTGAATATTGATTGGATCAGAGAGTTGCTAAGAGTAGGAGCATCCTGAGTTGCCTTGTTATCCTGCTCATTTTTTTTTGTTCACTCTGCAATTCTTTCATGTGCCTAGTAATCTTTCATGTGCCTAGTAGTTCCTTTATGTGCCTAATATTTCCTTCATGTGCCTAGTAGTCCTTCATGTGCCTAGTAGTTTCCTTCATGTGCCCAGCAGTGCAGTGTCCTTCATGTGCCTAACAGTGCAGTTCCTTCATGTGCCTAGCAGTGTAGTTTTCTTCATGTGCCTAGTAGTGCAGTTTTCTTCATGTGCCAAGTTACTGTAGCAATTCCTTCATGTGCCAAGTTACCTAGTGTATGATGAGTGACTCTTCATGTGTCAAGTTACCTAGTGTATGTAGAGTGTTTCTTCATGTGTTGAGTTACCCTATAGATGCCAAGTGTCAATATTTGGATGTGATTTCTGCAAGCCAACTTGCAGGATTTATTTCATTCATGACATTTATATTATGATCCTTTCTTGGGATGTGTATAGACCATTTTTGGGTTGACCCTCCTCTTATGTAACATTCTAGAATAATCTGTAAGCCATTTTGGCTAGTATATATAGAGTATTTAGGCTTAGAGTTAGGTACATTTTGGAGAGAAGAAGATTTTAGAGTAGAACTAAATGTGCAAACTTGTAGTTCGATCATTGAATGTGAATGCATTTGTAATTGGCCATAACCCAAAAGGCCTTATAGCTAGGCATGTATGCAGATATTTTGATGAATCAATAAAAGTATTTCACTCTTCTTCCTCCTTTGGTTGATGTTCTTTGTGTTTGCTTCCATTGTGTTAACTCTTGCAAGGTGGTTTGGATAGTTGGGTGAGCCTTTGGCCCTAGTTATTCATCCTATTGCCTACATCAAAATGAGTTGCAAAAATCTCTATAAATAGTTTCCATTTCCAAAATGAGTGAAGTCCTAATAATAATTCTTGTATGAGTCATAAATTTAATAGACCAAGAAATTCATAAACCTCGTATGACTTAGAATTAGACTTGAGACAAGGGTTGAATCCTTAAGACTCGTACAAGCTAGAACAAAGTGTAGGATGAATAAGTAAAATGATCATATGAGGAAAGAACTTCCTAGATGAGAGTTTTGTATAAAGTACAAAAACATAATATTTGGATTGCAAATTTAAGTAGAAATGAGGCTAGAAAATCAAATTTTCTACCCCACGATGGGCACCAGAAATGTATGTGCTAAAATGGGTTAGACACACATTGTAACATAGTCATTCTATGTTAGAATGTATTCAAGAATGAACATGAGAATGTTCATATTGAAGGATCTAAACATGGTGACCTATTGCCTTCTATGCAGTTGGGGTTTGAAGGACTACTCTCAGAACCAAGAGTAGAGACCAAAAACCATAGACCAAACTAGAACAAAGGATTTAAATAGAACATGAATGCATGATTAAGCTATGTGTTTTTGTATTTTCTATGCAAGTAAAAATGAAACTAATCTAGACGAATAAAATTTAATCCAAGAATAGTAAAATGGTATTTTAAGCTAGCATGTATTCAATTTAACAACTAAAGGTGAGAACAAATGATGAGTACACAAACTGAAAAAGTTTTTTACTCACAAAATTGCATCATTCCAAATGAGAGATTAGAGTTCCCAATATATAGAAAATTCTAGAATAGATGAACGATAGGGATTGATTGGGACTTTAGTTTGAATTGAAAGTTTCCATTTAAGTGGGAGTTAACTATTTAGTTTCCATCTTAAATTCAAGTTAACTCAATATTTCCACTTTTGAATTGAAAAAGAGATTTTGGAGATATTATTTAAATCTTGGAGCTCATATTTTGAATATTTAAATTCAAAAAATGAATATGTGGAGATATTTAATTCAAATATTTAATAAATACATTTATTTTGTGATTTTGGCAGAAGTGTAATTAATTTGATCAAAGTGTTAGGACTTTTAAATTAAATTAATTAACTTAGTGGGTTTAGTAGCCAATATGTTGATAATTAGGAATTTATTAAGATTTAGTGATTATTGCAGATTAATGATTTTCTACAATTGATATTTGAATCAAGTAGAGACAATTAGGACTAGAAATACCTAATAAATTAGGACTTTGTTGATTGATTAGAGATTTCAATATTAGGAGCAAGTTGGTTTATAAGACCAATTTTGGGGTACTCTAACAATACCAGCGAAACCCTTTATTGATGATATATAAGGTATGATTATAGATCAAATAAGTTTGATGTGGTATCTGTTAGACTAGATACAAACCCTAAATATTTGAGTGTTCTTCAATCACAAAATACTTGAATAATACATAACTCCAATGGCAATGAGATGAACAATGTAAAAGAACATATGATGGAAACAAACTCAAATATAGACTCCAATAAGTTTAGATTTATTGTCAATAACTAAAATATTATAAAATAATATTTCTTCCATGTTTCTATTTTATATATTTTCACTCTTTGTTGCACATCTATTAAAAATAAAAGATCAATAAATATTATTGAATATAATAAATATAAACATACTAGCTCTTTATATAAATTAAATTCTAATAATATATTAAAATATGTAAATATGATATATTTAATATTATATGTATTTCTAACATATGATTAATTATTTTACATACATTTTACAAACTTAACAAAAATAATTATCTTAATCTTGAGAATGCCTTGGCAACCGTGGATCACTTGAACCAAATTACTTCATTTATTATACAAATAGTCCATTTAAAAAAGAAATATAATTGTATAAATAATGCAACAAAAAGAAAAGAATCTAATTGATTCTCCATTATTTTCTATGCATAGTGTGAACCCTCCAAATTAAAGCCAAGGTAGACAAATCCACAATTTTTTATCAATGAAGAAGAACTAAATAAACACAAAAAATGATTATCTCATGGGCAAGTCCCTCATGCTATACACTATCATTGTAATATTATTAGGGCCAACATAAATATTATGTTTGACAAATGTTGTCAAACATGACTTGATTGGAGAACATCATCTCACCTTGCTTTTGTAAAATGCATACAAAAGTAATGAACGCACCCATGACCAACAATCTAAGAAGAAAAGAAAAATTTCTACAAACCCTTGGAAAATGATGACTTTATTCTACCTACTACATGAAGTTCACTACTAGTTTCCTAGGTGTTCTTAGATTTACTATTAGAGTTAGCTTTTGCAAAGACTTTGGTATGAATTGCAAATTGGCATTTTAATTATTGAATTAATAGCTTTAATTATATTAAAGAATTTTATTTTATAGACAATCAATAAAATAATAAATTGTTATTAAAATATAATTATCAAAGTATCATTATAATACAATACTAGTAGAATACATTATATTAGAACAATTTTAATCATACGATTGCATAATTTGATATAACTACAACTTTTACAAGTCTTATTAATATAAATGACAAAAATTAAATGAAAAAATTACTATATAATCATTCATATGGCCACAAAAGATGCTATTGAACATTGAATTTGGAAAGTCTTTGAAGTTGTTTGGAATATTTGGGCTCTTTTTTTTCCCAAAGAACTTGAATCTTTGTCTAGAAAATAATTAGTCTTGTTGTTGAAATCTTCTTGCAATTGGAAATAAAGAGAAATAATTTGGAGCAAGATGTGAGAGTAAAACTTCAGAATTTGTGTTGCCTAGTGAACTAGCTGATTAGAAAACATTGACGTGCACCTACAATTCCATATATAAAGAAGAAGAAATTGTCTCAAATTATCAATTGCAAAATTATCATTGAGGTCAATGCCAAGGAAAGCATTATTCCAAGCCAATGAATAATAAAATATAAAAAGAAAGAATTTGATGATATTCTATTCTATACTTGTTGAAGGAATATTTCAAAATATAAGTTTCAAGTTTTCATCATGATGGAAATATGTGTTTTCGATAGATTGTCCATAATTTTTTTTAACTTATACCTAATTGACAACTTATTAGCATTAGCTTTAAATCTAGACTTCCATGTTTCTTTACTCAATTTCCATTGTTACCTTACCCCCTACTAGGTAGATAAGTCATCAAATAGATTTCAATATGGTTCTAGTTTTCCAAATAAAGCTACCTACAAGTGAATCCCTATGTAGAATCAATAAATGCCTAAACAGATTCATGACTTACTTGATATATGACTAGTAAGGAAGACCATTAGCCCTTTTGGTGTCCCAATAGTTCTAGCTCCTAAAAATGAGGGTTCATGGAGACTATCCACATATTCAAGATCCATTAATAAAATTACAGTTTTCTATAAGTTACCTATGCCTAGAATTAAAGAGTTATTGAATTGTTTGGGTGGAGCATCATCAAATAAGAATAGTGTAGGAGATGGGAGGAAATAACTTTTAAGATAAATGAGAGATTATATGAGTGGATGGTTATGCCCTTTGGACTCTCTAATGCTCCTAACACCTTCATGAGACATGCATAAAGTTTAAAAACCATTCATTGGAATAATTTTGTATTTTATATGGATGATATAGAGGCATTTAGAAAAACTAGAGAAGAGAATTTAATGCACTTAGACCAAGTTTTGAAAATACTACATGAAGATAAGCTAATGATCAATTAGGAGAAGTGTGTGTTATTTTAGGAATAACTAGTGTATCTTGGCTTTGTGATATCAAAAGGAAATTTAAGGATGGATCAAGATAAGGTGAGAGTAAAGTATAAGTTGGTCAACACCTAATATGTTGGGATATGTTAGCATTTTTCATGGACAAGCAACATACTATTAGAATTTTATTAGAAACTTTAGCAACATATGTGACCCCATGTTAGAAACAATCAAAGGAGGACATAAGTATAGATTTTCAAGAACTCCTACAATAAAACATTAATTTTAGTTACTAAAGAAGAGGGTAGAAAAACAACCTATACTTGTGTTCTCCAATTATAACAAAATTTTCACTATTACTTGTGTGTTGCATCTAATTTGGCTATAGGAGTAGTTATGAGTAGATAATTAATACCTATATCATTTTTTGGTGAAAAATGAATGAGGCCAAGAGAAATTACTCCCCTTATGATTTGGACCTATATAATTATTCCAAAAATTAAAAAGTAGAGAAAATTATCTACTATCAAAACAATTTGTGGTGTTTATTGATAATTAGGCCTTGAATTACCTAAACAATCAAGACAAGATGATCCATAGGCACATAAAATATTTAGGTTCAATTCAAACTTACACATTTAGATCATCAAACAAAAAAAGGGAAATGCTAACAAGGTTGATGCACTAAGAAGAAGGGTCCTGACTATCCAAGAGACAAAATTATGAACCTTAGGCATTAAGACACTCAAAGACATGTACACCTATGATGAAGATTCATCAAGCTCACAAGGATTACATTGAATTCTTAAACTCTTATCATAATGAATTCTCTAAATATTTTAAATACATTATGGTTTACTACTCAAAGGGGGACAAATTTGTGTACCTAGAACTTCTATGAGGGAAAGCATAATAAAAGAGTAGCAATGTGGAAATCTAAGTGAAGACTTTGATCGAGACAAGACCTTAGAAAAGGTTGGAAGATTCTACTATTGGTCTGAGCTTCAAACTAATGTTAGAAATATGTAGAGCGCTACATTGCATGTGAGAAAGCCAAGGGAAAACCCACTAATACAAGTATGTACCAAATACTACCCATTCCATCTAGTGCTTTGTAATGTATTTCATTGGATTTTATCATGTGATTGCTTAGAAGAATTTTTTTTTTTGATGTTATTCTTAGAATTATATAGAATGACTAAGAAGGGGGGTGAATCAGTTATTCAAGGTCCAGATGTACTAATAAAACTTTTCACTTAGCTTAGTGATCCCATTAAACATTCATGTATGCAAGCTTGTTACTGAAACTTGCAAGTTACTGTTGAATCAACATGTAGCAATAAAAACATAAAACATGAAAATTCATCCACATACTTGACCTAGTGATTTAATGTGGAAACCCAATTTGAGAAAAACCACCAGTAACATGCTACTTCTTTTTCACTTTTCTAAAGTGATGCCCTATGAAAGGCCAACCCTATTAAAGGTTACAACACACACTGTTAAATGTGACCTAGTTAAGGGTTTTCAATCACCCTATTAGAAGTGAGCCTGGTTAAAGGACTTTAGGCCATGCACTTGGAATGCCACCCTATTAAAGAATTTTCTAATTATTGTTAGGTCAATGTTAGTCCAAAGGATTTTACCCTAACTAATACAATTGTTAGATAGTAACAATAAAGCTTTGATCTAATACAAATTACAACTTATCTTTTCAATTCTAGATCATAATTTAGTCCTCAATTTACTTGGCTTTAATTCTTTGTAGCTCTAACAACTTGTTCACCCTTCAAGCATTTGTCTCCTTAAGCCTTCTTGCTTAGTATGCCAATGCAATCACCTCTGTGGTCACTTGATGAAGCAAAGTCCTTGACTCTCTCTATCCTTTTCCACATATTTCCCTTTTTGCACACTTTGCTTCATGTCCAAACATTCCTTAAATAGGAAATTATGATACTTTTCCATTTTCCATCATCCCATTAAGGTTTAGATGGATTAGGTAGGATACAATGTATCTACCTCATATCTTGTATTTACTAGAAACTTCTCCTAGAATCCATTTGAAATCACCTAAAAATAGTTTACATCAAATTTTGTACCACTAACTCATTAGTCTTATCTTCTACCTGGTTCACAAAATTCAAGAAAATGAACTTGTTGTCTTAGATTTGGCGAATCTTTGACTTTTCTAATAATGCAGCAACTTGGCATTATTAATCTTCTAATACTCGACACATGCTGTGTTGCTCGACATCTATTATGAGTTCACTTGGCATTAACTACACCTTATTGACACTTGGAACCTGTTGTATTTTTCTCAGAACCAACTATGTTACTCGGTACACAATAGATTTTTCTTTTACTTAGCACCAATTAATTTTGTGCTTAGCTTGAACTAACTTTTCTCAGCACCTACTATCAACTTGGTCAAGCTTCATAGACAGTCTTAGTATTACCTATTCTTATAAAGTTTCTAAGAATAGCCAACCTTTGTAACTTTGATTGGATTATCAATACATCATTTCACCATTATCTTAACTGATCTTTTTACTTCATTACATAACCATAAATCAACCTTTCCTCTAGGTGCTATTCTTACATCTTATTGATTAAATCCTCTTCATTAATCAACTAAGTGATAGTAATTGGATCTTATAAGTAATTATCTTACCAGCAAATAGCAAGTTTGACATTAGTGATACACATGTTCTGCTTCAACAATCTCCCTCTTTAAGCAATGATCTTTTCAATTAGATCTCAACAATGTCCCTTTTTGGCATTGATGGAAAACCAAATTGATCAACCATGTCACCTAAATGGAAAAAATTTTGTTTGACCAAATTGACTAGGTTAAATTAGTAAGACAATACCAAAAAAAGAAAAAATGGTCTCAAAATTGTTCCTTGCATCAACAACTTCCAACTTCTGATTAAGTTACACAATTCTTTCTAATGACTCCTAAATTTATTTTCTCCCTCTTATAAGGTAGATTAGGATGTATTTTTCATGTTCTTATTAGCAACATTAGTAATTATCTCCCTCTCTAATCTATCATCTTGATTAGTTTCTACTATGTATATTTGTGTTGTTTCTCCCATTTCTTTTCTCCTTCTAGGCTTTTAATTTCTTCTTAGATTTTATTAGTTTATGCTCTTTCTCCCTCTTTGAAAACAATGCTAAAGAAATATCATCTCAACATCTTAACATGCAAATATAGAATTTTACAGTATCATTAGTTTATCCCTCTGTCACCTTGCTTGTGACTGATTTAGAATTTCAACAATTAGATTACTTCAGGTAATACCTAAAGTAAGATCCTTTGCATCAATTTTTGACATTTGACAATTAACCTATTTGATGTAGGACAATCAAGTTGTTACTTAAACAATATTTGATAGGGTTATCACCCCCAACTTACCTCTGAGATATTCATATGCATCATTAGGTAATGGTTTTGTGAATATGTCAGCAATTTGTTCCTTTGTATTGACATACTTCATCTTCACCTATTTGTCTTCAACTAGCTCTCTTACATAGTGATACTTGATTGCAATGTGCTTAGTTTTGGCATGCATCACTAGATTCTTTTATATATTTATAGCATTGGTGTTATCACAATAATGTTAGTTTGTGGTGACTGATTAGGGAAGTGTTGTACATACTTCAAAAATTATTTGGGGTTTAGGGCATCACCCCCACAAAAAAATTAGGCCCTATTTTATTGGGATTTTGGGCCAACATGTATTTATTAATAATAACCCTAAAGTGGTTTAATACTTGTATAAACGGGCTTAGGGTTAGGGATTGTTTTATAAGGTGATGTAAAAATTGGTTCTTACGATAGTATTGAGTTGTACAAGATTACAGATTGTAATTAGGTTGTAATCACTATATCATAAAAATATTGAACTTGTTGTTTGATGGACATAGCCCAGGGATTTGGTGAACCACGTTAAATCTTGGTGTCTTTTGTTCTTTTCTATGTGATCTATTATTTTTTGTTATTATTTATATTTTCATGTAATTGTTATTATTGTCCATGGTTTGATCCTAACAAGTGGTATCATAGTGAGATTTTTTTTTCAATTATCCTCTATAGGAAAGTCTCATGGTTGAGTAGGAGTGATGGAAAATGAGGGTAAGCCGAGGGTTGACAGGTTTACTGGGTAGAAATTTTTGTTATGGAAGATGCAAATGGAAGAATATCTATATTAGAAGGATTTATGGAAGCCATTGGAAGGCAAAACCAAGAATTAGGGATCTATTTCAAATGACGAATGAGATCTTTTAGACAGAAAGGTAATTGGAAGCATTCAATTATGTCTGTCACTGTCGATGACATTTAATATTACAAAAGAAAACACAACAAAAGTGTTGATGAAAACCCTAGCAAAACTATATGAAAAGCCCTCTGCTTCGAACAAGGTATTTCTCATGAAGCATCCATTTAATATGAAAATGACAGAAGGTGGATCTATTGAAGATCATTTAAATGAGTTTAATTCTATTACTGGTCAGTTTTCTTCTATGGGTATCAATTTTTATGAAGAAATTAGGGCTCTCTTGATTTTATGTTCTTTGCTTGAAAGTTGAAATGGCTTGGTAATGGTTGTGATTAATTTTGTTTTTGGATCTAGTACCCTAAAATATGATGATATGATCAGTGCTATTTTGAGTGAGGAAACTAATGGGAAATCCTTAGGTGGATCTACCTTAGAAAGTGCTTTGAATGCACAAAGTCAAGGCAGAATGATAGAGAGAGAAAGTAATTTTGGAAATTATGGGAAATCAAGAGGAAAGTCAAAGGGGAGGAAGTCTCAATTGAGAGGACTGAATGACTGTTGGAACTGTGCGAAACTAGGGCATAAAAAGAAAGATTGTTGGACATGAACGAAAAATGAAGGAGATAAACTAGATGGAGACAAGGAGGCAAATGTGGTAAGTAACAAATCTAAAGAGGATGCTTTGCTTATTTCTTTAGAAAGTGTTGATGATTTATGGGTTTTAAATTCTAGTGCTTCATTTCATGCTACACCTCATAGAGGTTATTTCAATGATTATGTCCAAGGGGATTTTAGACTTGTTTATTTGGGGGATAATGAACCCTGTTAGATTATTGGAAAGGGAAAAGTTAAGATTAAGTTGTAGAATGGGAATCATTGGCTACAACATGAGGTACGACATGTTCCAAGGCTAAGTAGGAATCTAATTTCAATAGGGCAACTCAGTGATGAGGGTTCTATAGTTACTTTTAATGATAAAAATTGGAAGGTTTAAAAAGTTTCCCTTGTAGTAGGAAAATGTGTGAAAGTAGGCACCTTATATCTTTGTATAGGTCATATTGTTCCTTCTACTTTAATTTTTTAGAGAAAAATGAATGTTTAAGAACAGTTGTTGTAGTTGAGTAGGGAGAACAAATAGCTACTGAAGATTCTGATGCAACATTGTGGCACAATAGATTTGGGCACATGAGTGAGAAAGTTATGAAAGTACTTCATTCAAAGAATGTTTTACTAAGTCTAAAATGTGTTAATATGGATTTCTGTGAAAGTTGTGTATATGGAAAATAAAAGAGAGTGAGTTTTGTGAAGATTGGGAAGGAAAACAAAGAGGATAAATTAGGGCTTGTGCATATTAATGTATGGGGATTGGCTCAGGAATCTTCCCTTCGAGGCTCTTATTATTATGTTACATTTATTGATGATGCAACTAGAAAGGTATGGATTTATTTTGTTAGATAGAAATCTAATGTATTTCAAACTTTTAAGAAATGGAAATGCTTGGTTGAAAATGAGACTAGTAAGAAATTAAAATGTCTTAGATCTGATAATGCTGGTGAGTATTACGGTCATGAATTTGAAAATTATTGCTCCACTAATGGTATTCATAGACAAAAAATTCTTCCAAAGACTCCATAGGAAAATGGAGTGGTCATGCGACTAAGACTATCAATACTACTATATATTTGATTAATAGAGGTCCCTCCACTCCTTTGGGTTGTGGTATTCTAGAGGAAGCATGGACTAGTAAGAAGGTGAGTTATTATTTTCTCAAAACCTTCAATTTTGAAGCATTTTCTCATATAGATTCTAAAAATAGAACCAAGCTAGAAGCTAAGTCAAATAAATGTGTATTTTTTGGATATTGCATTAATAAATTTGATCATAGGCTGTGGAATTTTGAAAATCATAAAATTGTAAGAAGTAAGGATGTCATATTCAATGAGAAAATGTTGTACAAAGATCTCTTGCAACAATATGAGAAGAAAGAAGATGATTATGTAGTGTTGGATGATACTCCAAAAGATGATGTTCCAACCATTTCTCATGATGCGCAATAACTGCAACAACAAATACCCACACACACTAGGGAATGTTAGATAGCCAACAAGGAAAATTAGACCTCTAAAAATATTTTTTCCCTCTTTGTATTCAATTTTACTTATTGATGTTGGTAAACCTAAATGTTATGATGAAGCAGTGTGGGTGGATAGTAAGATTCAGTGGGAGTCTACAATGAAAGATGAATTGGACTCTTTGCGAAAGAATAAGACATGAGATTTATGCAATTTTCATGTAGGTAAAAGAGCTTTACAAAATAAGTGAGTTTATAGGTTAAAAGAAGAGCAAGGAGGTAAGAAAATATTTAAAGCCAGGTTAGTTGTAAAAGGATTTGCATAGAAAAAAAGAATCAATTTTGATGAGATATTTTCTATTGTTGTTAAGATGACTTCTATCCATACTATTTTAAGTATTGTGGCTACTAAATATTTTCATTTGGAGTAGCTTGATGTTAAAAAAACCTTCCCTCATGGTGATTTGGATGAAGAGATATATATGGCTTAGTCACAAGGATTTGAGGTCAAGGGTAAGGAGAACTTAGTGTGCAAATTGAAGAAAATTTTATATGGCTTGAAATAAGCACTTCAACAATGGCATCTAACATTTAACAGGTTTATGCATGAGCATGGATATAGTAGATGTCATTTAGATCATTGTGTTTACTATATGAGGTTGGATGATAATAGCTACATTATTTTATGTTTATATGTTGATGACATGTTTGTAGTTGGGTCTAATATGGATCATATTAAGGGGTTGAAATGCCAATTAGCACATGCATTTTCTATGAAGGACTTGGGGGTAGCAAAACAATCCTTGGTATGAATATTTGTAGAGATAAGAAGAACAAAAAATTGACACTATCTTAGGATGATTATGTTGAGAAGGTGTTGCAATGTTTTTCTATGGAGAATGCTAAAACGGTTAACACACCTTTACCTAGTCATTTGAAGTTGACTAAGGAGATGTGTCCCAAGACACAAGAAGAGGACGAAAAAATGTCCAAGGTACCCTATGCTTCAGCTGTAGGAAGCTTGATGTATATTATGGTATGTACTAGGCCAAATATTACACATGCAGTGGGAATCATTAGTAGGTGTATGAATTATCCAGGAATTGAGCATTGAAATGCAGCCAAATGGATTCTCAGATATTTGAGAGGAACATCCAATAAGTGTTTACACTTTGAGGGCTCTACTACTAATTTATAGGGCTATATTGACTCAGACTTGGTAGGAGATATTGATACTAGGCAAAGTACTATAGGTTATGTCTTTACTGTTGGTGGGGTAGCCGTGAGTTGGGTTTCTAGGTTATAGAAAGTTAATGCTTTATCCACTATAGAGGTAGAGTATGTTGCTACTACAGAGGCAACTAAGGAGATGATATGGCTTCAATTCTTCTTGGAAGAATTGGGACACCCTTAAAAGGATAATTATTTATTTACAGATAGTTGAAGTGCCATTCATCTTGCAAAGAATTCAGCTCTATAGTCAAAGACAAAACACATACAATTGTAGTACCATTTCATTCGATCAGTTTTGGAGGATGGACAGTTACAATTGGACAAGATACGTACAGATGACAATCCAATAGATATGTTTACAAAGGTAGTAATAAGGAAGAAGTTGAACTCCTCTTTAGCTTCAGTTGGTCTTCTAGACTGAACATGAATACAAAAAAAATAGAGTCTAGGGTGGTTTGATCTAGTGGGAGCCTCATGAAGTAGCAACATACCTATAGGATCAGTCTCCAAGTGGGAGATTGTTGTTTAGTGTGGAGCCTGATCAGTCCCCAAGTGGGAGATTATTAGTTTGTGGTGATTGATTAGGGAAGTATTATACATAATTTATTTATTAATATTTTGGGTCAACATGTAATTATTAATTATAACCCTAAAGCAGTTTAATACTCATATAAAAGGGCTTAGGGTTAAGGATTGTTTCATAAGGTGATGCAAAAATGGGTTCTTGTAGCAGTATTGTGTTGTAAGAGATTACAGATTGTAATCACTATATTGTAAAAATATTGGACTTGCTATTTGGTGGATGTAGCCTAGGGATTGGGTTAACCACATTAAATCTTGGTGTCTTGTGTTCGTTTTTATGTGATTTATTATTTTCTGATATTGTTTATATTTGCATGTAATTGTTATTTATGTCTGTAGTTTAATCCTAACAAATAAAGTATCATAGGTTTTTTTATTTCTTCCTTCATTCCTTTGAGTAGATGGTTGATCCATACAATTATTATGCAATTTATAGTAGTAACAACATATTCAACTTCAATTGTGGATTGTGAGGTACAATTTTATTTATTACTAGTCCAAGTAACTAGTCTCTTGCCTAAGAAAAGTGCTCCTCCACTGGTGCTCTTTCTATCATCTATATTTTCTCCTCAATTAGCATCAATGTAGGATCTTAAATCAAACTTTTCATTCTTTTTGTAGTATAGGCCAAACTCTTCTATTCCTTTCAAGTATTTCATTATTCTTTTCACTTTCATTAAATATTTTTCTCTGGGATTTGCAATGAATCTTGCAACTATCCCAACAGATAATGCATCATCAAATCTGCTATGTAAAACATATTGCAACTTACCAACCATTGACCTATATAGTGTTTTATTGACTTCAGTAGAATCATCATTCATTGATAATTTGTGTCTTGTTATCATGGGTGTGCTTGCTAGTTTTGAATCTTCCAATCCAAATGTTTTCAGTATCTCCTTGATGTACTTTGACTGGGTGATAAATATGCCATACTTAAGTTGATAAACTTGTAGTCCCACAAAGAATTTGATCTCACCAAACATTGACATTTCAAATTCATGTTTCATTTGATTAGAAAAATCCTTTCATAAAGAATATTGTCCTCCAAATATTATATTATCAACAAAGATTTCAGATAATAGAATTTCTTTACCTTTTTCTATTTTTATATATAGATTGTTGTTATCATTAGTTCTTTCAAATCCAATCTTCATAAGATACTTATGAAGTCTTTCATACCATGTACTCTTGGCCCTTGTTTCAAACCATAAAGAGCTTTGTGTAGTTTACATACCATATCCTTGTTGTTGTCATCAACAAATCCTTCTAACTATTCTATGTAGACTTCTTCTTCTTCTAGTATGCTATTTAGAAATGCAGACTTAACATCCATCTGATAAACTTTGGATCTTTTGTAGGCAGCATATGCAAGTAGAGTTCTTACTCCTTCCATTCTTGCAACAAGGGAAAATGTCTCCCCGTAGTCTATTCCTTCCTCTTGTGCATATCCTTTGCAAACTAGTTTGGCTTTGTTCCTTGTGATTTCATTATTTTCATTTAGCTTGTTCCTAAATACCCACTTGGTACCAATTATATTTTTGTCATTTGGCCTTGGAACTAAACTCCAAGGTTTGTTTTTCTCTACGTGCTCAATTTTTTCTTCCATAGCTTTGTACCAATCATCATCTTCTAGAGAATCTTTTACTATCTTGGGTTTTTTCTTTCTTAGATAGCATGATTCATTCCTTAGTCTATTCCTTATCATTGGTTTAGCGTCTTTGTTTCTAATGATTTGGTCAATAGGATGATGTCTTCTAACATATTTGGACAGTCTTGGCTCAACTCTTATTTCTTCATTATGTCTTTCAGCTTCAAAGTCACTATGTATATTTCTATCAGGTATATCAGCTTCTCTTTCATGCATATCAACTTCAAAATTAGAATGTGTAGTTTCTTCATTCTGTAACTCAGCATCTGACTACAACTTGGTTCCTAAATTCAATTAGGCATTCACTAGCTATGATTTGACAATTACTATAATTTTTTATTAATTCCCAATTTGATTGGTAGCTTCTTCTTCAATATATATTCCTTCGTAGAAGTATACAAATGATTTGTATTCCTCTAGTCATTTGTTTGGTTCAACACCATGAGCTTCTGTGTATTCATTAAAATTTACATTTGCACTTTCTACAATTTTTTCAGTGTTAGTATTCAAACACTTATATTCTTTACTTCTTGTGGAGTAGCCAAGGAATATACCTTCATCACTTTTTTCATCAAACTTGCCATTCCTTACATCTTTAAGAATATTAAATTTTCTCCCAAATACCTTAAAATATTTTACTTTGGGTGAGTATCCATACCATAATTCAAAAGGTGTTGAATTAATACCTTTCTTTATTTGCACTTGGTTCATGGTATAGATAGTTGTACTTACAGCTTCTCTCCAGTATTTTAGAGAAACATTCTTTTCCATCATGACTGTCCTGGCACAATCCATTATTGACCTATTTCTTCTTTTTGCAATTCCATTCTCTGGAGGGGGTCCTAGGTGTAGAAGTTTGTCTTTTGATTTCTCTATCATTGTAGAACACTTCAAATTCTTTTGATGTGAATTCTCCTCCTTTGTCTAATCTCAAACATTTTAGACTTTTACCTATTTCTTTTTTCACTCTTGCCAAGAACCACTTAAACATTTGAAAGGCATTTGACTTTTGCTTTAGAAATATGACTATCATCATCCTAAATTAATAATCTACAAATAACATTATGTATTTGTCTCCCTTGTAACTTTGTACTTCTATAGGTCCACACAAGTCAATATGAACAATCTCTAGTATTTCTTTAGAGTATAAGTTTTTCTCTTGAAACTTGACTTAGTCATTTTACCTAGCTAATATTGTTTGCATATCACATTATCAGACTTTTTCAGCTTGGTCAAACCTCTAACTTTCATCTAATTACTAATATTAATGAAGTTATCAAATTTAACATGACACAACCTTTTATGCCATAACCATTCATTATCAAATTTTACCACAAGACAAGTAGTATCCTCTATATTAAGGTAAAATAGATTACTTCTAGTTTGATCTCCTTTTCCTATTAATTTCTCATTTATGTCATATATCTTGGAAATCTTATTTCCAAGTTCAACTTTGTATCCTATATTACTTAGTTATGACACACTCAATAGATTATAATTCAATCCTTCAACATATTAATCATTATCATATGAGATCTTTTCTGTAAGTTTAATGGAGCCTTTCCCTTTTATTAGACATAGAGCATCATTACCAAATCTAACACTATTTCCATCATAATGGTTTAAGGTATGGAACTTACTTTTATCTCTTGTCATGTGATGTGAGAAACAACTATCAATGATCCATCTATCATTTTTGTTTACACAAGTCACAAGTGTAGTTGCCTCATCCTCATCAGATTCATCTTTCATTGCAACATACACCACTTCATCGTCATGTTCATCAAAGTTATCTTTGCTTTCCTCTTCAGAAATTTAGCATGACTTCTTGCCTTTGTCTTTGTAATCTCTATTATCATCTTCTCTTTTTTTTATACTTATTTCCTTCTTTTTAGTTCTTCTTTTGTGTACATCTTGCAACAATATGACCAACTTCATTGCAATTGAAACAAATGATGGGTAACTTACCTTTGAATTTTCCTTTACCTCTATGAAATCTTCTTGCTAGTAGTGCTTTTAATTGTTCAATGTCTTCCTCATCTGTATCACTATCACTGGATGCATACTTTATCTTTCTCTTTTTCTTCTTATGTTTTGTATCATCAAAATCTTTCAATAACAATTTAGCTTTGAAAGCGGATTCAAGAGTTTCTTGTTTGTAATTGTCAAAGTTAGATAGCTCAAAAGAAACAAGTCTACCTACCATACCTTCAAGGGTTAGATTATTTCTTGGTATACATCTCAATTCTTGAATTGCATAAAATATAATAGTATAAATAGGCAGTAATGTTCTCAAGACTTTACTTAACATAGTATCATCATCTATTTGACTAGTAGCACCTTTTATTACACTAATGACTTCCTTTATCCTAGCAAAATATTGAGTAATATTGTCACCTTCCTCCATTCTCATGTCATTGGATTTACCTTTGAGGTTTTCTGACTTGGCTCTTTGACCATTTTTGTCTCCTCCATGGATGGTTGTCAGGGCATCCCACATCTTCTTTGCAGTATCACATCCCTTGATGTCATCAAATTCTACATAGCTAAGAGTAGAGGCAATTTCCAATATTGCATGATTGTGTTACTTCTTCTTCTTCATATCTTCAGTAGTAGGAGCTCTAACAGGATCAACATATTCCACTAAAATGGTGGATTGTGCATGATCTCCTATTCCTCCAAGATGCAACTTCATTAGGCTTTTCCATGTAGGAAAGTTGTCTCTGTTAAGCTTGGGTACTTCTCTCTTGGACATATTGATCTTTGTGCTTCTAATACCTTCAAACTAGTTCAATTCATAGAAAGCTCTGATACCAATTGTCAAAATTCTTTAGAATAATTGAGAGGGGGGGGGGGGGGTGGTGGTGGGGTGAATCAATTATTCAAGGTCTAGATGTACCAAAAAAACTTTTCACTTAGCTTAGTGATCCCATTAAACATTCATGTATCCAAGCTTGTTACTAAAACTTGTAAGTTACCATTAAATAAACATGTAGCAATAAAAACATAAAATATGTAAATTCATTCAGGGTAAGTGCACCAAGTTGTGGTGCCAAAAAGGTGACTTTTTTTTTTTCCCTAATTTTCAATAGCGCATACATGCTATAGCACACACACCCTATAGCTTGGGCAACATGAGCCATATTGTGTAAACACTTTATAAAAAACCAAAATATTATAAATGGGTTGCATACCTTCAACCCATTCATTTCTCCTCTATTTTAGAATTTGTAGTCCTCACAACACATATGAAAATTGAGAGAATACAAGATTTTTACCACCCACCTTGCTAATATGCCTCCTTGCCATCGAAGTTAGAGATCATGAGCACATTGTATGTTATCTAACTTTCTTTTTTCATTTTAAAATATTTTTAAAATTTTTTTGTAGGTTTTTTTTCAATTTTTCTTTAGATTTATTTATTTATTTAGATTTCAATTGATTTCTTCTTAGGAAATGTAAATAATGAACCAGTAAATCCCCAAGAAGGTCAAAACTAAAACCCTCAACAAGATCCAAACAAAACCCTCCACAACAAGAACAACAAATTCTTCAACTAGAACCAACTGCAAGACCTCCTCCTAGCATAGAAGAAAACATTTTAAATGAAATAGAAAGAGGTAAAACCAAATTAGAAGCACTAATTGGTAGGTTGAAAGCTTGTGGACAAACCAATCCAATGAGAGCTCAATTGGCATCCTCCCTCGAGTTCATTAAGACCCACATAGCTTTTTTTAGTGGTCAGTTAGATGTTTGGAAAGTTAAGAGGGATGAACAAAAAATATATTATGCAAATAAATTATCATATCAAGATGTTAAAAAAAAAGATATACCAAAAGGTAGGATTTGTGCATTATTTAGAAAGCCCGGTGAGAAAGATAAGAGAGGGTACTAAATGGTTCCCTATCCATTGATGCATACATGATGGTATTAATATTTTTTTTTGGGATAGATGGTGAATGGTTTTTAATGCCCCTCCTTGCAATACTCACGAGGTCCCAATGTATTTCTTAACGAAATTGTATTGTGAGTTTTTCTTTGGGGAGATCCCCAATTATTTTGATATATTAGACTCTCAGGGTAGAGGTGGGGGGTCATCATTTGAGAGGCTGGGGGCATGTCATGACCCTAATGTAGTTAGGGCACCTGTGGTAAATCCATAGGGTGAGAATGTGACTATTTCTTCAGTTGTGAAGGAAAATTTAGAGGCCAATGCTCTAGGGGCTATTAGTGCTTTGTCGCAAACCCTCATTCACTGCATGAGTCCATTAGTTGAGGAGGAGACTTTTGCACATCGCAGTCACATGTGCACATCATGTAGATCCTTATGCACATTTGGCAGTCATGTTGGAGATGGTGCAGATGATGGGCTAGTGAATGATTAGTTCTTGAATGAGACATTTGGCATTGACACATAGGTACATTACAATTATAATAAACTAATTTTATCACATTTCATATTTATAGTGAATGACTAATTAATTAGCATGTATTAACATTGTTCAAAATTCAGGGTTAGAGTGTTGGTGGCCCTAGTAGCGATCCCCTAGCCCCATTTTTAGTCCCATAGATGAGTCTAGAGGTATGTATCGATTTAATCACTTAAATGAATACATATATTTATTAAGTAATCATATGAAGGATTGAAAAAAACTTATGCATGTGTATCAGTTCTCTACAAGACTATCGATATTCACTAGACTCCGAGCCTAGACATGACACGAGCTTCATAGAGGTACATTTGTTTCATGTTAATTTAATTCATTTGATTATATTTTTTTCATATTTCATGTTACATTTAACATGTATTATATGACATGCAACTCTTGAAATTTGAGACTCCTCATCTTCGGTAGTCCATCGATTGTGGAGTGGCTACAACTATGGCTAGTTCATGACCATTAACTGAGGTATGAAAGAATTTTCTTGGTTTTAGTTGTTGTTTATAATATTTAGTATCAAAATTTCTAATTTTATTTATAAGTAATTATATTGATTTAATTGTTGTAGGGTCTTGTCACACTTGATTGTCCATGAGCCTTTGAGGTGGACTTGTAGAGCAACTATATGATAGCGGTAAGAAAAAAAAAAGTGTGTACACATATTTGATTTCAATGTATAATAATTATTGATTCATATCTATTTTGTTTGTATTAACTCAAGTTAGAGAAGAGCCTCAACAAGAGGATGAGCGAGCATGTGAGGAAGACCCTGTCATCGCTACCATCTCCCTCCACACAATGATCGAAGACCTCTAGAGATTTGTTTCCTTCCCCTTGTGGAAAGGAGAAGATATAGTTGATAGACATACATGTATAGGCATCATTGGACATATATGTTGGATTTTATGTTAGTGGACATATTCGATATATATTTGATGTATATATGACATTTTATTTTTGATGTATGACATTTATTTGATGCATGACATTATTGCTTAATATGTGATATGTTTGTTCATGTATGACATTATTGGATATCATAATATATTATGTGTTTGTTAATGTATGACATTATTGGTTATCATTTTATATTATATGTTTGTTCATGTATGACATTATTGGTTATCTGATGCAAAGCCCTCCATTATCACCTTAAGTAGGCTAACTCAAGTCAAGAATTCGACAAGAAACTTGGAATCAACTCAAGGATTTAGTCCTAATCAAAGGTCAAATTGAGTTCTTTGACTTTGTAAATCACTCCCACAACCATACCAATCAAGTTCACCTTCCCACTTCCTTATTCCAAACTCTCAAGTAGTAATACCATTCTAGGCCACCTAGTGTACCTAATGCCTCCAACATACCAAAACTCAATCTAGACCTCATACATTGATCTTAACACCTTAAACCATCTTCACATAGTATATTTCCCATGTTAAAAATTCCCATAAACTTCCATCCTCTCATCTTTCATCATTCTTCTATTACAGCCTTTCTAGACTTGCCTAGTAGCCATTCTCAACCTGAAATCAACATTTCATTCTCAAAATTCCCAAAAAATCTATCAATGTTTTGACACTTTTAGATACCATTTTTGAATTTATTGAATGGCTAACAACCTTAGGTTTTGACCATGTGATTGGTGAACACTTTCATCACCCACTACCTCTTCAATTAGGCCTAATTAGCCCTTGCCTAAAAAAGAAACTCCTATATCCCTTTACTTCTAGGACTCTGCAACCAAAATAGTCTCTATAGACCTTTCTAAGACTTAGTTTTATCAAACTTCCAAGGTCCCACTAGTCATCAAACTCATTTCCTAACAAACCCTTGTTTCTAGGGTCATTAACCAAGGGTTTTAGATAACACACTCTTCCCTATAATACACCACCTCAAAACTGGTTTTATCACCACAAAATGCACCCCAATAGATCATTTGAACCATTATTTACCTTCTCCATCCATCAATTCATTCCCAGCTATGATTGGTGTGGGACTAGTTTCCATTAATCAGTAATTTCCCACCATTTTTGGTGCTTCAAAGACTTATTCTTTAATCCCTACACATGTTCATTGTATCAAAATGATTTATTTTACATTTGACTCACCACACCAATAAAAAAAGACACATTGGTGAGTGAGTCAAAGAATTTTATGAAAACCTTGCACTAATGACTGTCTATTGTCACAATACAGACATAGTCACATTTAATAGTGAATTCGTTAGTCTTGTCACCAACCAAAAAAACTTAAAGAATTATAATAATTTGTATATGAAACCAAAATAATAATTTTCAAATTGAGATCTACTCAATATCACATTGCTAAGTATGTTTGCAGTCTATTTATGCTGACTGTACCCTGGTAGAGACCTCCAAAATTGCAGAGAATTAAGTTTTATTGCTCATAAACTTCATTTTTAGTCTCATACAGTATGAATCATATTCCTCTCCACACCACACCATGTATTCCATCCAAAATAGACATAAAACTCCAAAACCAACTAAGAATAACCACTAACTACTTCTAATTGCCCCCAATAGTCATAATTGACTGTTCACTAAAAAAACATATGAAAATGTTGTCAAGTTGACAACAAAGTTGTCAAATCAACAACTCAAAATTTTTAAACTAGTCTAAAGACTCTAAAAAGGTTTTAAAGACAACCTTTAATAACTTATTACTTCTACCCCCTAATCCCATCCTTTATGGCTATATTGACAATATTTTGTCCATTTTGCAATTTACATCTTTTGTGCAACATTTATGCATATTTTTTATATTAACCTTGAATGACCTATTACTCCTCCATACTATGACTTTGATTAACCAAATATATTACATTTGACTATGACATTAACATCAAATGACTTTTAACTCCTTAAACCTCACTTGTGCCTTTTCGGCCTAAGTTTGCCCATTCTTGGCAGTGTATTACAAATTTGACAATTTCATGCTTCCCTTACATTTTGATGGCTTCAATAGACATGGTTCATCATCAAATTAATTTACATATCTTCATTAGGAATTTATTTCCTTTGGTACCTTCATGGTCTTGTTAATAGGTCTTGGTGTACCTTGTAGTTTCATGTGTCCACTTGGTGCCCCTGCACCATTATCATAATATATTATATGTTCCTTCATGTATGACATTATTGGTTAACATAATATATTATATATTCATTCATGTATGACACTATTGGTTATCATAATATATTATATTTTCATTCATGTATGACATTATTGGTTATCATAATATATTACGAGGTTGCATGAGTACTTGTACCCACACCCCTAGTACTCGTACCCACATATTGGCTACTCAGTGGAGAGTATCATAGCTAAGGACACTAATTGAGATTTTGGATTTTTTAAAATTTTTTTGTTTGTGTATCGACTTGTTGCTTATCAAGCTTAATTCAATACCTAATCAATTCAAAACTTTGATAGAATATTGATTAACAATAAACTTTATCATTGTTTAAGCATAAGTTTATCATTTCCAATATGTCATCATCATATGATTTATGATCTTGTTCATGTTTAAAGTTTTCCTTCTCTGTTATTTGTTTATCAAACTTAATTCAATATGTATTCAGTTTGAATTTTGATACAATATTCATTAGCAATAAACTTTATGAGTGTTAAAGCCATAAATTTATCATTTGCAATATGTCATTATCATATGATTTATGATCTTCTTGTTTTTGTTTAAAGCCTTCCTTCTATGTTATGCATCTAAACATTTATCATAAATTATTATTACAAACATATAAAAAATCTGAAACTGAAAATAGTACATTACATTTGCAAACTTTATCACTATTCTTGATTTGAAAAATCATTGTCATGACTCACAAATTCAGGTTTTCTATAAATATAAAAGTATAATTAAAAATAAATTTTGACATAGCCAAGTAACCCCATCCCCTATTATAAAAAATAGTTGTACCTATACCCATACCCATACCCTAAGTACCCCAATTACCCCTATCCCCATGCAACCTTGTATATTATATGTGGATCTTAGTGTTTTCTGTAAAACTATGTGGTCTATAGGATCTCTTGCTACTTAGAACATCCACTGACCTTGCCCAAACTCCTCAAATGGAAGCTTTATGTGTGGTAATTTTTAATGAATATGGGTTTTGGGACATTGCAGTTGTTAAATAGAAGTTTTATGTTTCATGAGGACCCTTTAATGCATCCAGCTAATTTTATTTTCAGCACCATCCATTGAGAAAATTATTATGCACCCACTTGCATGGGAACAATTCATAGTTTAGATTTCATAATCTCTCCACACAACATTCAAGCCTCCTGCAACAAATTTTCAAGTTTTTGCAACCAAAATCATCAATTAAATTCTATCTAAAAAACATTACTACACCAAAGTTATTATATGGGGAAAAACTCTTCAAACATTTGAGCAGATGCTACAAATTTTTTGTACCCCTATTTTATTTGGGGTTAAGGATAGTGCCTGGATGACATGCACATTGAGTGGACTAAATGTTAGCAAAAGCATAATTATGAATGATAGAGCCTGAGAACCATACTAGGCTAGAGAAGATGAGGGGAAAACAAATAACATAACAAGTTAGATGTTAAACTTTAACTACAATACATAGTATTATTATCCAAGAGGTACAATATGAGATGTTGTATATATTGGTGCTTAATCTACTATCTCCTAAAGAATGGCAGGGCCAAATATGTCACTGTAATTGTTTGTAGTTAGCAAATATGTCAAGACAAGTGCCACTAGATGTGTGTGGCAAGTTTTTAGAAGACTTACATTGTCGTGTTCTCTGATGTGTTTTGTGTAATGCCCCGCCAAAGGATCCAAAGAATTAACGTAGAATTTCACTAAGTTTGGTAGCATTTTTTTTTTTTTAAAACATGAAAGTAAATACCACATATAACTTATGCACCATAATGGAAGCAATAGAAAAGTCCATCTAAAAGTAAACATAACATACAAAACATATTACATTCTTTAAGGATCCCTTAACGTTGAATTACATCTAAGTCAACTAACATTATTGAATCCATCTAATATAACAACCACATGAAATAATAACGATAAGTCCAATGTTTATACATTAAATTTCTAAATGCTCAATCATCTACTGTACATGTCACAGGGTATGAAAAGATTAAAAGAATATACATATGTGAAATAAGATACATCATCCTATTCTAACCCTTGATACATCAAAGTAAAGATAATCACATGCAATACATGATATATCATCATAGAAGCTATAAACATCCATCATAAAGATCAAACATAATAAACTAAGTGCATGGTTCCTCCCAACTGTTAATAGCATCATTAGACCATCATGGGCCCTAGCCATCCCTCTGTGCATAACATTCCAAAATCATCGAAGAGATCATCGGTATCAACATAGTAGGAATGTTACTCCTAACATATACTACATCATATGCAGAAAGTAATCTTAACATGAAAATAAAAGCATAAGATAACATCATCTAACATATGCTAATCATCAATGAAAGGATACATATCCACCATCATGAATGACGCATCAACCACGATATCTCAATGAATCTCAAATGATAAGAGTGGAAAAACACTACCACCTGATCGCGTGGTACCTAAGTGGTCCACTCCCACTGTGTTGAGGAGATAATCTCAAGTCCCAAATAGGCTATCCAAAATCACATAGCACAAATATCTATAAGTCTAGGAATCCTAAAAGTATACTAACTCAAAGGTTCCATCACACAAAACTGACATATAATCCCAGAGGCACACAAAGACATGTAGGAACCTACTATGCAAGTGGGAAAGTGTCATCGCATGTATCATGTACAAGTTACCCTGGCAGTTAGCTAAACTCCACGGGTCCATACTGATCCTCATGCGGCCACTAGTATCCTCTCATACTGACAAGACATACTATGGAATGCAAGGTCACAACCATGCGTTCTCTCTACTCCCATCCTAGTCTATATAAGCACTCGAGGCATGGGCAAGAACAAAACAATTATCTTTTTAGGTTCATTCAGTTAGTATTAGGTGTGAATGTTTTCACTTTTTAACCAACTTACAATGAGTTACCCTGGCAGCCTCTTAGGGCCCCGACCCCCATTGCAAGCCACTTCCCGACACTACAAGCAGATAACCTACCCTAAGCTCATGGAATCATAAATCTCAAAATCACAAAAGATATTCCATAATAAAATAATCAAATATGCATAAAAGCATCAAATGTCCATGAGCAAGCATCCGTAGAAAATCATGATCACAACAACTCTCTATTGGCAACTGAAGTATCACTAATAATAAAAAGTATCCATTGGTTTTCAATAACAAAAATATATCTCAATCATACTAATCGAAGACTCCAAAATGGTTGAGTCAAAACATGTCACAACATGACATCATCAAGAATAAATCCACATTTTAGTCCCATCATGGCGACTAGAAAATAACCAAGGATAACTGATTGATGAACCAAAAATGGTTAAGTCAAGTGTCTCATACATAAGAATCTCAACCATAACAATCTCAACCATAACAATCAGTCATTACAATACATGGGTTGGAAAAAAACATACAAAATGTTCCTCCATTCATTATCCAACTTGGAAATGTAAACTAAGATCTCTACATTTAAATTCAAGTATGTAAATTTAGCAAAGCTAGAACATGTGTTTGCATTGTGTATTCTTTATGCTATTGTTTTGGGTTTTGGGTTGACTAGTGTTGACCAGTTATAGGACATCTACCAGAGGCTTGGGGGTTATGTGATTGTGATGTCATGATGATGTTTTAATCTCAATCTTTATAAACCCAACCATGGTTATGTGATGGAATTCTCTATGTAATGTTTGTAATTACTGATTGTTATAGTTGAGATTCTTATGTATGAGACACTTGACTTAACCATTTTTGGTTCATCAATCAGTTATCCTTGGTTATTTTCTAGTCGCCATGATGGGACTGAAATGTGGTTTATTCTTGATGATGTCATGTTGTGACATGTTTTGACTCAACCATTTTGGAGTTTTCGATCAATATGATTGAGATATATTTTGGTTATTGAGAACCAATGGATACTTTTGATTATCAGTGATACTTCAGTTGCCAATAGAGAGCTTGATGCTTGCTCATGGAGATTTGATGCTTTTATGCATATTTGATGATTTTATTATGGAATATCTTTTGTGATTTTGAGATTTATAATCCCATGAGCTTAGTGTAGGTTATCTGCTTGTAGTGTCGAGAAGTGGCTTGCAATGGGGGCCGAGGCCCTAAGAGGCTGCTAGGGTAACTCATTGTAAGTTGGTTAAAAAGTGAAAAAAATCACACCTAATACTAATTGAATGAACCTAAAAAGATAATTTTTTTGTTCTCGCCCATGCCTCAAGTGCTTGTACAGACTAGGATGGGAGTAGAGAGAACGTATGGTTGCGACCTTGCATTCCATAGTATGCCTTGTCAGTATGAGAGGATACTAGTGGCCACATGAGGATCAATATGGACCTGTGGAGTTTAGCTATCTGCCAGGGTAACTTGTACATGATATATGTGATGACACTTTCTTGCTTGCATAGTAGGTTCCTACATGTCTTTGTGTGCCTCTGGGAGTAGATGTCAGTTTTGTGTGATGGAACCTTTAAGTTAGTATACTTTTAGGATTCCTAGACTTATAGATATTTATGCTATGTGATTTTGGATAGCCTGTTTTAGACTTGAGATTATCTCCTCAGCACGGTGGGAGTGGACCACTTAGGTACCACGCGATCGGGTGGTAGTGTTTTTCCACTCTTATCATTTGAGATTCATTGAGACATCATGGCTGATGCATCCTTCATGATAGTGGATATGCATCCTTTCATTGATGATTAGCATATGTTAGATGATGTTATCTTATGCTTTTATTTGCATGTTAAGATTACTTTCTGCATATGATGTAGTATATGTTAGGAGTAACATTCCTACTATGTTGATACCGATGATCTCTTCGATGATTTTGGAATGTTATGCAGGGAGGGATGGCTAGGGCCCATGATGGTCTAATGTGCTATTAACGGTTGGGAGGAACCATGCACTTAGTTTATTATGTTTGATCTTTATGATGAATGTTTATATCTTCTATGATGATGTATCATGTATGACATGTGATTATCTTTACTTTGATGTCTCAAGGGTTAGAATAGGATGATGTATCTTATTTCACATGTGTATATTCTTTTAAGCTTTTTATACCCTGTGACATGTACAGTGGATGATTGACCATTTAGAAATGTAATTTATAAACATTGGATTTATCATTATTATTTCATGTGGTTGTTATATTAGATGGATTCAATAATGTTAGTTGACTTAGATGTAATTCAATGTTAAGGGATCCTTAAAGAATGTAATATGTTTTGTATGTTATGTTTACTTTTAGATGGACATTTCTATTGCTTCTATTATGGCGCATAAGTTATATGTGGTATTTACTTTCATGTTTAAAAAAAAAAAAAAAAATGCTACCAAACTTAGTGAAATTTTAGGTTAATTCTTTGGATCCCTTGGCAGGGCATTACATTTTGTAGGTGATGACTATGTTGTTGACAAAGAAATAGAGGGATTATCTTAGTACAGATAGAGTTATGTATTCCTGAGTCCCCCTAACCCTTGAGAAGCATTAATACCCATTGTGTCCAATTTTAGAACGAGACATGGAGATTTTTGAGCAATTTGCACTTTTCTCTACCTCTGTCCTTTGGAAGGAACTTTTTGTGATTCCATCATTAGGAAGAGGGTGTCTCTTATTGGAAAACTTAGATGTGTATTATTGATGATCTACTTACTATTGGTTGGGATGGCACATAGAGGATTGAGTTCAATTGAAAATAGAGCCTTTGCAACATTGTGGATTTCAAAAGAGGTGGCTAGTAACGACATGATAGCTTTGAATTGAAAACAAGGTGCATAACAAGCTAGGCAGGAAGATTGAGCTCAAAATTGGTGTCTAATCCTACTTGGTGATGTTATAGGGCTCAGAATGTAGTGGAAAAGCTTGTGGTGCTACTTGTACTTGGTAGTTATGCTCTATGGAATGGTTTGCATATATTGCTTTATTTTTTAAATATTGCTACTTGTACTTCTTCTTAAGATAGAGTAATTGATGCTAAGGATAGTAGCACATGATAAGCCCTATCATTTAATCATAGAAGTTGAAATTGGAGTAACATGGAAAGGGTTGTGGTTTGTAGAGTTGGGAAAACCTTTTCCATAGTTGTGCTTAATGGAAAGTAGGCTTCCATCCCATGACTAACATTTGAAGAAGGTGTAATATTAATCCTTTTACCGAAGGAAGTAGATCAACTTTGAGCCCGTCAATGACCAAATTTCCATGTGGGCGTGTCTCAAAAACATGGGGGATTGATTAGAGAAATGGTACTTTGACTTCATTATCAACTCAACAACATAAGTTTCACAAGTCCATATTCATTGGTAAAAATTATAGTTTTTGTTCTCTTATCTAACAAAATTTGCAAGCTCTAAGCATTTAGTATTGGCTATGTTACATCTACTTACCACAGGATCTATTTGTCCCATGATGAATAGCTATTGTTGAATCACTACTAATTTTTGCCATAATTTACCCACCAATCCATTATTTCAACATACGCTACAAAGGGAAGGGCAATGTTTGATAAAAGATGCTGGCTGATCATCATTTCTATGACTGGGACTTCATTATGTTCTTCCATTGTTCCCATTCTATCTACTTAGTATATCATTCCCTCCATGTTTTGTACATGTGTTTACATTTGTTCCAAATCTTTCACCATTCTCCTCTCTATTTTGACCTAATTTCACACCATGTTTGCAAGCTTCCATTATTCAAATAGTTGTTTACATTTCCAGTTTGGCTCTGATACCATGTTAAATTCCAAAGATTCGGCTCAGCATGCCTGAGAATGTTCAAATTCTCAATGGGATGGGATGAGGTTGGAGATAGGGTTTACCCAACCACCCAAAGCTAACAGAACATACAATTCAATCCCAGGACAAAAGTTGAGAGAGCTTTGATAGTTGGCAACTTTATACTAGCCAACACTACAAGTTTCAACATCACCCGAGATGGGATCAAAAAATTAAAATGGAGTATGATCTCCAAAAAGTGAGAAAGGTTACTATAGGTCTTCATAATACAGTTCTATAGGAACTAGAATCACATCCATACCTCACACAAGCTCTGAGATATGCCCCATCAAAGATCACTACCCTATGGCATTTAGTGACCCTTAGGGATGTTTTAGTTCGTCATGCCTGAGAATGTTCAAGTGCTCAATGAGATGGGATGAGGTTAGGGATAGGGTTTACCTAGCCACCCGAACCTAACAAAATAGATAGTTTGATCCCACAATGAAAGGTGAGAGAGATTTGGTAGTTGACAACTTTGTACTGGCCAACACTACAAGTTTTAGCATCACCCAAGATGGCGTCGCAAAATCAAAATATGAGTATGATCTCCAAAAAGTGAGAGAGTTTATTGTAGGTCTCCACAACATAGTCCTATAGGAACTAGAATTGCATCCATACCTCGCACAAGCTCTGAGATATGCCCTGTCAAAGATTGCTGCCCTATGGCACTTACTGACCCTTAGAGACGTTTTGGTTTGGCATGCCTGAGAATGTTCAAGAACTCAACATGATGGGATGAGGTTGGGGATAGGGTTTACCTAGCCACCTAGAGCTAACAGAATAGACAGTTCGATCCCACAATGAAAGGTGAGAGAGATTTGGTAGTTGGCAACTTTGTACTGGCCAACATTACAAGTTTCAGCATCACCCAAGATGGTGTAGCAAAACCAAAATAAAGTAAGATCTCCAAAAAGTGAGAGAGGTTACTGTAGGTCTCTACAACATGGTCCTATAAGAATTGGAATCATATCCATACCTCACACGAACTCTGAGATATGCCCCATCAAAGATTGCTGCCTTATGATATTTAGTGACCCTTAGAGACATTTTGGTTCAGTGTGCCCGAGAACATTTCAGCACTAGGATAGGATGAGGTTGGGGATAGAGTTTAGTTGACCACCTAGAGCTAATGGAACAAATAATTCATCCCACAATGAAAGGTGAGAGAGATTTGGCAGTCGACATCTTTGTACTAGCCAACACTACAAATTTCAACATCACTAGAGATGGCATAGAAAAATCAAAATGGAGTAAGATCTCCAAAAATTGAGAGAGGTTACTATAGGTCTCCATATCATGGTGCTATAGGAATTGGAATCGCATCCATACCTCACATGAGCTCCAAGATATGCCCCATCAAAGATTGCTGCCCTATGGCATTTAGTGACCCTTAGGGATGTTTCAGTTTGATGTTCTCAAGAACATTTGAGTGCTTAATAGGATGGGATGAGGTTGGAGATAGGGTTTACTTGGCCACTTGAACCTAACATAATAGACAACTTGATTCTATGATGAAAGGTGAGAGAGATTTGGTAGTTGGCAACTTTGTATTGGCCAACACTACAAATTTTAGCATCACTCGAGATGGCAGATCAAAAAATCAAAATGAAGTATGAACTCTAAAGAGAGAGAGAGAGATTATTTTAGATCTCTACAACATGGTCCTATAGGAACTAAAATCGCATCTATACTTCACATGAACTTTGAGATATACCTCGTCAAAGATCGCTGGCCTATGGCATTTAGTGACCCTTAGGGACATTTTGGTTTGGCATGCCTAAGAATGTTTGAGCATTCGACAAGACTGAAAAAGGTTGGGGATAGGGTTTAACCAGCCACTTGGACCTAATAGAATAGATAGTTCGATGTCACAACCCTTTTTCCACTAAATTGCAAATTTGAGCAACTTTTACAACTTTTAACAATGCAACTTTGCACAAAAAAGTGCAATTTTTACATTTTTCACTTGATTCCAATTCTACAACTTGGAAAAGGTTTATCAACACTAAAATAACTTATTTCCAAATTCTCAGCCCTTCACCAATTCTCAAACTCCTACAAAGTTGTTAGCATTTTTGTAATTTTGCTTTGACAAATTTTGTAATTTTTTGCAATTTTTGACATCTTAACTCCTAGATGCCTAAAACTTAACCTAATGAATCTATGGACCTTTATAACCTCTTAAGAAATATACAAAATCTTTTTTTCCTTGAAGAATCACCTATATTGCTCATTTTTATGCCTAAAAAGTGGCCCATAGTGTAACAATAGAGACTTGGTCCAAAACAACCATATCTCATCTTTTGATATGTTATAGAGGAGAAAAATGGGTATCCTAATCTTCAATTTATTTTTTTGATGTTATGGAAAGATGTGGAGAAAAATAAAAAAGGACAGCATTTTATGCTAGTGTTTGTATTAGAATTATCATTGTTTCCTTAGCTAGTATTTTTCATGAGTTAAAGTATAATAATCTATCTTTTGTTATAATTGAGTTCAATATTCATGCTTCTAAATGGTATTCATGCTTCTTGTTGGTGTTCTTAGATCATGTTAATGGTTTATATTGATTGAGGAGACCAAATTTTTATTTATTTGGTGGTTTTTTGGTATTTTTTAATTTTGGGTCTAACTGATTTGATGAAGCAATAAGTTGTGATTCTTGGTGTTACTTGGTGATACCAATGCATGCTTTTAGTTATTCATTTGGGTCCTATCCAAGTCTTGGATGACTTGATTTGGATAACATTACTAATTAAACATAATATTTATATCTTTTATCGTAATAAGCATTAGCCAACCTTGTTTATATTTAATCTTTGTAACATATATAAATGAGATAACATTTCTATAATTAAGAGTATGTTAAGTATGTTAAGGATGTGCAAAGGAAATATATTGTATGCATTTTATGAATAAGTAGAAGTTGTGCTTCATTGGATTTATCTTGGTATTTGATATGTTTATCTTCTTGGTTATAGTGGACATTATGTCTACTCTCTTGTAATCAAGATTATATCAGTGATCCCAACTAATGAAAAAAATTAAGATTTATTATAAGAAATGTGCTCTACATAGCATGTCCATAAATTGGGTCATATGCCTGTGGATTGTTTTTTTTCTCTTTCTTTTTTTAAAAATTAGGAGTACTTTTTTATAGTACAAATATCTTGTGGTTTTGACTCCCACTAGGTTTCCTCAAGAACATATATGATGCAAAGCCCTCCACTATCACCTTAAATAGACTAACTCAACTTGAGGATTCAATAATATAACTCGGAATCAACTCAAGGAATCAGTCCTACTAAAAGATCAAATGGAGTTCTCTGACTTGGTAGATTACTTTCTCAACCATGCTCATGAGTTCAGTATCTCATTGTCTCAATCCAATCTATTCAAACTCCAATACTCTCTTGGGTTACCTAGTGCACCTAGTGTACCTAGTGTCTCCAACATACCAAATATCCAATCAAGCTTCCCACACTAACCCTAACACCTTGGACAACCTTTTCAAGGCTTATCTACCATGATCCAACTCTTCACCAACTCCAACCAACTCATCTTTCACCATTTCACACTTTAGCCCTCCCAGGCCTACCTAGTAGCCTTGTCAGAATTTTTTTTGCAAATTCCATGAAATGTTTCCAAACAACCTAGTAAGTAATTAAATTTCCAAATACCCTTTTGGGAGTTATAAAACCCCTATCAATTTCAAACCTTCACCTCTTCACTAGCAAACCTTTCTACTGCTAATTGCACATGCATTTAAGCCTAATTAGCCTACGCCAACAAAGGAACCCTATCCTCCACTAATCTCCAAGAATCCCCAACCTAAAACAATCTTTCTAGACCTCTTAAGACACAATATTATCAAACTTCCAAAGTATCACCATTCATCAAACTCTCAAATCAACAAACCCTAACTATTTGAACAAGAAACTAAGGGTTTTGTAGAAAATACCCCTCTAATTCAATCACAACTCTAAAAAAGGTTCAAAAAAATTACAATCCATCTAAAAAGACCTTTCTATACCTTGGTTCCCCTATCCATCCCTCATATCTGGTGCGAGAGCACCTAGGTAGGCTAAAGGGTAGACTTAGGGCTTCTTTGGTGTTTTTGGCTTGTAGTGTTGCTAGCCACATCACTAGAGTAATAATAGGATAAAATCAGTCCTAATGTGAGGTTAGATAGGTTAGAAGAGCTACACAATACAATATTGCTCCTATTGCTCAAAATTGCTCATTTGGCTCAATAGAGCATTTTTGAGTTTTGAGGGCCAAATAAGGTAATCACTTATTATAGGGTCATTATTAGGTGTTTTAGATCCATCTTAGGCCTTTTGGAAAGTTTGGTAGCAAGTAGAGCAATTTTGGGTTAAAAATTTGCAAAATTGCAAAAATTGTTCATTTCTGGCAAAGTTGTCATTGACAAATTTTGCAACTTGTATGCAAAAAGAGAAACTTCTTCATGGGAGCCCTTCAACCACTTAAATTAGTTGTAAATTTACATTCTAATCCTATATAAGGTTTAACTAAACCTTTTCAAGGGGTTGGAAGAAGGAAAAATGACAATGTACAGATTGTAATCAACATTTTGTTTATTACAACAGTCACTTGCTTTGAGTGTTTTTTTCATACTTTGTAAATATCAGACTTAGGGTTTTCTAAGTTGCAAGTTTTAGTGGGTTTTTTAGTTCATTTTTGCTTTTATTTTTTGTGTTTTAATGGCAAGTTTGGTGTGTTCAAATAAAATATTTTGAAAGTTAATAGGTTGTTGTTCTAAACTGGGCAGCTAGCAAAAAATGGAGTCTTAGGGCCACTTCCCACTATATAAAATGTACAAACTCTTGGCATTTGGAACTAGAATCCTTTTAAATTATGTACAGCAAAGGAGAGCCCATGGGAAGCAAAGAAATCATTTTTAGCACATTTCCCTAGGCAAGCAAACCATGTTTGGTTAGGGATCACAAATATGAAAAAGAGCATTTAGAGTGTATTGAAAGGTCTAATTCTTCAATTCAAGAATGTAGTGAGTAAGTATATGGCGAGGGATAACTCCAATCCAAATGAGGAGTCTTGGTAAAGAGTTTAAATAGGTTTTAAAGCCCAAACAACACCCAAATCCTTAAAACCCTCAAATTAAGCCTAAACGTGTGCTTGGGCTATACGAACAAGTTGGGGGCTTAAGAGTTACAAAATCATCAATTATTCCAAAAAGGGCATCCAGAAATGTGATTTTTTTTGGTTTTTGTTAAGGGATTTTTAAGAATATTTCAATTTTAGTGTGTTTGGAGGGCTAATTCTTGTAGCCTTTTTCCAAGCAACTAAGAACAAATTGACCTATGGATTTCAATTTGCATAGGGATTTGCACTTGTTTTGGGTGTAGTATGTTGATGAGTAACCTAAGGCATGCCTAGGTATTCATTTGATCAAATGGAAAGGTCCAAGGAGAATTGGGGTTATTTGTGTGATTGTGGAAGTTTGAGTAATCTTGTACTAACCTATTGATGTGCACTAGTTGAAGAAGTGTGATCTCTTTGATAGAATCCTTAGAGACATAGGGTGTGAAATAAGCCCTATTTTATTAGGTGGAATACCTAAGAAGACCTAGAAAGCTTCAGGTTTGTAAGCAAGATTGGTTGTCACATCAAGATCATTCCCAACCATGACTGGTATGGGACTAGTTTCCCTTAATCAACAATTTCTCATCTTTTTGGGTTCTTCAAAGACTTCATCTCAAATCCATACATATATTCACTATATTAAAAGGATATATTATTCATTTGAATCACCACACCAATCACTAGAAACCCATTTGACTCACCACACCAATCCTAAGTTTGATGGAACCAACAACCTAGTTTGGAAGAATGGTATGACTACTTATATGATATGTATGGGAAATGAATATTGGGATATTAGTGAGAAGCCTTATGATATACCAAATGATCTATCAAATGCTACTACAAATCAAATGAAGCAACTCAAGAAAAAACATGATAGAAAGTTAATATTTGATTAGTGCCTTGTCTGATATAGAGTATTCTCACATCTATGGATCAATGGTAACCCATGAGGCATGGAAAAAGATAGAAACTATTTGTAAAGGTGACAAGTACATTAAGCAATCTGAGTTTTAGGGTCTTTAAGAGAAGTATGAAGATATAAGGATGAGTGAAAGTTAACTATTTCACCATTTATGTAGAGAGTGAATGATATAGTTTGTTCAATTATAAGTAGAGATGGTACCTTAAGAGATGATGATGAACATGAGTAAAATTATGAGATCTTTGCCTACATGTTACAATGAAAAAGTCATCTATTTAGAAATTAAGAACTATAAAACAAGTTTCAAGAGAAGCTTAGGCTAGAAGACTTTTTTTCCTATGAGATGACTACTCTTGGTAATGAGCAACCAAATATTGAAACTACACTCAAATCAAATATTTATAAGGATAAGGAAGAACTTTTGAAAGATAGTAGCTATGGTAAGTGTAAGAATTTTCTCAAGGCAAAAAATAAAAATGACAAGATCTAGAGGCTCAATCATTAACACAAATGAGAGAGATGAAATTATTTGATCATTAAATGACTAGATTCAATTATTATCAATAATAAAAATATGTATGGATGCAATACACATAGATCTTCATGAATATATAGGTAATGCTTGATAACTAGGAGTGCTGCTAGTGATAACCTATCAACTAGACAAGGTGTAATCACATGTCACCTAAAGGTGGAACATCATGCATTGTACAATAAAGTATGTATAACATGTGAACCAATGAGAGAAGGATAATGTCGTAAGAACACAAAGGTTGATCTCACAAGAAAATAGGTGTAAGATGACAATAAGTAAATGTGGATTTCTCCTACAATATGTGCTAAATAATGCGTTGACTCCTACAAAAACTAATATGAAAATTTTGTATCCTAAGTAAACACAAGTAAAGTGTAATTAGTAATTAATTCCACCAATACCCCTCCCTCCACCCCAACTTGTGAGAACATAAACATGATTACATCTAAAGGGAAAAAGGAAGGCTACAAATCAAACATTGGTGAACCACCTATGATGAAATAGAAATGTTTGGACAGTACTTCCAACAACATGCACAAAAAGGGTAACAAAGCTTGGGCAATGCTTCAAGAAACATGCACAAATAGCAAGAGAGTGTAGCAGATGAGAAGCACTTGGACAAAGGGGGTTGATGGAATGAGGCTACATGCACAGAGACTAGCTTATATCCAAAAACTGTGAAAGGGGTTAACAAAGAGTGTATCCTAAAACCACAAATGTTCCAATTGTTGGCCAACACACACACTTGTATAGTCACAGATATTGTGATCATTCATGAACTTGAACAACTGACACCATGTTAGAAATAGTGTTGTGCAAAAGGACTACAAAATAGAGGGAAATGGCCATCAAATATGCATGATTTAAATAGCTACATTAAATAGCCCTTTACTTCATAAATCACTTCAACTCAATCATTACGTTGTATAGACAACCTCATCATATGTCACTTGAACAAACCTATCATGTAAAACATGAGGGACAAATCCACAAAATTAAATCTTAAAATGTTACAATAGTACAAACCTCATGGAACACACGTGGGATGAATATACATAATCAAGTATTAACCCTTTCCAAAATTCCAAATTTATGATACTAATTTACTAGTCAAATATCAACAAATTGGAATGCAATGATTGCAAGTATTCTTGGGTATCTGTTACATGCAACCATGGTTTGGAAGAAAATTAAGAGTATTAGTCATGTAGCCAAAAAAATGAGCTCAATAAACACTTTTGAGATGGTCATCTCGTGATGATCATGGATAAATCATTTCTAGGTTCTCTTACTTGTTTTAGAATATACTAACTATATTTCATATTGATCAACTCTAGAAAGAAACTGATTTGAAAGGAATTATTTTCTGTGACACTACATCAATAATTTAAGAAAGAAATCAATAGAGTGTCTTGTTTTCAAATTTGAGCCCAAAACACATAAGGCAATAAAAATTGTAAGAAGGAAAAAAACCAAATAAATGTAATCTCATGAGGGCACAAGCCTCTATACTAGACTCTATTAGGCTACAATATGACCAATCGGCTTATAGGGTGATTCTAGAATTTGTTCTTTATTGTTCAAAGCATAAGCTGAACCTACCCAATATATACCTGCATCACTTTTGGTTTATTTAGAAAATTTTCAAGTGACCACATCAATGCTCCATTTACTCTCATTAGCTACAATGGCAATCAATAGATGGAATAAATGGCTATAGAAGCAAATATATTAGAAGCACCATGCCTTGGTTGCCAATGTTAGCAATGCAGTGGTGAAGACTTAATATCAAAACTAATATAGCCACATTGCCTTGGTCAATATGTGATCTAGTGTCTTTTCCATATCCTTTGGATTGCGATTTTTGCTACTAATAGCCCATAGGCAATGCTAAGGATTGCAAAAATAATTACAAAAATAACTAGGAGTGCACCACAAGCTTCCATGGATGCTAGAAAACAATATAAAATACCCCATCCATAACAATAATTGTGGCATCCTGCCATACATGGATCATTGTTGTTGATTGATGAACAGTACACTATTAGACCTCCAATACCCACAATTACGAAAAAAATAAAAGCTCCTGCATTTTGAATTGAGTTGGATTGTTCAATTTGTGTGCAAGCAAAGATACAATTTTCAAAAATAAAATGTAATTCTAAGTTTATGATCTGCAACAATTAATAAAAGATAACGGATAACTAGAAAACCTATTTGAGAAATTGAATCAAAATATAAGAAACAAACCAAAACAATAGTAGAATGGTATAGGATTCTTGGACAAATTTCAATCCCATCCATCGCTGAATGAATTTCTAAACTCCTCATTTGAGTCCATCAGGTATGCAATACTGCCCATAACAACAATTGTCTGCAATAACAAATGGGAGAATGATTTAGCTCCACTTCTACATATTAGGTAGTGAGAACTTTAAACAAAATGTGAGGAAATGGTGACACCACTACTAGGGACAAATTGTATTGTTAATGTTTTGATTAAATTGCATGACTGACTAAAAGTAATAACAATTTTCCTTCTATTTAATGAAAAAAAAAGATGTTATTTGGAAGCCAAAAAACTGCAACCAGATTCACTATATAGTTAAAAGGGTAGTAAATGAAAAGAAGCTACATTTGCAATAAGATCAACAATAATGTCCGAAGGCTTGCCATTCTCCTTCTACTTTAGAAAATGTGAATAATGAAATTTTATTGCTCACAAAGATTCTCCAACTCAGAATGAATAATTTTACATTTTTTTTATATTCTCAATGAGTAAATGGGTCAAAAACAATCAAATCCTACACTGAAATTTAATCTATGTTGTTCATTTTAAAAATTTGAGTGAGCAATAACTGCTCATAGGGTGGCTACAAACTCAGTGGGTTACCATGAGAAGAAATTATTTATTTCATAAAATTACCGTATCTACTCATTCAAGAATCAATATCTTCTAGTATTGTTCTTTAAGTTGTACTATGATGAACATAGCAATGCCATAGGAAATGCATTGATTCTAAATTTTATCTCAAGGGATAATGAAAACAAGTTGATATGTCTCTATTTGTTTCCATTGATGAAGAATAGATTTATTTCTTGGTGTGTACTGATTACACATGCAAGTCTTATTTAATTGACTTGAATGTTTATGTAATGGTATATGTGAAGAAGAGTACCAGTGCTATTGAATTTCCCTATGGATGCAGGTGGAGGTTTGGGTAAGCCAAGACATGGATAGAGGGGGTATAAAGTGTAAACTATAGATTGCATGTTCACATCATCTACTCCAACTCCCAAGTGATGGTAGCTACAAATTCTTCTACTCCACATTGTTGGGGTTGTTGATTGAGATAAGCTTGGAAAATCCTCTATGGCTGACATTGTGCTATGTTGATAGTCATTTAAAGTCCATTGCATTGTGTTTAAATGTTGGATGTATCATCTTAGTAATACTTCATAGGAATAATTAAATAGAAAAATGAATGACGAAATTGTTGTTGTAAGTAAAAACCCTGTGATCGCTATTAATAATGCCTATGCATGATGTGTGTAAGAACACTTAGTTACTAGTTCTTGTGACTAGGAGTGAACCAAAGATTATACACTTTGGTCTTAACATTTCCAAATAGACAACATCTGAAAAACTTATAAAAAGGGTTTTATAAGTTTATGATTTGGATATAATTTTGTTTTGGAGTTTATCTAAAATAATTATAGATGACAAAAAAAACAAAAGATAAAAGCATGTTAGTCATAATATCATTATTGGTAACAATGTTCCAAATTCAAAGAATTCTTTGTTTAAGCGTCTAGAAATGATCAAGTGGTTTACTGAATGGCTTGATGAGTCTTGGAAACTTCTCCATTGTATCCTTTCTTTCGCTGCTTTGAAGTTTATGGTTACATACACACAATCATGAGTTTACATCACAAGCATTCATATTCTAACAATTTTCATGTTCTGTCATTACATTTTGATCTAAACAACAAATTCTAAACTTTGACTTATTCAAATGACTAATCTGAAAATGGGTGTTATTAAAGAATCTAATATAAATTCAAATAATGTATCTAGATTCTAAATAAAATAAAAACATAAAATCTATGATTTAAACTTTTCTCATCACTTACACATAATAACACTACCCACCATGTCATGTGGACAGCCTTGGGGGAGAGGTTGCAACATTGTATTTGGATCCAATTGATCTCTCTCTCTCTCTCTCTCTCTCTCTCTCTCTCTCTCTCTCTCTATTCAATCTAATGAGCCAACTAGATCTGCTCTACATTTTAATGTCTCAAGTATTGCCTTGTGGTCTAACTCATGAACTTTCCAAAGAATCTTATTATGTGGTTTTCCACCATATTTTATCAAGTAGACATTTGATGCAACAACAAGGTTTGAATAAAGAAAAATCTTCCTCTCTATTTTCCAATCCTTGAATAACCACAAGTTAGGGTTTTTCATTGAATATCGTCTAAGCCATGTGCCAGTTACAACCACCGCATCGACATGGTACTGTAAACCTTCACCATCTATAATCGAGTGATCCAATTTTTGTTTGGTTTGGACACAATGACACAAATAATAATGTGTCCCTTTTTCATTGTCTTCAAGTGTAATAATAGCAAAAACATGGCCTGTAGTGACAAATGTACAAAATGCAGTCATTAATTCAAAAAATACTTAGGTAAAAGTTAGAAAGTTACATATTGAAATTACAAAGATATATATACATATACATACATATATATATATATATATATATATATTAGTAGGTTGTACTAGATTAGACAAGTGGTCAAAGTTAATATACGAATCCATCTCTACCATTTCCAGTGCTTGTGAGAGCCGATAGGTGTCAATTGGGTTCAAAACTTGTATATCCCATTTGTCTACACATCCAGTCGATTCACACTCATCCCAATTTTTCTCTACACATGATGGACAATAGCATTGCATTTTTTATGTGTGGATACTCCATGAACCTACATTAGAGCTTGTAAAAGAGTGCAACTCAGTAGATCTCATTAGTGTGCAACAATCTTCATATGGTGCAATGTTAGTATTATCTATCAACCAAAAAAATCTACAAACCATAGAATCACCTTCCTTACCTAGACCCATTGTAGTGTTACATCACTAGACAATGGATTTTGCATCTACCAATATTACTCCATCCTTGTACTTTAGTTCTTCAAAAGTTAAGGCTCTTTTCATGCATGCGCCTGCATCATCATGCTCTCCCTTTCTATGACCAGCCTATATGAAATTCCACATATATTGAATTCTACACAACCAGTGCATCCTGCTCAACCAATAGAACATCCATGCATTCTTGAACTGAGATGTGCGATTCTCTGACCAAATAATGTGCTGACAATATGTTATGCCTCTGTTAGCCAAATCTCCATAAAATAGTTGAAAAAAACCCCATACAAACTCTATAGTATGTGATCGATCATCACTGATGTAAAAATGGTACTCCCTTAAAATCTTCTTGTCATCCTTTGTACTTGTAGGTGAATGCATGAATGTTATGTGAAAAAATATGGAAACCTGTTGAGAAGTATAATACTTTGGTTGCACCTCATTTTGTGGTTGTAGTGTGTAGTTCTCTATGAAGTCTACAACCAAAAAAATGGTATCGGGTGGAAACATATCCTTGCACAACTTGAATTGTAAATCTAGCCTTCAAGCTCTATGTGTATGCCTTGCATACTCATAAATAATCTTTTCATGAAAAATCTTCATGAACTTATACACTGGAATCTTTTCAATGACAATCACATCTTTTATCGTGTTTCCCATCTTTTAGAGCATATGTCACTATCTTAAATTTTCTATAATCTACTAATTAATTTCCAATTGCATATGTACTATCCATATGTTCACAAGATGATAAAAGTTGCAAAGAACCACAAAATAAGTATGTACCATCCAAACATGATGCCTTGTAAAATTGTTGGCCATCCCCTATTTCACATAAAATGTTAGATATGAATTTTTTTAAAGATATTGGTGGCTCATTCATGTCACAATCCTGCAAAATAAACTTAGAATGCAAAAACACACATATATGCCTAAAAATATCAAAATGGTTAGAAAATTCAATATGTATCCTACAACAAGAAGTTGTATGCCTATGATTTATCTTGACATAAAAAAGTTTACCCATCTCAAAAAATCTTTGACTTATTCAAATTTGAGGATACATACCAATAAATTTTGCAAAAAGTTGTGTCTAAGTTGAGTCCAAAAAACATTTTGCATGTGGGTTGCAATTTTGGCTACCAATCCTCCTTCTTACAACATCTCTTTGATTAGGGGAACATATGTGTTATTTTTTCAAAAATCTTCGATCAATGATTTCAAAGCTTCACTAATTTTTTTATCCTTTTGTGGTAGTCTACCACTAAATGTCCATAACTCATTTTTTGTTGGATCTTCCAATCTCTCATGCCTTAGCATGGCTCTCCTTCGAATACCTCTACCAATTTTTAATATTTTTCTTGTCTTTCTCATGAGTCGAGCTTTCTTCATTTGGGTACTTACTATTCTCAATGTAAGTACTCATCTTGTGATATTACTATCTTTGGTACGTGATTTAGAACCCACTTTGTCATAAGCACTCATTAGATTCTTTACAGAAAAAATTTCATTTGAATCATCCATCATTCTTAGCCCAAGAATCTTCATGATAGGCATAAATTTCAAATTTCTCATCATTTCAACAAATAATTGGCATTGACATGTAATATTTAATTCTTCAAAGAATAATCTCTACATATGATTAACTTTTCTTTGACAAGTACACTTGCTAATCTTGTTAGGCATTGATTTCAAAATGTTAGTATCAATATCAATCAAATATTTTAGTCTTCTAAAATGAATTCTAGAAGGTGTTATAATCTCTTCCATTCCCTCAACATTTTGAACATCAACATAAGGTTGAGTATATTGTGTACCTTGAATCGAAGATGATGTGCCTTGGCTATAAGATGCAAAAGATGGAATATCACCTACCTGATATGTTGATGTTGTGCCTTCAACATGACATGATGGAGTGCATACATCATCAGATCTACAAATTAGTGTCTCTTCAACATGAGAGGATGATATGACTCCAACATTGGAAGATGGTGTAGCTTCACAATTCAATTATCTTCTTGAGCATAATAATCTCATTAGTTCTCTTTGTCTTTCCAATTCTTCCTCTTTGTTTCTTTGTATCGGTGGTTCTTGATTCTCTTCGAAAGTCAATTCTTTATTATTTCTTTGCAATTTTCTTTGTTCACATAGTAGTTTCATTTTATCTCTTTTAATTGCCAAATCTCTCTCCCTATTTTCATTTTTTTGAGCTTTTGGTTTCTTCCTTGGCATGATGATAATTTTCTACATGTCAAATTATTCAAACATCTGAATTACTTACAATGTGTGAATTACAAATCATTCAAATACATAAAAATTACAATTATTTCAATGAATACACAATATATATCAAACAACTTGCCAAATTTCTAACCATTCCGAAATAACATTTCATTCAAACATACAAATTTCAATGAATTCACTATTTATTGAACAACATGTCAAATTATATTCAAATTTGTATCTATATATGAACAAATAATATTTAAAAAGGATTGTACTAACCTTTTCTATAAAAATAATATTCAAAAAGTGCTCAAATAGTGTATCCAATGATTGAATTTGGTGTTTTCTAGCTTCAAAAAGTCTTGAAATAGTGTTTGCTAACTTACAACAGCTTGAAACCCATGTTTTCTATTAGAACAACATCATGCACAATAGACAAAATGTAGAGAATGGATGAAATGGGACCCAAACTTGCTTTGTGACTATTTTTGGGTGATTTGACATAGTCCATACACAATATGTCAAAACACATCTCTCCCTATCCCACCATCCCCCACTCTCTCTTTCTCTCCCTACTCTCTCTCTCCTCTCTCATCCCCTACTCTCTCTCTCTCTCTCACTCTCCCTCTTCTACTCCCTCTCTCATCGCCTACTCTCTCTCTCTCTCTTTCTCTCTCTCTCTCTCTATATATATATATCCCTCTCCTACTCCCTCTCCCATCACCTACTCTCTCTCTCATCCCCTACTCTCTCACTCTTTATCCTTTCCCATCGTCTACTCTCTCTCACTCTCTCTCTACTCTCTCTCTCTCTCGCTCTCTCTCCTCTTCCATCCCCTACTCTCTCTCCCTCCTCCCACTACCTACTCTCTCTCACCCTCTCTCCTCTCCCATCCCCTACTCTCTCTGTCTCACACACTCCCATCCCCCTCTCTCTCTTGGGCTACTCTCTCTCTCCCATCCCCGAGTCTCTCTCTCTCTCTCCCTACTCTCTCTCCCCTCTCCCATCTCCTACTCTCTCTCTCTCTCTCTCTCTCTCCCCTCTCCAATCCCCTACTCCCTCTCTACTCTCTCTCCCATCCCCTACTCTAACTCTCTCTCCCATCGACCTACTCTCTCACACTCTCTCCCATCCCCTACTCTCACTCTCTCTCTCTCTCTCTCTCTCTCCCATCCTATTCTCTCTCTTTTCCATGCCCTACTCTCTCTCACTCTCTCACACTCTCTCCCATCCCCTAATCTCTCTTACACACACTCCCATCCCCCATTGTCTCCCTCTCCCACTCCCTCTCCCACTGCTTACTATCTCTCTCTTTCACTCACTCTCTCTCTCCCATCCCCTACTCTCACTCTCTTATCCCCCTACTCTCTCTCACACACTCTCTCCCATCCCTCTCTCTCTCTCTCTCTCTCTCTCTATCCCTCTCTCTCTCTCCCCTCTCTCTCTCTCTCTCTCTCTCTCTCTCTCTCTCTCTCTCTCTCTCTCTGCCACCCCCTACTCTCTCTCTCTTATACACACTCCAATCCCCCCTCTCTCTCCCTCTCCCTCTCCCTCTCCCACCACCTACTCTCTCTCTCTCTCTCTCTCTCTCTCTCTCTCTCTCTCTCTCTCTCTCTCTCTCTCTCTCTCTCTCTCCCCCCTCTCCCATCCCCTAAACTTTCTCTTTTACAAATACACACTCCCATCCCTCTCTCCCCTCTCATCCCCTACTCTCTAGATTTCTTACACACACTCCCATCCCCCCCTCTCTCTGCCCCTCTCCCACTCCCTCTCCCACTGCCTACTATCTCTCTCTCACTCTCTCTCTCTCCCTCTCTACTCTCTCTCTCTCCCATCCCCCACTCTTACTCTCTCTCTCCCATCCCTTACTAACTCTCACACTCTCTCCCATCCCCTACTCTCTCTCTCTCTCTCTCTCTCTCTCCTATCTTGTACTCTCTCTCACACTCTCACACTCTCTCCCATCACCTACTCTCTTTGTGTCTCTTACACACATTCCCATTCCCCCTCTCTCTCCCCCTTCTCCCACCACCTACTCTCTCTCCTCCATCCCCTACTCTTTCTCTCCCCTCTCCCATCCCCTAATCTCTCTCTTTCACAAACACACACACACACTCCCATCCCCCCTCTCTTTCTTCTCTCCCACACCCTACTCTCTAGATCTATCACAGACACTCCCATCGCCCCCTCTCTTTCTCTCCCACTCCCTCTCCCACTACCTACTATCTCTCTCTCTCTCCCTCTCTACTCGCTCTCCCATCCCTTACTCGCACTCTCTCTCTCTCTCTCTCCCATCCCCTACTCTCTCTCACACTCTCTCCCATCCCCTACTCTCTCTCTCTCTCTCTCTCTCTCTCATCTTGTATGAGCACTCTCTACCACCCCCTACTCTCTCTCACACTCTCACACTCTCTCCCATCCCCTACTCTCTCTCTTACACACATTCCCATTCTGCCTCTCTCTCTCTTTCTCTCTCTCCCACTCCCTCTCCCACTGCCTACTCTCTCCCCCCCATATCCTACTCTCTCTCTCTCCCCTCTCTCATCCCCTACTCTCTCTCTTTCATAGACACACACACTCCCATCCCCCCCTCTCTCTCCCTCTCCCATTCCCTCTCACACTACCTACTATATCTCTCTCTCTCTCAAGTACTCTCTCTC